>QJPP01007634.1:239846-346464 GCA_003996215.1 Jaltomata sinuosa | reverse complement strand
ATCCTTGCTCAATGCCAACACCATTTTTCATACCCTTTTACTCTTCCACATTCACCCTTTCCTTTTCTCCTCCTTTCTCACCAATTTTAAGACAAGCGCTTAGGAGGTTTTTGGATCAATTATGAAGTCTTAGAACAAAAAGGGTAGACTTTGTATGCGGCTTCCAAAGAATAGGTACAAGGCTCAATGGGGCTTACTAAGGTAATGCACTAGGTGGGTCAAAGAAGGAGTGAAAATGGTTTTATCAAAGAATGCCTCGATCATTTCCTAAGTTTAACTTCCCTCATTCACTTTGCACACACATTGGGAAAGTTCTAGACATCAAAATGCAGCATAGTTCAATAGATTCTTACACACACATGGCACACGATTCTAACTTTTAACTACAAAGTTCAATGCACATGCTCACATACCCACAATCATTATCCTCAACAACTATAATGTCATATGTAAAGCCACACAAATCAGAGTTTCAGTTTATCACACATACGTGGCAACAATTGTTTTTTGAGGGATCACAAAAATAATATATACATGCTTATATTTACAAGATATCACTGATTAAGTCATCCTAATTTTCTTCCAATTAAACAAAAAACCTAAACTATACATGCCAATTCAACATAAAATGAAACACCCTCGGGAAAAGAAGTCGGCAAGAAAAACCCAAGAGTAGACAAATGTGCATCCCCACCCCCACTAAAAAAAGTTGCATTATCCCTAATTCAAAGAAGATAGAGAAAGGGAAGTGAGACTTACCTGTGGCACCCTAGGCACTGGGGTCTCGTGTCTGCATGTCTGCCACATGCGTGGCAGGATCTGAAGGTACTAGAGGGGCACTAGTGGCGCTTACCTGGTAGGATCTGCAGCAGCGGATGTGCTAGAAGATACACCCTCTTCTCTGTGTCGGCGTATCTCAGCCAATGACTCACTCATTCCTAGCCTCAGTAACCTATCCTCCTCAGGCTCCACCTCAAACTGTGTTAACTTGGTGCTATCATCGTCACATGGTTACTTCCCCGCATCTTGTGGAGGTGAAATAGGGTAGGACAACTGGACAACCGGAGGTGCAAGTGGTATGGGCACAGCCTGGGTAGGAGCAACATGATCACCAAATATCAAAATTAGATGATATTACAGCTTTAGAACATCTCTCCTAGTCTGAGCTATTTCCTCCCTTAACGCCTTAATAGCAGATGTGGATGAAACTGAGTTGATGGCCTCATTCAGATGAATAGCAAAGACATCTAATCAGGCATGTAAATGCTCAATGGATGTCAGAACCAGTGTGAATGCAACATCAATCACACTCATGATGAATGGACCCAGGTCATTTGGAAAACTACGGACCTGTTTGTCTGGATAATCGACATTATAGGCCCCTGACATGAAACCCTCTCTAGTATAATCGTATGGAGAAGCAGGTTATGGAGGTTGTGCAGTGGAATGGCCCAGAGCTGTAGTAGATAATATGGCAGTAGTAGAAGGTGCTGGTGGCGGTACCTCAATAGGCTATGAATAAACTACAGTTATTTGCTCACTTGATGGATCAGGTGTCTGCTCCAATGGTGTATCTGTCGATGTGGATATAGCTCGCACTACCCTAGCAGATGCATGGTTCTCATCCTTTGTCATATCCTGTGTCCTAGTAGCAGTCATCAATCTGTCAAACCCAGTGAAAAGAGAAATACCCGCAGCCTGACATATTCTCGTGCTGAGGCATGGAAATGGCATGGTGGTACTCAATCTGGCCACCCTATCTCAGATCTCTAGTGCAATCAAATGCCCAAAATAATCAAGAACCGAGATAGCAAACTCAATACCAATACTACTCTGTACATGTTCAGAGTATCATCACCTGTAGTCGGCATCAGTCGCATATGTACAACCTTCCACCAGAATTTCACTGCAAATCTCAATGACTCTTGTGTATGGTGGGCACGACTTCTCGCAACCATGGTGGCTCCTTGTCAGTAATCATTGATGCTAACCAAGCCTGCTCAAATTTATTGTGAATGAGCTTACAATTGTATTCAGAGGTAGCTGCCTATGTGATGTATTCGGGCCTAAAACAGAAGCGGTTTATGGTTTTTGTTCTGAAATATCAATGTTCATACCTCAGATGCATATCCTGTCTAGAGCTGGTAGTGACTTTAGTGGGGTGTACTTAGACACACTACTCTGTAGAGTAGCCCGGTAGGTAGCATAAAACTCATGAACCAATGTTGGGCAGTACAGGCCCAGCGGGTCACTCATCCATTCGAGCTGGTAGTGTCTCTCTAGGGCATAGAGTGCTGGGTAGTCGGCAAGACCTGCTGAGTTAATCCAGATCTCATATGCAATTCCTCTCTTCAAATTTCCCTTCTTATTGTGTTCCATCTCAAAAATGTACATATCTTTCATGCCAGCGACCCCCCAAGGAATGCTATCCCAATATTGCTTATCTTTTTGTCACTGCTCATTCAACCTTTGTTGTTCAGCGATAGGGACAACATCTCCCGAGGCCTCAGCTTGTTGGTTAGATATTTCCTTGACCTATTGGTCGAAATCCAATGATGACAAAGATGATGAATCCCCCTCTTCAGACTGGGAGGGTTTAGGGCTAGGACTTACTCGCTACATCCTTTGTCAAGTTTGGGGCCGCACTAGTGGGGTAACTTCTTCTTTGGATTCTTTTGGTTCATCTTGTAGTCGAGTTTCAATTTCCTTTCCCTGACTAGCAGGCCCCCGACTATTGCTTCCTCTGCGTGGTGGATTTTTTCAAACCATACTTTTGGAGAACGTGTTAGTTTCCACACAAAACCAGTAGGCACAAAATATCTGAAGCTTGAAATGGTCGGGGTAACGATCTATTCTAGGGGAGAACAGACCGATTCCTTACCAGTTTTGCCTAAACAGAAACACAAGAAAAGAAAAAGTTAAAATGGTTGAGGGAATGGACCATTTCGGATGAAAATGGTCCATTTCTTCAGTCATTTTGGAAAATAGAAACAGGTGAAAATTTAAGAATTACAATGAACAGGGAAACGAGTTGTTTCACGAGGAAACAATTCATTTCACTTTCCATTTTGCAACAATAGAGAATATAAAATCGTTAACCTTTATTATGCTTCAAAAAAGTGATAAGTTATTGGGAATAACAAACATTTTCATGACTCGTAATGATGAACAAAAATCCCAAATTCTAAATTTTTATCCTTACGATTAAGGTTAGGATACGTAGAGTACTTCTATGGGTCCTAATACTCAATGTGGGGAGAAAACTAACAATTCGGGATTCGTTCATACGAGGAACAAAACAAACAAACAAATATATACACTACTATCATCAGAATTGCACGAATGCAATCCTCCTCTAATCACCAACCTAACCACAGATTACAAAAATAATTATATACACATACATTCTACTCAAACTTCACATGGTCTCCCCAAATTTGATTTCATAACTTGCCACAACAACAATAAAAGGAGAGAGGGAGAGATGCGGTGTGTGCGAATGGTGGTGGAGGAGAAAGAAAGAGAGAGGAGGGGAGATATTTAGGGAGAGAGACCAAGTGATTTGAGGGAGATAAAATACATGGGAGAGGGATTTTGGGGATATGGGGATTGAATGGGGCAGTTACCTTATGTGAGTGGGAGAAAGAAATTTAAAATGGGTGTTTTAAACCCTTAACTGCGCGAATTTATTTACTATTATTTTTAAATGGTCGCTAAAACAGAACATTCTTTGCAGGAATGGACCGTTTCAGTGGCCATTTTTATGCTAGCACAAAACAGTGGCTGCCCTATTTTTGGAAGTTATAATGGATGACAGAATGATCTATTTTCAGGGAGAACGGTCCATTTTTGCCTTCCGTTATGACATATCTGATTTTCCATATTGCCCACTTTGTCATATCTTGCCCCTATCCTTCTTTGCACAATGAACACCCATAACTCTATTCCAACTACAAAAATAAACAACTACAACTAAAATGAAAGTAGTAAACTTGGGTTGCCTCCCAAGTAGCGTCTGATTTAACATCGCGGCACAATGCGTTACCCAAGATTATTTTGGCTCCGTTTTGTCCTTGAGATAGAGTTCCTCAACCAGTTTGTCTCTATCAAAAATTCATAGTTAGTGTTTCACTCATTGTCCATTAACTTTGAATGTACGAGAACCATCTTCGGACTCCAGCTCAACTGCTTCATGTGAAGACATGCTTACAAACTTGAAAGGTCTAAACCATTTAGATTTTAACTTTCTAGGAAACAACTTCAACCAGGAATTGAACAGCAACACAACATCTCCAGTTTGAAACTCACTATTCACGATCTTTCTGTCATGCACCAGTTTCATTCTCTCTTTGTATAGTGTTGTGCTTTCATATGAGTGAAATCGAAACTCCTCCAATTCAGTTAGTTGTGACAACCTAAACTTTGCAGCCTCATCCCAATCAAGATTTAGTTTCTTCAACGCACAAAATGCCTTGTTTTCTAATTCAACTGGTAAGTGGCAGAACTTTCTAAACACCAATCGGTATGGAGATGTGCCAATTGGGGTTTTGTAGGCTGTGCAATATGACTATAGAGCACCATCCAGCTTTTGGGACCAGTCAGTCCTGTTGGCATTGACAGTCTTAGCAAGTATGCTCTTGATCTCTCTGTTAGACACTTCAACCTGTCCACTTGTTTGGGGAAGTAAGGGGTGGCTACCTTGTGCTTGACTTCTTACTTCTTAAGTAGCCTAGCAAATTCTCTATTATAGAAGTGAGAGCCACCATTACTAATTATGGCATGAGGTGTGCCAAAACGAGTCAAAATGCTCTTCTTGAGTAAAGCTGTGACACTTCTAGCTTCATTGTTTGGTAAAGCAATTGCCTCCACCCATTTAGAGACGTAGTCCATTTCAACTAGGATATACTTCATGCCTTTTGAACTGATGAAAGGACCCATAAAGTCAATCCCCCACACGTCGAAGAGTTCAACTTCCAGTACAAAGTTTAGAGGCATCTCATGCCTCCTCGATATGGTTCCTTGTCTTTGACATTGATCACAGCTCCTTGCCATTCGATTCGCATCATTGTACAATATTGGCCAGTAATAGCCACACTCTAACACCTTGGTTACAGTTCTATTCCCAGAATGGTGCCCCCCTACTGGAGAGTTATAGCATGCTTTCAGGATGGGTAGGAACTCATCTTTAGCAACACATCTCCAGATAACATTATCTGCATAAATTTGGAATAAATAAGGTTCTTCCCAGTAGTAGTGTCTGTCATCTCGCAAGAACCACTTTTTCTGGTAGTTATTGACATCTTCTGATACAACACGTGCAACTAGAAAATTAGCATAGTTAGCATACTAGGGGACTGTTTTATGAGAAACAACCAATAGCCTCTCATCAGTAAAGGAATCATCAAGATCGAGCTCCTCAGTCGACTGTGCACTCTTCTCTAGTCGCGACAAGTGGTCCACCACTTGATTTTCTATCCCCTTTCTATCCTTTACCTCAAAATCAAACTCTTATAGCAACAGTACCCATCTGATCAACCTGGGTTTTACATCCATCTTTGACATCAGGTTCATGATCAGTGTATACTACCACTTTGGAGCCCAAGAGATACGCTCTGAATTTTTCAAACGCATAGACAATAACCAACATCTCTTGTTTGGTTACAGTATAGTTCCTCTGTGCTCCATTTAATGATTTGCTTGCATAGTACAACATATGCAAGATTTTTTTGTAGAGTTGGCCAAGAACAGCCCCAATAACATATCCACTTGCATCACACATTAGGTCAAAGGGTAGGGACCAAATCGGAGCCACAATAATCGGTGCCTCTATCAACCTGCACTTCAACTCCTCAAATACCTTCAAGCTATACTCATCAAAACTGAATTTAGCCTCTTTTTTGAGAAGCTTTCACATTGGCATGGAGATTCTAGAGAAGTATTTGATAAACCTTCTATAGAATCCCACATGCCCCAAGAAACTTCTCACACCTTTAACAAAAACTGGTGGTGGTAGCTTGGCAATGATATCAATCTTTGCTTGATCCACCTCAATTCCCTTTTTAGAAACCTTATGCCCTAGAACAATGCCCTTATGCACCATGAAATGGCATTTCTCCCAGTTGAGCACTAAATTGGTCTCCTCATATCTTTCTAGAACCTGCTCAAGATGATTCAAACAGTCTTGAAAAGTATCACCAATGACCAAGCAGTTGTCTATAAACACCTTTAGATAATCTTCAACCATATCAGAAAATATAGACATCATGCACCGCTAGAAAGTTGCAAGAGCATTGCAAAGACAAAAGAGCATTCGGCTGAATGCAAATGTCCCATATAGACAAGTGAACATGGTCTTCTCTTGGTCCTCCAGTGCAATCTTGATTTGGCTGTATCCGGAGTAGCCATCAAGGAAGCAATAATAAGCTCATTTAGCCAACCTGTCCAACATCTGATCAATGAAGGGCATAGGGAAATGGTCTTTACATGTTGCTGCATTGAGCTTCCGGTAATCCATACAAACACGCCATCTGGTGACTATTCTGGTTGGTATCAGTTCATTCTTGGAGTTCTCTACAACAGTCATACCTCCTTTCTTGGGCACACACTGCACTGGGCTAATCATGGAGTATCAGTAATGGGGTAAACCACCCCCACATCTAGCAAATTGATAATCTCCTTTTTTACCACCTCCTGTATGGCGAGGTTGAGTCTCCTTTGGTGTTCAACATTGGGTCAGCTATCATCCTCCATCTTGATTTTGTGCTCACATATGCCTACTGGAATCCCACAGATGTCAGCTATTATCCATCCAATAGTTTTTCTATACTTTTTCAATACAACTACCAACCTCTTTACCTATACATCAAAAAGCAAAGTGGAAACAATAGCAGGTAAAGTTTCATTAGGTCCCAATAATTTATACCTGAGGTGGGCCAGGAGCTACTTTAGCTCAAGTTTGGGAGCCTTGATGATGGATGGTTTTGCTGGTGGTGTGGCTCTATTCTCTAGGTCCAGAGAGAGTTTGTTGGGAGTGTAACTATAAGAACCAAGCCCTGTCAGGTCATTCACGGTCTCTACATATCCCTCCATGTCTTCCCTATCAAAGTTCTCCAATATAGCTACCAACACTTCACCAAAACTATCCTCCTCTACCTTTGCCTCTATCACTTCCTCTACCGCATCCTCTACCATATTTATCACTGAAATGCTATGATACTTGCTTTCTAAGGACATTCCCTTGCTGGCTTGAAAAGTGACCTCTTCATCATTGACTCAAAATTTAATTTTATTCCTCTCCGAGTCCATTAGTGCTCTTCCAGTTGCTAGAAATAGGCATCCCAAAATGATTGGGATCTCTTTATCCACCGCACAATCCAGTATCAGAAAATCAGCGATAATATAAATTTTTTGACTTTGACTAGCACGTCATCAATAATATCAATGGGTCGTTGAATGAACCTGTCTACCATTTGCAACATTATGCTGGTAGGTCTGGGAATTCCAAGTATGGACTATTTGTATATAGACAAAGGCATCAAATTTATACTGGCACCATTGTCTCATAGTGCTTTCACAAACTCTCTTAGCCCAATGGTGTAAGGTATTATGAACACACCCGGATCACCCTTCTTCTCGACTGGGTAGTGTGAAATAATAGAGCTTACCCTATAAGTAAGTTGTACATATTTCTCCTTCGCAGATCCCTTATTCTTAAGCAACTCTTTCAAGTATTTTTCAAATCCAGGCATTTCCTAGAAGGCATCAAGGAAAGGTATACTCATCGATAATTGGTTCAATTGATCATAGACTTTAGGCATTTAGCATCCTCCATCCTTTTGACCAACCTTTGAGGGAATGGTGGTGGACACTTAAAGGTCTGAATGATCTCTTTAAGAGGCCCTTTCTTCACCTCATCAACTTTTTCCTCACTAGGATCTTTCTTTTCACTTACAACATCTTCCTCAAGACTAACTTCTACTTCTTCCACCGGTTCATCAATTACATCAGTATTTGCTGTGGTGATAGCCATACAATGAGAGGTGCTACCCCAACCCTTCAGATTAGAAATGGTATTAATTGGTAGTTGACCCTTTAGTTTTGGGTTTTTCTCCCTTGATAAATATCTGAACTATCGTTCCAGCTTTGTGATAGAAGCTGTGTGAGAACCTACCACCTTTGCCAGGTTTTTCATTGATGTGTCTACCTTCTCTTGATTTGCAAGGATCCTCTCTAACATATTCTCCATATTGGAGGGTCCCTATTTTTGCTGATTTCCTCGTGGAGGCACATATGGATTTCCACTTTTATGATTGAACCCATTTGGATTGTCAAAATTTCCTTATACCTATTGTTGTGGTCTCCAATGGGCTTATTGCTGTTGTCGCCACTGATTTTTCTATTGTGAATTCCATTGGGTATGCTATTGTGGTTTCAACTGATTCTGATTTCCATAGCCTTGACCTTGGTAGAACTGACCCTATCTCTGCTGACCTCTAGTGTTTATGATGAAGTTAGCTTTTTTAGCCTGCATTGTTTGCATCTTTGGGTATCCAGCTTCTTCAGAACTAAAACCAGGTGCTTGTTTTAAGGGTATGCTATCTACAAAATTCACCCTTTTGGTATCATTTTCAGTCAATTTCTTGTTCAATAAATCTAGGATGGTTACCAACGTGGCGATTGTCTCATCTCTATCATATTTTCCTTTGCTAGATTGGCTAAGGAAGGAGGCATGTACCCTGCATTGGTTCCACTTAAGTGCCAGGCCTGGTTATGAGCTGTCAACTTGTTCATCATCTGTGTTACCCTAGCAAATGTTTTATCTATGAAACTGCCCTCTGCCGCATTATTGGCAACTGTTTGAGAGATGGGGTCCAACCCTGTGTAAGACTTCTCCATAAGAATATGGTTAGGAAAACCATGACCTGGACATCATTAAAGATATTGCTTGAACCTATCCAAAGCCTCATACAATTGCACTCCCTGGAGTTTCTTGAAAAAAAAGATCTTGTCTCTGAGCTCTGATTTCTTGCTAGGCGGAAACCATTTCTTCGTAAACACATTCACCAACTCATTCCAAGTGTGGATTGAGTTTGGGGGCAAATTGTCAAGCAAGGTGTGAGCTTCTCCAGTTAGTGAATATTTGAACAACCTCAACCAAAAGGCTTCATCCGATACATGGTTCTGTTTGTACGTCTGACAAACATCTATAAAGTTCTTCAGATGTTTGTGAGGATCATCGTCAGTAGAGTTTCAGAAAAGACCTTCAACCCTCAGCATTGCATAGGCCCCCTGCTCTATCTTAAATGTGGTAGCATCCATATGAGAAGGGATAATTGCACTAGCATAGTGCAGTTCAGGGACCTCCGCAGCAAAAATATTGACCTCCGCATCAAATAGATGATTTTCCACATGCACATTCCCAGGGGAATTCTGTTGATTTTTTCCTTGGTTCCCTCAATTTTGAGAAGCCATACTTGCCTACAATCTGTACAAAAGAGACCAAGTGTGATGGGAGAAGTAAGGGACATAAAGTAAAGAAAGAATTACTTCAAGTAAATTTTAAATATTCCCCGGCAATGGTGCCAAAATTTAATGCGTTCAAATTACACCCTTTAAAAGTGTAAACGATCATTGTGAAATATAGTAACCTAACAACGAGGCTGGGGTCGAATCCCATAGGGAATAGAGTGAGAAACATAATACTTAAAGTTATTTATTCACTTTATTTTATGTCAAATCTTATCCCTTAATGCAATAATAGTAGTTGTATTGAAATTTAAGGCTAACAGAATGTAAATTTTTTGAATTAGCAAGGTTTATGAAATTCGATATTGTTTTACCACACAATAGAATTCCTCTGACAGTTATGAGCATCAATATAAGCAATCCTAGGCTGATTTCGGGTGAACAATGATCAATGAGATACCTATTACTACCTTCTGATATGAAATTGGTCAATCCTTCATTTATCTTCCCATATGAAATGAAGTGTATTACTAAGATGATCATAATAATTTAAGTAGGATTAATGCATCCCTACAAAATCCCATTAAACAAGGATTAACTCCTTGTGTTCTTAGCTATTAACAATTTCCCAACCTAAGTGAATCCTTTCGGAAAACAATAAGGTTTAAGGGCATTAAACTAACATTTGCAATCACTAATTTCCAAAAAATCCAATTGTTAACAACTCACCCACAACCTATTCAATTCTATATTACTACTCTTGCCCTAAGATTCATTTATTGTGTGGGTTCACAATCCCAGAATTGGGTTTTAGTTACTCATAATATAAGGAAAAGCAACAATAATAATTGATTGAGACATACTTACAAATTGAAGTTGATTAGCACTAAGAACTTGTTCTTCTCAAAAGAGCACTCAAAGTAGCACCCAAATTCTGTTCAAATTCTCCAAACTAGAAGTAACATAATATTTTCTCCCAAAAATGTGTAAAACATATGCTATAAGAAGTGTCTGCAAAAATACCCTAAGAGTCCTATTTATAACCAAGTACAAATCAAATCTGGATTGGTCTAAGAAAGAAAAGACGCGTCATCAGAATGGATGCCTAAATGGTATATTTCAGTCAACAGCATACCATTTCATTGATTGTTGTAACTTCTCCATCTAGGCTATCTTATGGTTCCAGAAATGGTGAAGAGAATGGACCGTTATTCCTGAAAATAGTCTGTTATGCCTTCCATTATAACTTTACTTTTTGCGCTAGCTTCTGTCTTTGAGGTTGAATGTAACAGTTGTACCAATGGTTCATTTCAACTCAAAATGATCAATAAAGCTCCTTGTTTTTGACATATCTACACCCTCTTATTGAATGAAGTCTATCCTTCCATCAACACCACCAAAGCACATCAATTTGCACAATACTTACTTGAAAATTACAAAACTTTTTCGTTAAAAGAATCAAATGTGTCGTAAAATCCTGGCACATCAGCCTCTACAGAGCCAGAAGGTTGTGTTCAAATTTTTGCAGCAGCTGCTTGGCGTCCAGGTAGGCTAGGTTTAACTGAGTAGTTTAGACCTAATTTTTAGAGCATAATATATTATAGATTGATAGGAGATTTTATGCTTAGACCTTCGAGAACAGAGTCTAGATGGAAAAACATATTTAATCTTACTGGTTGGGGTGGAAATTTACTGTTATGAATAATATGACCCTGTATTTGATTGATTGATTTAAAGTTATGATTATTAATCCTCGGATAACCAGAATTTGGGTGGGTTCACGGAGCTAGTGCTGATTAATAGTAAGGGTTGTTAAGCCTTAGTGGAGTCTTCCTACTGTTTCAAACTACATGCATGTTTGAATCAGTCGGTCCTTCATTTCTTTCAAAACTATTTCAATTAAGTACCATTCGGCTGGAAACAAGGGTAGCTTTTTGAAACTGTTAAATAATTCTAAAAATCTTCATGCAAATTTCAAGCTTCAAATACTTTCTTTATCAACAAATTCTTTCTTTATAAGAGATCCCATTTGAAATAGGGACGTACCTTATGTTATATCTCTAATCGGCCATTTGAGCCTTCATTCAACATCAGAATCTCTCTCAACATATCTGTCTGATATCATATGCTTTTTATAGTTACCAGATTGTTATGACACGTTTAGATGGTTTGTCATATATTAATCTCTTTGTGTTTACATTAAGAACTTTTCTGTGAGCGCAGGAACGACAAAGTCTTCAAGAATAACTGGAGATGTTAAACAACAAGCCTATTCGTTGGCACAAGTCGAATGGCTATATCCTTACCACTCATTTATGGTGTTAACCTCATTAACAACTGTTTTGTTCTACGTGCTTATTCTGGCAGAAATATTATATTATGTTGGACCGTCACTTCCTTCAACGTGACATATTATATTATGTTGGACCTTCACTTTCTTCAACGTGACATATTATATTATATTGGACCGTCACTTCCTTCAACGTGACATATTATATTATGTTGGACCGTCACTTCTTTTAACGTGACATATTATATTATATTAGACTGTCACCTCCTTCAACATGACATATTACATTATGTTGGACCATCACTTCCTTCAACGTGACATATTATGTTATATTATATTGGATCGTCACCTCCATTAACGTGACATATTATATTATGTTGGACCATTACTTCCTTCAACGTGACATATTATATCATGTTGGACAGTCACCTCTATCAATGTGACATATTATATTATATTGGATTGTCGCCTCCTTCGACGTGACATATTATATTGGACCGTTACCTCCTTCAACATGACACATTATATTATATTAGAGTGTCATTTTCTTCAATATGACATATTATTTTGGATCATAACCTCCCTCAGTGTGACATATTAAAACAAGGTTTGCACAATTCATATTTTCTCTTACAATACACTTGCTGCTAATAAGTTTAGTATAGGTAACTATGGAACACAATTCATCAATGTATTGCATTCAAATTGGTCAGTCGCATTTCAATGAGATACGTTGGGCAGTCACCTCGTTCAAAGTGGCATGCTACATTCAAAACAGGTTGTCCGCCTTTCAATGAGACACATTGGGTAGTCACCCATTCAAAGTGGCATATTGCATTCAAAATAGGTCATCCGCCTTTCAATGAGACACGTTGGGTAGTCACCCCATTCAAAGTGGCATATTGCATTCAAAATAGGTCTTCCTTCTTTCAATAAGAAACGTTGGGCAGTCACCCCATTCAATATGACACGTTACACTTAAAATAGGTTGTCCACCTTTCAATGAGGCATATTGGGCAGCCACACCATTTAAAATGGCATGTTACATTTAAGATTGATTCGTCCACCTAAAAAGCAAATGAGATCGTCACCTCCTTCAGTGTAACATGTTGAATCAGGTTTGCACAAATTATATTTGCGTATATATTACATTTGCTATTGACAAAATTACCACATATTTTGCGGAGCATGAATGTGGACGACATCAAAATGGATGCAGCGTGGAACATTTTCTTAGCAGCGAACTAGGACATAGTCTGAAGAGGAATATCAAACTCTTTGGATGCGAGTTGAGGATTTACTCGCACCACAATCAAACCACACCCCTGTGAGAAGGCATGTGGGTTATTCCTTTTTTTTTTATCAAACTTTAAAGTTTTCAGTTTCGCTCCCAAGGTAATCTTTGACTCACGTTGGAAGCAATATCCCTCTTTTTCAAATCCGAGTGTTAATGCACTTAGAGTTTTGGAAGTTATGTCCATGTAACTCCTATCTATGAATGTGAGATCCCCACATTTATAATTGAGACAATTACAATCCTCTTTTCCATAACTCAACTCATTTATCACTCATCCTGAGCCAAAGATTGTCTTAGCATAAAGATAACTTTTTCAACCGATTGAGTTTGAACTACAAGAAACCTGATTCCCTGAGTGTTGGGATATGTAGGCGTGATTTATGTTGAAAACTCGGTTGCATTCTAAACTTTCCCCAATCCTCTTACTCCCCAGCTTTCCGGTCTCTCCTTAGCCAGAAACCGGGATAGCTTTTGAATCCTTTAAAAATCGTGCGTAAAATCAAGCATCTTGAACTACAAGTGGCCTGAATTCTCATGTAACCTGAGATATGTAGGAAACCCAATACCGGGGTCTGGCCATGATTCTTCGAACTTCGTGCTAAGCCAATCGCTTTCAAAAGATAAATTTATGGTCGAACAAAATTGAGATCGTCAACTCCCTTTGCCCAGGGTTCTTTACATCCACTCTACACAAAGGGAGGGGAAATTGTTGACACCCAATTTTGGCCCTCCATAATTTAGTTAATTACTCAAGCTTCTTCAATTTTGACAAATTGAAATAATTATTTTACAAAATTAAAATATTTTCAATGCATTTTGGTCATTTTTGCAATAAAGAAATATTTTTATGTATCTCATAATATGTATGTTATATACATAATTCCAATATTTATTTGAAAAATTATTTTCGTATAAAATAAATGCTTAATTGATTTAGTGTTTTATTTTATCAAAATCGAGTAAGTCATAGTCTAATTAATATAATTAGTCTATTTTATAAAGTAATTATTTTACTTTATTATGATAAGAAGCTTGATTAGTTAATTAGATAATTAATTTATCTTATTCCAATTTTATCCAAATCAATAATTCAAGTCAATTTGGTCACAATTTCACTCCAATTTGGCTACAAGTTTAAAATGTTTTGGCCATATTTTTTAACTCTTTGGCTATATCTTCAAAACAATTCTTCTCCAACCTCTATTTTCAGCCTAATCAGACCCAAAATTAGACCCAAATTCACTTCTTACCCGGCCCAAATCCCTCTCTAAACACACCTATTCTCTTCTTCTCATTCCAACAACAGCAAACAACACCAACAAAAAACAAACGACTCTTCTTCTTCCTAGACGAACCCTAATCTCACCTAAACGACACCGCCCCTTTTCCCCTTCAAGTCGTACAGAGAACGTGCCTTGCACGAGCTTAGAGGCTGCGTGAAGGTTCTAGAAGGTTCCTCAACGGTAATATCCCCTCAATTTTCTGATTTTTCACTTCTAAAATTCGTACAATCGTACGTTTCCATCTCACCCGAGCCTTATCCACTCAAAATTTGAAAACCTCAGTGTCCCACATCGAAAATTTTGCCCAAATTCCTCAGATTTTGCACCTATATAAACCCCACTATTTCTTTGTTGTGGAAAAAGGTTTGGTAAGCGTTTTCTAGGGCTAAAATCTGTAATACTCTCTAGCTCAAAGGAGGCCAAAGGTTTTCAATGAGGAAAATTCTACTCCGATGAGTTCAAAGTCGGAGTTAAGTGGTGGAATCGTCGTCTAATCGTCGTTCCGGCCGCTGCTCCACAAGAGGTAATTTCTATTTATTTTCTTATGTGTTTTTGAATTATTACTTTGCATATTTAGTCTGGTTTATGTATCCAGAATGAATCATTATGTTTAAATTACAGCCAGTTTATGTGTGTATGCATTTTGTTCTCAATCTATAGTTTGAATCCAACATTTTCTTAGTCGGAAGGCCTTCATGTAGTTAAGCATAGATTAGCTCTCTATTTACCCTTAATTACCATTTGGAATAAGTAATTTGGCCTAAGAGTAGTGATCTTCCTTTTATCTGTAGATTTTGCTGCCCCTCCCCCCCTTAACTGGAACTTGTTCATAATCCGAGAAGAATATGCATGTGATCCATCTTAAAATGACTTCAGGTCCTTTAGCTTAGCGTATTTGTATGTGTTGGGAATGCTGTGATTTCATATCGGGTCTACCCTAGTTTAAATGGAAACCTGCTTTTCTCACTAAGATTAGGTACAACTAGTCAATAATAGTTGCTTAATTTCAGTAGGTTATAAGTGGAACCTATCCATAGTTTGCTTAAGTGTAAATTCCGGAGAAGTTATAGATGGTCATGATTTTCTCCCTTTTCAATTGGTATGATTATGGGATATTGAATTCAATCATGTCGAGCACCTAATGACGTTGTGGTCCCAACACTTGTTCTATCCCTCTTCCTGTTTGTGTTCAATCTTTATATAAAAAATCACTTCAGTTTACTTGAGCATGAAATCTGTATCTATCCTCTTGGAACGTATTGCCTTGGTTTCTTCTCTCGGTAGTAGATAAAGAGGACACATTTAATCTCTAATTTGCTAAAAGATGAATTTGTTTCTTTAGTTAAAAGATTGGTTTCATAAGATTTTTTTAAAAAAGTTGTCAAATGCATATATTAAGAAATAGTAGTTGGTATGAATATGTCTTCTTGAGTTCTTTCTTTAATTCTAATGTGCTTTTCAAATCATTTTGGGTCTGCTATTTGCCATTAAGTTGATAAAGCCTAACTACTCAAAATAATTTGAAATATTTGTTAATTTATTTTATCAAGTTTAGTTATCGTAAAAGAGTTACTTTAACCCCTTTACCACTTATTTGTCTAAGTTTAATTGTTTAGGCAAACCGTAAGCTTATAGAATGACTTGGGGAATTCTTTATATCTCTTCATAGTTATTAACAAGCTTAGAATCCATGTTTAAAAATTTGAATTAACCATTTAATTCAAAGTCTTAATCCGGATTAAATTGTTAAAGTTAGAACTATTTTGAGACTTTGACGTTTAATTTATTTCATCTTCGGAATAAAATAATGTTTAGTAACAAATAAATTTTATTCGTTTTAAATAAGATTTTCAAATAACTTTATGTTTTTTCAAATAACTTAAAAGAATTTTCAAAATTAGCCAAATATTTTAAATCCGTCGGGAACCACATTTTGTGGATTTTCGAAAGTGCCTAACACCTTCTTTCGAATTTAACTTGAACCCTTACTCGAACTCTGGTTTTCAAATAAAAAATTTTCTTCTTTCAAAAATTACCTATTTTTAAAATGGTTTCTTAATTTTCCTAAAATAAAGTGGCGACTCTCTTTTAACTCTCTCTTTAAACTATTTTTTCATAATAAAATCAAATAAATGAGTTTTTTGTCACGAAAGTTTCGAAGTAGTTTTTGAACTATTAAATAAATGTAACAATACCTTAGAATCTGAAAGTCGTTGTACCAAAACATCAACTAACGTCTAGAAAGTGAGGATGCAACCCCAAAACAAAGAGTTAAAGTCCAAAATAATAGACTAGAGATGTACTGGATGAAACCATGGTAGCCGAAAGAGTACCTCACTCTTGGAATATGAAATCGTCGGGACTACAACTGAGGTTGCGTAGCAGCCTCCGGAATATATCATGTACTCACAATAAGAAAGCAAGGGCAGAATCAGTACACAACCACATCGAACTGGTAGGATCATCGGCCACCTCCAATAAAACAACATACAAACAATAAACCAAAGCTAAGTAAGGCAGTACAACATGTAATAGCAAGCCAGCAATATCATTCCAGACTCTTAGTCTTTCATCTAACTTACCAACAAATGAAACAGGTCCAGCAACCACCACAACAATAAACAATGACAATAAGCATATACCTTTTTTAAGTAACTCGAACCAACCAAGGATCCCTAGAACAACACCTAAGTATTTAACATGCAATTTCCGGTCTAACAAAGACCAACTCCATATTTAAGTACAACTACCTGACCTCTCACGGACCAATATGCAACAATCATAGTTTGAAAAAAGAACTTGATCCACTCATGGAACCATCGACAAAATACAGTCAAGAAGTATAATTAAACCTATACCAGGAATGGTACCCGAGCCAACCATTATAGAGCATGTACCAGGCATGGTACCCGAGCCAACCAATAAGTATCACGTACCAAGCGTGGTACCCGAGCCAACCAATATGTATCTCGTACCAGGTGTGGTACCCGAGCCAACTGAATGTCATACAAAATCCAACATTCAACAAACAATGAATGAAATCACACTTGTAAACCAACAAGCAACAAAACTAAGTTCATTTCACATGACTGACACCCGAATAATTAGACATTCATAATTCCATTTCCTAAGCATGCAATGCACATACCATACTAAGCTACAGTTACATGAACACATATTGCATTTGGGAAAACAATAACCATCACATACCTCAAGTATCCTGAATGCTCTACTAGACCTGAGCCTTTGTGTTCCCTGAAGCTTCCGCTCGCCCTTGGTCTAAAAACAATTACACAAAACTATGATCAATCCAAATAGCCTAAAATTACCTAGATTATACTCAAATCCTAATCCCCAGGCCAACCTATGATCATTTCACCCATCCCAATGCTTTCCCACCATTAATTCACATAAAAATATCATTTTTACTGATAAATTAAGAAAATAATGGTGTTTTGAATATAATTGAGCAATTATAATCACAACCCAAGAATCCTACACCCTAGAATCGTTTTTTCACCAGGTTCAACCTTCTTAGGTCAACCCAAACTTTCCCCCAAGCTCGAAATTATCGTTTCTAAGGTCTGGGAATCAAACACAGAATTAGGGGGAGAAATCATTACCTTTTCGATGAAGTTTGGTGAAAAATCAGTAGAAATCGCCTCCCTTCACCTATTCCCTTCCCCAAAACATTCTTGAGAAATTTTGAATATTTTTGGAAAAGTTTCTGCATTTACTATAACTTATTCCGCTATAGCGGTCTGTACACCGTTATAACAGCACCACCGTAGCAGACTCGACCGCTATGGTGGTGTTGACTGACTTTGACTTTTGCTATAGCGGAAATTTCTCTTCTATAGCGCTTGTCGCTGTAGTGCACTGTCAACCGCTATAGCAGTTGACACGGAATAGAATCTAGGGAATTCCCCATAAGTTGCCTATTTTATAACACACCTCAAATCCTGACGTCTTGAACCAACCCTTTTACGTCAACTTTGATACCAGGAGTTTTACTCACCCAAATTCACTTCCAAAAAGTCCCTCGGACTCCTTAATATCTTAGCTAATGGAAAAACTAGATCAACATAATATAATTTACCCAATCCTCACCCAGATTTCCCTAGACCATACCTTACTCAGAATTCATCTGAGACTAGCTTAGCCCAAAATTTTCAACTCCCAAACCCGAAAGTTTTCTAACCCAAAACTTTGCACGAATGGTTTACCCATAATGATGGAATATGTCATTACAACAGATATCCATTTACCTATTGGTTTTCCCCAAATAATCAAACCCAAAAAGATAAGCTAAAAGAGAGAAAGTGTAGTACCTAAATCCTCAAACAAGTGAGGGTAGTTGTCCCGCATGTCCTTCTCAGTTTCCCAAGTGGCCTCTTCAACCGGACAATGCTTCCATTGAAAGTTTACCAATCTGATTTCCTTTGTCCTCAATTTTTGGATATCCCAATCTAGAATTGCAACTGGCTTCTCTTCATACTGAAGATCCTTGTCTAGGAAGATCGAATCCCACTTAATAATGTACTCCCCATCCCCTTGGTATTGCTTTAGTATGGATATATGGAAGACTGGATGGACTCCAAATAAACTGTGTGGTAGTGCTAACATGTAAGCCACTGGCCCTACAATCTCAAGAACCTCAAATGGACCGATATACCGAGGGCTATGCTTGCCCTTCTTGACAAATCACTTTACCCTTTCATTGGTGATACTTTCAACAACATTTGTTCACAAACCTGAAAAGCCATGTCTCTTACCTTGCGATCTACGTACTCTTTATGCATGCCTTGGGCTACTAGCAACTTGGTTTCAATTCTCCTTACTTTTTCTTGAGCTTTCCTCACCAAGTCCATGCCCAAAGGTTTCACATCGTCTGCCTCAAACCACCCTATGGGTGATCTACATCCTCTCCTGCAAAGTGCCTAAAATGGTGCCATGTCGATACTAGAGTGATAGTTTTTGTTGTTGTATGAGAACTCATACAACGGTAGAAATTGGTCCCAATGAACCCCAAAGTCGATTACACATGCTCTCAGCATGTCCTCTAATTCCTGAATTGTCCTCTCTGACTGACCGTCCATCTGAGGATGAAATGATGTGCTAAAAGTGAGTTTGGTGCCCAACTCTTCATGCAACTTGCCCCAGAACATAGAAGTAAACTGTTTACCTTTGTATAAAATTATGGAGAGTGGTACCCCATGCAATCTTACAATTTTATTAACATAAATCTTGACCAACTATTGTGAGTTATAATCCATCCCGACCTGAACAAAATGAGCTGACTTGATAGGCCTGTTCATAATGACCCAAATGGAGTCATACTTTCCCAAGGTCTTAGGAAGACCGACAATAAAATCCATGGCAATCCTTTCCCACTTCCACTCGGGAATGTGCATCTTCTGAAGAAATCTTGCAGGCCTTTGGTGCTCATACTTAACCTACTGACAATTTTGGCACTTGGACACATAGTCAGTTATGTCCCTCTTCATCCCAAGCGATAAATAAAGTCGCTTCAAGTCCCGGTATATTTTGGTAACGCCCGAATGTATGGAATACCACAAACCATGAGCCTTTTCCAGCACATTCTGAATCAAGTCATCAACCTAAGGGACATAATCCTTCCTCTGAAACTCATCTCCTCGCTAGCGTCCAACGTGGTGTCCTCGGACTCTCCTGATACCACCTTGCTCCAAAGCTTGTTCAACTGTGCATCCTAAAACTATTTGGATTTAATTTCCTCTATAAACATGGGTTTGAACTCAATAATGACCGACACCCATCCCTGTTCAGAGATTCCCAATTGCATGAACTTAGATTCTAGAGCCCGAATCTGCGTAGCCAATGGTCATTTGGACACCCCCAAACAAGCCAAACTGCCCATTCTAACCACTTTCTAGCTCAATGCGTCTGCCACCATATTGTCCTTGCTCGAATGATATTAGATAGTCACATCATAATCCTTAAATAGTTTCATCCACCTCCTCTATCTCTGATTCAAATCTTTCTGCGTAAACAGATGTTGTAGGCTGCGATGGTCTGTGAACACTTCACACCATAAAGGTAGTGTCTCCAAATCTTTAGCGCGAGGACCACTGCTGCAAACTCCAAATCATAGGTTGGGTAATTCTTCTCATGGAGCTTCAACTACCTGGAAGCATAAGCTATAACATTCCTGTCCTGCATCAACATAATACCCAAATCGGAATGTGAAGCATTACAAAACACAAATAAATCTTTACCTTCAACTGGCAATGATAGGATGGGAGCTGTAGTCACAAGTGTCTTGAGATTTTGGAAACACTCTTCACACTTGTCAGACCAAACAAAAGGTACCTCCTTCTGAGTCAACCTTGTCAAGTGAGCCGCGATGGACGTAAAATTCTTGACAAACCTGCGGTAATAGCCTTCAAGCCCCACAAAACTTCTAATCTCACTCACTGAGCTAGGCCGGACACAACTCCTAACTGCCTCAATCATCTGGGGATCCACCATCACCCCCTTTTCTGAAACCACATGACCTAAGAAGGCAATCGAAGACAACAAAAATTCACACTTTGAAAAAATGGCATACAATTTCTGATGTCTCAATATCCCAAAACAATGTGAAGATGCTCTTCCTTACTCTTGGAGTAAATCACAATTTCATCTATAAAACAATGATGAACAAATGCAAAAACAATTTGAAAACACCATTCATCAAACTCATGAACGTCGCCGGTGCATTGGTCAACGCAAACGATATTACCAGGAACTCATAGTATCTATACTGAGTCTAAAATGTCATCTTAGGTATATCCTCTGGCCTAATTTTAGCTGATGATACCCTAACCTTATATCAATCTTCAAAAACACAGAAGTACCCTGTAACTGGTGAAAAAGGTCATCTATGCAGGGTAAGAGATACTTATTTCAAATGGTGACCTTATTCAATTGCCTGTAGTCTATACAAGTCCTCATACCACCATCCTTCTTCTTCACAAACAAAATCGGAGCACCCCAAGGCGAAGCACTGGGATGAATAAAGCCCTTATCTAAAAGTTTCTGAAGCTGATCTTAAGTTCCCTCAACTCTGCCGGAGCCATATGATAAGGAGGAATAGAGATTGGGCGAGTGCCCGGCTTTAAATCTATACAGAAATCAATGTCTCTATATGGAGGCATGCCAGGAAAATCCATCAGACACATCTCTTGAAACTTAGAAACCACCAGAACTGACTCAATTGAAGGGGACTCCACACTAACATCCCAGAAATGATCCAAGAAGGCCAAATAACCTTTCCCCACTAACTTCCTAGCTCGAACAAAGGATATAATCTTCGCCAGCTTAGGCATGTACATACCTTCCCACTCTAGCCTATCCTTACCTAGAATCTCTAGAGTCATGATCTTAGCATTACAATTCAACACAGCATGATATGGAGATAGCTAAGTCATACCCAAAATGACATCAAAATCAAGCATGCCCAGAATAACCAGATCTACCCAAGTCTGAAAACCCATAAAAACCACAAGACAAGTACGATATACATGGGTTACTACCACAGACTCCCAACCAGGGTAGAAATATGAATAGGGGAATCCAGGACATCACAAACCAAATCTAAACCCAAAGCAAATTTCACAGAAACATATGAATAAGTAGAACCTGGGTCAAATAATACAAAAGCCATCAAGTCACAAACTAGAATTGTACTTGTTATCACAGCATCTGATGCTTCGGCCTCAGACTTCCCCAAGAATGCATAACAATGGGCCCTATCATTAATCCGAGCAACCTCTCTGGCTGGCTGCACTTCTCCCCTGCCTATGCCACTATTTCCCTTGTTCCCATGGCCTCCCTGAAAATTACCTCACCCACCTTGTGGACGACCTCTGTCATTGCCACCTCCACCTGCCGGAACCACAGCCCTTGTCTGCTGCTGTGTCTAATTTCCTGCCTGCCTGTGAGGGCACTCCCTCTTGAAGTGACCCAAATCTCCATAATTAAAACATAAACGGTCAAGAGTAAGTCTGCTAGTAGAAGTATAAGAAGCCCCCTGGACCCTAGGAGCTGAGAACTTCTGACTGGCTCCTGGGTGACCACCTGTAGAAGATGGAAGGGCTGACTGAATATGACGAGTGGAATACACTTACTAGTTGTGACCCATAGAGTAAGAACCACTAAAATTACCTTCATTTTGGGACTTCTTGGCTAACACCTTAGCCTGCCCAACCTTTCTGACCCCCTCCCGTTTCTTCACATATTCAGTCACCTTATTAAAACTCTTCCATGCCGAGGTTATATGCACAAAAAACACCTGCAACTCAGTATTTAGGACCTTCACATACAGATGAATCCTCTCCTCCTCAGTACCCAGAAGCTGAGTAGCATAACGTGCCAAGGCATGAAATTTTGCCTCATAGGCTGAAACATACATGTTACCCTACTCAAGGGCCAAAAACTCATCCTTTTTGCGATCCCTCAAAGTGCGAGGCACAAATTTCTCCAAGAAAAAAGCATGAAACTATGCCCAAGTCATCGGAGGCAAAGCTGATGGCTGACACTCTACATGAGCTCTCTACTACTTCTTAGCATCACCCTACAACTGAAAAGTGACAAACTTTATTCCATGTTGCTGCACAATGCCCAACTTATGTAACCTCTCATAGCAGTCCAAAATAAACTTAAAGGCATCCTCTTTTTTTGTACCCTAAAATATCAGAGGTTTCAATTTCAAGAACTTGGTTAGTATCGCGTGCTCAGTCTCGGTCATAATAGGGCCTAGCATCGGACAGAAGAGATCATTAGTACTTGATGCTCCATCTATCCCGAAATTTGCTAGACAGCTGGTTGAGTGCCCAGAACCTAATATGCTATGCCCGTAGAGGTGTCTCCAGTACCTACCAGCCCACTCAGAAAAGCCCACACCTGCTGAAATACCTCAGGCAAAATAAGGGGAAGGCCTGCACCTCCAACCAGTGCTGCATCCTCCTATTATGCGCGCTCCTCAAGAACAACCTTAACTTCCTCCTCAACAGGATCCTGGGGTGGGGGAGGGTCGCCGCCCTTGGCCCTGCCGCTGCCTGAGCTCCACCCTTGGTGGATGTTGCTCTTTCTCCGCCCCTGCCCCTGCCCCTTCCTCTCCCTCTGACTGATGGTTCCACCACTGGAACCGCCACTCTCGCTCTGTTACGTCTGGTGTTAACCATCTGCGAACAAAGAGTGAAAGAAGTTAGATACCAATTTGTATCACTAGATACCAATTGGAATCAAGTTATATCACGAAAGAAGAAAGAAGAGATAGTTTCCTAAAGTCCAATAGCCTCTCGAAGTAAAGTACAGATGTCTCCATACCATTCTGCAAGACTCTACTAGACCCATTTTGGTACAATGAGATCAATGAACCTAAGCCTCTGATAGTATCTTTGTAACGACCCAAACCACCACGAGTAGCACCCACCCAAACCCCCGGATGAGCAAACCAACAACCCAACTCAATACTTAGAAAAACTAGCAGCTCAAAACCAATTGCATTTAAATAAACTAACATTCATAGACAAAATACTTGTAAAATAAGATCCTGTAGAAATACCCTTAGAATTTGAAAGTCGTTATACCAAAACATCTACTAATGTCTAGAAAGCAGGGATACAACCCCAAAACAAAGATTATAAGTACGAAACAATGGACTAGAGATGTACTTGATGAAACCATTATAGCCGAAAGAGTAGCTCACCCTTGGAATCTGGAATTTCCGGGACTACAACTGAGGACCCATAGTAGTCGCCATAATATGTCCTGTACTCACAGAAAGAAAGCAAGTGCAGAATCAATACACAAACACAGTGTACTGGTAGGATCATCGTCCATCTCCAATAAAACAACATATGAACAATAAACCAAAGCTGAGTATGGTTGTACAACATGTAATAGCAAGCCAACAATGTCATTACAGACTCTAAGTCTTTCCTCTAACCTACCAACTACATAAAACATGTCCAAAAACCACCACAACAATGAACAATGACAATAAGTATATACCCTTTTTAAGTAACCTGGACAAACCAAGGATCCCTAGAATAATACCTATGTGTTTAACATGCAATTCTCGATCTATACAAGGACCAACCCCACATTTAAGTACAACTACCTGGAAACTCATGGACCAATATGCAAAAATCATAGTTTTAACAATCAACCCCTTCTACTCATGGAACCATTGATAAAATACAGTCAACAAGTATAATTAAACCTGTACAAGGCATGGTACCTGAGCAAACCATTATAGAACCTATACCAGGTGTGGTACCCGAGCCAACTGATAAGTATCCCATACTAGATATGGTACCCGAGCCAACCAATATGTATCCTGTACCAGTCATGGTACCCAAGCCAACCGAAGTCATACAAAATCCAACAGTCAATAAACAATGAACAAAATTACACTTGTAAACCAACAAGCAACAAAACCAAGTTCATTTCACATGACTGACACTCGGATAATTAGACATTCATAATTCCATTTCCTAAGCATGCAATGCACATACCATACTAAGCTACAGTTAAATGAACACATATTGCATTTGGGAAAACAATAACCATCACCTACCTCGAGTAGCCTAAAAGCTCTACTGGATCTGAGCCTTTCCATTCCCTGAAGCTTCTGCTCGCCCTTAGTCTAAAAACAAATACACAAAACTACGATCAATCCAAATGGCCAAAAATTACCTAGATTTTACTCAAATCCTAATCCCTAGGAAAACCTATGATCATTCCACCAGTCCCAGGGTTTCCCACCATTAATTGACCTAAAACTACCATTTTTATGGATACATTAAGCAAATAATAGTGTTTTAAACATAATTGAGCAATTATAATCACAACCCAAGAATCCAATTTTTCATCAGGTTCTACCTTCTTAGGTCAACCCAAACTTTCACCCCAGCTTGAAATTATCATTTTTAAGGTCTGGGAATCAAAACACTGAATTAGAGGGCAAAATCCTTACCTTTTCGATGGAGTTTAGTGGAAAATTAGTAGAAATTGCCTCCCTTCGCCTATGCCCTTCTCCAAAATGTTCTTGAGAAATTTTGAATGTTTTTTGGGGAAGTTTCTGTATTTACTATGACTTATTCTGCTATAGCGGTCCGTATACCGCTATAGCGGCACCACCGTAGCGAACTAGACCGCTATGGCGGTGCTGACCTATTTTGACTTTTGCTATAGTGGGAATTTCTCTGCTATAGCGATTGTCACTATAGCGCATAGCGGTTGACATGGAACAAAATCTCGGAAATTCCCCCAAAGTTTTCCATTTGATAACACACCTTAAATCCTAACATTCTGAACCAACCCTTTCACGTCAACTTTATACTGGGAGTTCTACTCACCCAAATTCACTTTCAATAAGTCCCCCAGACTCCTTAATGTCTTAGATAACAAAAAAACTACCTCAACATAAGATAAATTACCCAATTCTCACTCGGATTTTCCTAGACCATACCTCGCTCAGAATCTATCCGAGACTAGCCTAGCCCAAAATTTTGAACTTCCAAACCCGAAAGTTTTCTAACCCGGAACTTCACACGGACGGTTTACCCGTAATGATGAAACAGGTCATTACACTCAAGCACTAACTATACGATAGTAGCAAACACACAAATATTACTCAATCAAGAAAATCAAATATTTCACCTATCTTTTGTCAATCATATGCCTCTCACAACAAGAGAGTTACCCATATTCACTCACAAATATGCACAATATCATATGAATGGGTATAAGAATAGAATTACGCTCATTCTCACAAAGAATTCACATGTAACATATGATTAACCATAAGCAGTGTACTACTCCACTAATATAAGAACGTCAAACTTAAGATCATGTAGGACTTTCATGGTTGTAATGTAGGCTAAGGGACGGGTAGAAACTATTCTGGCCAGGTATAGTGACTATTATTACTAAGCACTTTAATACATCACACTCTTTACTAAGCACCTCCCTCAGTCAATGAACTTCTTCTTCTACTTTTCTCACCCATACACTTTCTTTGTTTTTCCATCTTTTTAAGCAAGAATCAATCTTTTTAAGCAAGAATCACATTATTAGTAAGGATCACTCAAACACATATTTATATATTTATATATATATATATATATATATTAGTTCTTCTTTGTTTTTTCCCTACTCCCCATCAACAACATATGAGTCGTTAAATTGCACCCTTATTCTTTTCTACAAGATTTCACTTCAACTCTTTCCCTTTTTTTCATTCTCACTCTTTTCAACTCTTATTTTTCAATTATAGTGCTTAGGAGTTTTGGATCAAATAAAAGGTCAATTAAAAGAAAAGGATTAAGTTTTATACATGACTACCAAAGAATAGGCTAAAAGCTCAAAGGGACTAACCAGAATAATCAATTATGGGTAGGTAAAGTAAAAGATAGAAATAAGGCTAATCAAAGAAATGCCTGTATCATTTCCTAAACTCAACATTTTTCATTTTCTTTTGCAAACACATCAGAAAAGTTCTAGACATCAATATGCAAACATGGACTATCAACAAACACCTAGCACACATGGCACATGTTCAACTCAAAAAGGATCCATGCAAGAATCTCAATCAAGCTTTCAAATTTAAGCTAAAAATCTTATATAAGAGTCAAGTAAAAGAGCCTAGGTGTCTCAAAAGTAGTCATTTACTTTTTCATAGTATGCTTTCAATTTCAAAACACAACTTGCATCTTTCATTTAATTATAGCACCTAACTAGGGCACCTAGCATTCAATTTGTCCTAAAGACTCTCCAACTCCTAAAAATAGAACATAAACTACTCTAAAAATAAAAAAGATAGTCGGTTCAAAGGGCCTCCCCTCAGAAAAAAACTGAAAAGAAAAACCAAGAGGTGGGATAAGTATACTCCACTAAAGAACTAAAAAGCTACAAAATAACAAAATTATCTTAACTAAAAAACATAAGAAAATCTTTTTGGATTACTAGACTTTTTCATATTTTTTTCAAATTTTCCAAACTAAAGCAAGTACTAAACACAAATTAAACAACTCTAAAATCCTATAGCCTACTTCACCCTTAACAAATATCAAAAGATATCCCACTCCACACTTAAAGTCATACTTTTTTCCATAAAGCATTAAACAAAATAAAATAGTGGGCTAAAAATACTCACAGAGGCCCTCTAGATCCTAGCTAGCAACATGTTTTCTTTAAAATTTTCATCAAGGGCTGCCTAACCACACACTTATACTTTAGCCATGCGTCGTAGCTTCTAAATCTGGGTGCTCAGACTTCCCCAAATCTACACACAAAAATAGAAACACAAGTGACACTAAAAAAAACAAAAAACAAAGATACCAACTACCTTTATTACAGCTTGGGTTGCCTCCCAAGTAGTGCCTGATTTACTATCGCGCCACGACCTAACTCACAACTCAACCAAGTTCTCTTAATCCCTTCAACCCCTATAATTCAACTTTCTTCTTTTCTTTACTCTAGGAAGATCACCCTCATCATTCACACTTCTATTTGTCTTCACATCCTCTTTTTGGTCACTATCCATCCATTTAAACATATGCTCAGGTTCTCTCAATAATTTGGGCACTTTATTTTTCTGCACCTCGAACCATTCAGTGAAAGAATTCAAATCGCCACCTTTTTTAGGCCCACACTCATTCACCCCACACTTATTATTGACCACTTATGTGATCATACACAAGTCTCTACAGTGTCAAGGTGAGGAGAGTGAGTTGTACACTTTGAACGTCATCTACCCTCAACTTTAGCTCTCCCTTCCTTACATCAATCAGTTCTCCACCAGTTACAAGAAATGAGCATCCCAATATAACTAGTACCTGCTTATTTGCATTAAAATCCAAAACAATAGGTCAACAGAGATCACAAATTTACTCAATTATTACATCTAGTTGTACATAAGACAGTCTCCTATCTATAGAGTGATGGTTGTTGGGCGTGGTTCTACTAAACCAAGTGTCTGAAATAAGGATAAAGGCATCAAGTTGATACTTTCTCTAACATCACACAAAGCATGTCCAACCTCAATTTTAATAATCTATACGGACAATGTGAAACTCTCAGGGTCTTTAAGCTTTTGAGAGAGCTTGCTTAAGACCCGTTAACTACACTCTTTGAGAGTGCAACCGTTTTAAATTTTGTATAGTGTCTCTTACCAGCCACCATGTCTTTCAAGTATTTTGTATATTTGAGCGTATCCCACAAGGAATCAACTAAAGAAATGTTGATATGAAGTTGTTCAAAGAAATTAAGGAACTTCTTATAATTTTCATCATCCTTGCTCTTCTAAAACCTTTAAGGAAATAGTGGTGGAGGTCTCCCAACTACAACTATAGGCTGCTCAACAACCTTTTTCTTAACGTTTTCCTCTTGCACATGTTTTATCACTGGTATGGGTGGTGGGATCAACCTTTCGGGAAAAAGAGGTGGATGCTTAAAGTTGTCCCAGTTAACTACTTTCCTCTTAGGAGGCTCTAGATCTAGTAAGTCTTAACCACTTCTCAAAGTAATAGCCATGACCTGCTTGGAAATCTCAGTATTACTCGGCAAACTACTCCATTTGAACCTGTAATTCATTGATAGCCTTCTTTATTTCTATATTGATTTATGCCTGCTATGCTATGAACTGTTTGAATGTGTCTTCCAATGAATTACTAACCTATGGGGCTTGTTGTATAAATTGCTGCTCTTGAATGTTCTGGTTCCCACCCCATGAGAAGTTTGGATGGTTTCTGTAGCTCGGGTCTAATGTTTTTCTTTGATAACCATAACCCTTGTTTTGTTGCCCCACATTGAATATAGACTCTGGATTCAAAGGGAATCCTGAGTAAGTGTGGTTTTCACCTACTTGCCACAAAACAATGCAGCTGTCTGAACCTGCTACACTTGTTGAATTTGTCCCACCCTATGAGTTGTAAAATTCTGCTTCAGCAAAGTAACTGATCGACTAATATTAGCCTGAATAGCTAACACCTCATCCAACTCATACTTTCTTGGATTTTTTGTGTAGAAGTGAATACTTTATGTGCCGTGGTTTTGCAGCACTTTCGATGCATAAAACTTGGAATTGGAGTATGTTCTTTAGCAATTTTTAGTAGATTTGATGTGTTTTTGAGTATTGTGCAGGAAAATAAGGTTCGGAGACTAAGTACAAAAAAAGACTACAAATTTGGCTAAAACTGACTTCTACGAGTCATGAATGCATCCATGAGTCATGGAAGTCAGTCGTGGAAAGGCTTCTGCAAAGGTACCTGAAGCTTGAGATCTACGAGAGGTTTCCACGAGTCATAAACCTTTGCACGAGTCATCATTCTTTTTCATGGAACCTGATAAGAGGATGAGAAAAAGGTCTGAGATCCACGAGACAATTTAACAAGCCATGGATCAATCCACGAGTCATGTAACAACTTCGTGGAAGTAAAGTTGCAGGAAGGCAAATACTCTGAGATCCACGAGACCAATCCACAAGCCGTAAAGCAGTCCAAGAGCCATAGAATGAACTCATGGAAGTGAACCTGTAAGATGATATAGAGTCTGAGTTTCACGAAGAGGTTTTACGAGCTATAGAAGTTTCCACAGACCATAGACTGTGTCTGTGGAAGTTGCTAATTCCAGTTTTTCTTGTCAATTTATGATAGAATTTTTGATTTCTATAAATACCTTTCCTAGGTTTTATTGTATGGTTTATACTTGATATTTTATAGGAAACATCTTTGTAAACACTTGGTATTGATTTGTTATTGGTTTTGGGAGATTAACAAGTTCATTGATTCTTGATTCTTCTTCAATTATTCAAGTTTCTGAATTTTTTTACTTCTTCTTGTAAGTTTATGATCATGAATGCTTCAACAACTTCTGATTGTTTACTTATGAACATGAGTAGCTAAATCCACAACTAGAGTTGTGGGAACCATGATGGATTAACAAAGTAGGCAAAGTACTTAGAAATTCTAGGATGGTGTTTATGCATGTATTGTTCTTCCCTTCGCTTTGATTGTTTTTTAATGGTGGCCAACATTAGAACTCACCATATTCTAACTTGGCGGACCAAGGAGGTAACGAATGGGAAAAGGGTTGGTTACAACAGAGATTTGAAGCTATCAACCCTCATTTAATAGCTTAACCTTGTCCGAGAATAGCTAATCTGGGATCAAGGGTAAGGGTTAGTAAAGTATACACCCATAGACGGACCAAGTTGCATGGTGAAATTCATCTATCTAGGGGACCAACCCTTTAGGTGAACCTAACTTACCGATCTTGCCTGCTAAGCACCAGAATAGATTACTAGTATAATGCCTACAATGTTATGAACTCATAGGGAATACAGTCCTAGTCCATCTTCTCTCTGAACCACAACAATATTGATACTTGTTAATTAATTGTTACTTAATAATTTACAAATATTAACTGTTACCTAAATCCCCCCCCCTTAGGTAAATAAGATGGCTAAGAACGTAAATATACACAGTCAATCCTAACCTTGGTTAGGTTCTATATTTGAACAACAATTTCATTATGCTTCTTTTGGAGGTATAATTTGGGCGTATCAAATTTTGGCGCCGTTTTCGGAGAATATGGTTTAGGATTAAGAGCAATTGTGTTATTTGAATCTTAGTCCTTATTTCCTAATTGAAATTTTTTGTTGTTTTTGTTTTGTCCCACAAGTTGCACACTTCTGCATGCCCAGCACATGGAGTCAAGGCAATCCCCTAATTCCATTCAACCCCAAACTCTAATGAACTCTGAGAAACATGGTAAACAAGGTGGTTGTCGAGACACCAGAAGAGGCCACAGCCTGCATGTTGGCTAAGGAACAACAAAAGTAACGGGCAGAAGAAGATGCCCAAATTTCACATGATGCTCAAGTTGCTAAAGACCTAGCAAATCAAAATATTGCAGTTGAGCAAGAAAGGCAAAAAGTTGCTCGTCAAACAGTACTGGATGCTCAAGCTATGAGAGATGAGGCAGCTAGACACAATATACATCAAGATCTAGTTGGTCTGCGAGGGAATAGGGGTTGCCAGTTTCAGCAGCCCTGACACATACCTCTCAACAATGTTGATGATGATGATGTCAATGACACAGGGACAACAAGCCCCATAGTATTTCCACCGATGGTAAAAAGTTTGATATTACAAGCACTATGATCCATACCTGAAGGGATTGTTTATTGGCAAGCCCACTGATGATGCAAACTTGCACTTGATGAACTTTATGGGGATCTGCAAAGTTTACAACCTTCCAAGGGTAGATCAATATGCTATCATATTGCGGCTCTTTCCATTCTCTTTGACTAGGGAAGCAACACTTGGGCCTGCGAAACTACGTGATGCTTCAATATTCACATGGCTTGAATTGAGAAGGCAGTTTCTAGAGAAGTTCTTTCCCCATCAAATATATTACAGCTCAAGCAGGAAATCTATAACTTCAAGCAGTTACCCACAGAGGCACTATATGAAACATGGCTTAGATTCAATAAGAAACTAAAACAGGTACCGAATCACAAGATCCCTTTTGATCATTTGTTAGAGATCTTCTACAGAGCACTAAATACAAACACTAAGGCAGTAGCTGACATGGTCACTAGGGGAGTGTTCATGAAGAGTACTTATGTTGAAGCTTCTAAGATGCTTGATAGGTTACCAAGACAAATAGGGCATGTCATACGAGAGAGGCTGAAAGTACAGTAGGAACTTATGCGATTGGAAAGTCCATAGACTATCAAGAATTGAAGGAGATTAGACAGAATTTTACAGGGTTAAAAACAACTGTAGGTATGATTGTGAAACAAATTCTTAATAATGGTTTGGAGAAGGTGAATGTTGTAGGTTCACAAAGTTAAGACTGAGACAGGATGAGCATAACTCTAATGAAGAAGATTGATAACGCTCAAACTACACCTCAAATTAACGAGGCGTAAGCGATCGTTGTCAAGTAAAGAACCCAACAAGGTTGGGGTCGAATCCCACAGAGAATATGGTGAAGATCAAGCCTTTAGTGAATTAAGTAACTCGTAGTCAATTGTTTCCGATAAATAAAAAGGGGGGTTTTGTGAACAAATCGTAAACAAAAGCAACAATAATGTAAGAGAATAATTAGTAAGAGAGAATGAACTAGGGACGTGTTCACCATGGCTTTTGTAACAATGTCGATTCTAGGCTTAACCGGGTTCTTTCTATATGCTTGTCATGATGTGATTGCGTCAATTGTATCGTCTAAGCGTCTCTCGACCAAATAAACAAATTTCCTTCTATCTTCTTTCGATCTCAAAAAGATGTGCTTTTTTTAGCTCTCAATCCTAACATCAAGTAGACTAATCCAGTTACGGCATTAATCTTTAAGACGAGAGTTGGTAGTCTCGAATCCTTGTCGTTAATCAAATTTTCCCGGTTTTAACTTCTTTACTCAAGCAAATTAAACCTAGGCATGTTCTAATGTTTGCAACCACTAGAAAACGTGACTAATTGAATGATTAACAATATGACAATACATATATCGAACCCAACGCTACTCGGAATCTATATTGCTATGTTTCCATGGCTCCCACAACCCTAGTTGCGGGAGTTTTAGTTACTCATGCTCGATAAATAAGAGAAAATAGTTGTATTCATAATAAAGGGAAGAAAAGTCTTACAATATAATGAAACAATCAATCTTCCAATATCCAAGAGCAAGAAATACCAAGAACTCACGAAAGAATCAAGAACACGAATTCAAGACAATGAACCGTGTTATTGCGCTCAAAAACCAACCAAAAACGTGTTTAAACTAATGGGTGAATAATAATTAACATAAACCTAACATAGGGTATTTATAGGAGTAGTAGAAACCAAATCCAAAATGGGCTAGGAATCCCCAAAACGCGGGTCGCCGACTAAAGCTACTGCCTTAGCGTGACGGTCAGGCTGACGGACCGTCACTGCCTTGACGGACCGTCGCCTGGGCCGTCAGCTTAGGCAGTGGCACTGCCTCCTTTACTGCCTTGGAGTGACGGTCCCAGTGACGGACCGTCACACCTGTGACGGGCCGTCACTCAGGCCGTCACTCTTAGGCAGAATGTTGTTTTTCGCGTCTTTTCTTCCGTTTCCGTGTTTGTTTCCATTTCCTACAAATACAACATAAAAACATCAAAAACAACAATGGTTGCTTGAAAACGTACGATTGTTCTTAGTAAAAAGGAGTCGAAAGTGACATAAATTAGCGTCACATCAACACCCTCAACTTAAAACGTTCGCTTGTCCTCAAGCAACATAACATAAAACAATAATACGACTCAACTAAGAAACAACTCATGTCTATAGCAACTCATGGTCATTCAAAACTTATTCAATTAACTCAAGCTCCCTCGTAGCACACGAATGTATGAAACACTAACTTGCAAGGATCCAAACATGTCATTCCGATATGATAGAACATTCTACATACACACGCGCAGCTATCCTAACAACCAATAGACAATACAGACATCTTGGTGCCCTCACCACAAAGAAATCCCTCACACAAGATTTGGGACTAGGTAAGCGCTCACACTCACAAACGATTTCAAACAATGCACATGCGATACCATAGGCTTGCCCTTACTATTCTATTTCCAGTTTTCAGAAAGCCTCTCAGGATCACTACAGGACTTGTTTAGGCTTGTAATGAGGCTTCGGGTGCAGGTAGGATACATTTAGGGGTTAGTGACTAAGCCCTCCTTGGAACCACCGACGTCTTATCACCACATAACTTTACTTTGTCCATCCTTATTCACCTTTAAATTCCTTCTTTCTAGCTACAGGTGCGGCCTCTTTATTTTGACAATCCTTTTTATTACTTTTTCGATCTTTTTCATCTCTATTTTTTTTTTCTTTTCTTAGGCACACACCCGAAATTTTCCTTCTATTCACAACCAACCATCTCCATCCTCTTTTTCTTATCGTTTACCTCTATAGTAGCCACCCTCAACTTAGGCTGATTGCCTGCGTTGAGGTGCACGGTGTCCAAGGAAGGACCAGGGCCAAAATAGGGATTCAAAGTTAAACAGGAACGGTGACAGGTTATTGAAAGAACAAGGTCAATTATGGCTCAAATAGGGATCAAAGGATTATTCATATTTGGACGGTCTTTTAGGTTAAGTGGACTGCACGCAAAAAGGGCCTGTGATCCTTTCCTAAGCAACAAAACTTCGAACTTAACAAAATAGACCGGGCAAGTTCTAGATGCATGCACAGAGTAAGAATTTATGACAATAATCTCACACGCTCTTGGCACCAAGAAACTATATCGCTACCAACTATCAACCAACCGCTCGGCTTAAGCATACTCATTCTACTCATAATCACACAATGACATACAAGGATCCAGACAGTCAATTGTTTCAACATAAGTACAAAACCAGAAAATTTTTAAAGGGGCGCTACTTTGATAAGAAATCGCATGCTTTGCTATAGACGCTAAAATTTTTTTTAAAATAAACAACCTAAACATGCCGGTTCTACTAGATAGCACACCGGAGGGAAAAGAACTCGGCAACAAAAACCCTCGGTGGTGACTCACAGGTTTCCCCACGAATTAATTAGACTATAATACAACAACAATTTATGGGTTGCCTCCCATACAGCGCCTGATTTAACGTCGCGGCATGACGCGGGTGTCTTGATTACTCAGACTTCATCAAGACACCCCCGACTTAATAAACAACCGTATGCACAACTATATACCCTATAATAAACAAAAACAACAAATAAAAGTAAAAGCAGGAAAGTATGACTAAGAGTCAAATAAACACACTAGACTTAATCAAAAACCGTATTCCCCGGCAACGGCGCCACTTTTTGATAACGCTCAAACTACACCTCAAATTAACGAGGCGTAAGCGATCGTAGTCAAGTAAAGAACCCAACAAGGTTGGGGTCGAATCCCACAGAGAATATGGTGAAGATCAAGCCTTTAGTGAATTTAGTAACTCGTAGTCAATTGTTTTCGATAAATAAAAAGGGGGGTTTTGTGAACAAATCGTAAACAAAAGCAACAATAATGTAAGAGAATAATCAGTAAGAGAGAATGAACTAGGGACGTGTTCACCATGGCTTTTGTAACAATGTCGATTCTAGGCGTAACCGGGTTCTTTCTATATGCTTGTCACGATGTGATTGCGTCAATTGTATCGTCTAAACGTCTCTCGACCAAATAAACAAATTTCCTTTTATCTTCTTTCGATCTCAAAAAGATGTGCTTTTTTTAGCTCTCAATCCTAACATCAAGTAGACTAATCCAGTTACGGCATTAATCTTTAAGACGAGAGTTGGTAGTCTCGAATCCTTGTCGTTAATCAAGTTTTCCCAGTTTTAACTTCTTTACTCAAGCAAATTAAACCTAGGCATGTTCTAATGTTTGCAACCACTAGAAAACGTGACTAATTGAATGATTAACAACATGACAATACATATATCGAACCCAACGCTACCCGGAATCTATATTGCTACGTTTCCATGGCTCCCACACCCCTAGTTGCGGGAGTTTTAGTTACTCATGCTCGATAAATAAGAGAAAATAGTTGTATTCATAATAAAGGGAAGAAAAGTCTTACAATATAATGAAACAATCAATCTTCCAATATCCAAGAGCAAAAAATACCAAGAACTCACGAAAGAATCAAGAACACGAGTTCAATACAAATGAACCGTGTTGTTTGCTCTCAAAAATACTTAAAAACGTGTTTAGAACTAATGAGTGAATAATAATAACATAAACCTAACATAGGGTATTTATAGGAGCCAAAGAAACCAAATCCAAAACGGGCTAGGAATCCCCAAAACGCGGGTCGCCGCTTGAAGCCACTGCCTAAGCGTGACGGCCAGGCTTGACGGACCGTCAGGGCAGTGACGGACCATCGCCTGCCGTCACTGCTTGCAGCAACACTGCCTCAAGTTTGACGGTCCGCATTGACGGACCGTCACACTCTTGACGGCCGTCGACCTCTCAGGCCGTCAATCTTAAGGCAGAATGTTTTTTTCGCGTATTTCCGTCCGTTTCCGTGTTTGTTTCCATTTCCTACAAATACAACATAAAAACATCAAAAACAACAATGGTTGCTTGAAAACGTACGATTGTTCTTAGTAAAAAGGGGTCGAAAGTGACGTAAATTAGCGTCACATCAACACCCTCAACTTAAAACGTTCGCTTGTCCTCAAGCAACATAACATAAAACAATAATACGACTCAACTAAGAAACAAACTCATGTCTATAGCACTTCATGGTCAATCTAAACTTATTCAATTAAATCAGGCTCCCTCGTAGCCCACAAATGTATGAAACACTAACTTGCAAGGATCCAAATATGTCATTCCGAAGCAGCATGTATGTCCCCGTAACCATGAAGCAGGATATGATCAACTAACTGTCAAAGAGATGATTGCTAAGGTGTTGGAGAAGGTGGAGTCGACTGATGGGAACTTGAAGAAGATGCATGCTGACATCTCAGGCATTAATCAGAAAGTAGATGCACATACCATGGCCATTATGCAATAGATGAACCAGATGTTTACAACCTTAAACTCATGTCAGAAGGGTACCCTTCCTAGCAATACAGTCCAAAATCCAAAAAATGATAGGCATTGCATGGCGGTGACCACTGGAAGCGGGAAACAGATTGTTGATCCACCTATTCCCATAGTTGTTGATGAGCCATCCAAACCTGAAAAAGATGATGTAGAAATTATGGTCGATTCAGAAGAAAAGGGTGGTAATAAAAATCCAATTGAGAAGAAGTCCAACGCCGCCAAGGATAAGCACGATGAGGTTCCATAAGTTTTGAAGCCCATACTATTAGCTCCTCCATCTTACCCACAAAGATTGATCAAGAAGGCTGAGAAAGGTAAATATCGTAAGTTTATCTCCATGCTGAAATAGCTTTCAGTGGATATTCCTTTAGTTAAAGCATTGGAGCAGATGCCTGATAAGTCGGTAATCTACCAACTTATTGAGACTTTATCCATGAATTACTGCTATGTTTTGAATAGATTTAGAGGTTCCTATAGCATTTATTTATGTCTATGCAGGTAGTTGTGATCGAAGATGGAAAATAAGGAAATGGACCCAAAAAGAGCTTAAAAGGGGTGAAGTGTGAAGTGATCGGAAAAGATGGAGATTATGACTCGAGATGTGGTGCCCATGTGACACGCACAAGCTATGGTGTAGAATTCACCTACACCGCATGGAACCATCAATTCACTGAAGAATCTTCTAAGAGGTGCGGTTGTTGTGCGATGTGCACAACTCATGGTGCAAACCGTACCTCCTTTGCATGAGGCCTCCAAATTAGCTGAAGTCACTAGTCTAACTGAAGATGGTGTGCGATGTGCACAACACGATGTGCAAACCGCACGTCACGTCGCATACCACCCGAAGGGAAATTTTGTCCAGAAAATTAGTGATGTTTTGGGAAAGTATAAAAAGCCAATTTAGGCACAATTATAAAAGATCTTTTCATTCTGAATATTTTCCTAGTAATTTTAACTTTGAGAACAAGTTTTCCTCTCCAAGAAGAAGAGGGTTTCAATCCATTCTCTCTTCCAAATCTTGGTTAACCATTTGTGTGCAAAAACTGAGCTTAGAACTTGAGATTTCACTTGAATGAAGAGGAATTTGACTTACCCAATTGGTAAATCTTTTTCTCTTAGTATGAGTGGCTAATTTTATTTGTCTAGGGATGTGTTGATAATGGGTGCTTGACAAATGGGTGTGGGTGTTGCTAATTCTTTCTTATAATTACTTATTTGACATGGGTCTAGTAGTTTCACCAAGTTTTAATCCTAAAATTGGTGGTTGAAAGCATTGATTTTCCTTACTTGGCTATGTTTTTGCTCGAGAGAGAATTTCATAGTTTCAAATGTGAAATTTCAAGTGGAAACTTGGGCTTCCACCTAGATTGAGGCTAGAGATAGCTCATATCGAAGGAATCACCCATTTAAGGGTCTAAGATAGAGATAGTATGACCTTCTTAAGCTTGATCTTGGTTGTTTGTTGTTAAACCGATAGTGCTCTAACCGAGATTGTCGGATATATAGTTGTTTGATCGATATATAAGAAATCCATACCCATGACCAAGGCTACCTATGTTAATGATAGAGAATAAGCATGAATAAGCAATTACCCTATCCCATGTTAGAGCCCCATTAGATGCACATCCCTAGTCTTCTACTCAAATTTGTACACTCATTTTACTTTCTTGCTTTGTTATGAATTGAGATTATTGTGACAGAATCCCAATTCCCCCAATCTTTTATTTTCCTATTTTTGAACATTTACTCTCTTAGTGAAGTCATTTTAATGCAATCATTATTGATCTATCGCCAAGTCTCTATGGGTACAAGCTCGACACCTGTTGGGTACTTATAAATATATTTTACTTGACGATCGCCATTACCTCCATCTTTGAAGAGTACGTTTGAGCATTTATCAAAAATGGCATCTTTGTCGGAGACTTGATTTGATAGCTATTTTTTATTGTAGATTTGAAATCACTTAAAGAGTGCTTGTTCTTATTTTTTTTGTTTGTTATTTGTGTTGTGATTGAGCAGGCTAGCCTATGAGTGAGGCAGATGGAAATGAGAGTGTTGATGGCTTCATGGAGGCCGACGAGGCTGAGCCTTTGATGCAAGGGGGTGTGGGTGCAATCCGCCGACCCCCCAATGGTGGGAAATGTTGTCTTTCATGTTACTAGCACCATGCTCTACTTGATCCAAATGTAGGGCATGTTTGGTGGAGCAGCACATGAAGATGCCAACCGGCATATTTAGAATTTTGTGGAGATTTTCCAACCATTTATATTTCAAAATATCTCCCAAGAATTCATTCGATTATGCTTATTCCCCTTTCCCTTGATGGGGGAAGCCATGACATGGTCGGAAGAATTGCCGGATGAATATATCACATCTTGGGAAAAATTGGTTGTGGCATTCACATCGAGATTCTTTCCTCTATCTCGAATGATGCAGCTTAGAGATAAGATCACCAATTTTAGGAAACTCCTGGATGAGCCTCTACATGAGGTTTGGTTAAGGTTCAAAAAAAAGCTTGTCTTATGTCCAAACCATGAGTTACCGGACAATGTATTCCTCCAAAGCTTCTATCGATCATTGAACTCTATGAATAAGTTGGTGGCTAACAACCATGGAGGTGTCACCTTCATGACTTAGAATTTCCCATTGCCTCGACTTTGTTAGAGCGAATGACAAAGACAAACCAAGCTTGGCATATGAGAGAAGCAAATGTGCCAACTTTAGGAATGCCCTCATCCATCTGACCAATGAAATGATAAAAAGGATGAGAAGTGGGATGAGTCAATGGCCAAGATGATGACTCAAATTGACTTGATTGCCAAGCATATAATGGGAGTAGGTGGTGCGAAAGATGTGAGTGTTGTGAGTACACCAGAAATTAAAGCAAGTGATGATGAGTTGATGACAGTTACCGATGGTAAACTGTGTTTTATGTTGGCAGGTTCTCACCCAGGGTATTATCGCCCGAGGGAGGAGAACCAAGGTTGGAGAAGAGATATGGAAAAGGACAAAAATTAGAGGGATAGAGACAAGGATAGTAATCGTTTCAATCACCAAAGCTCAAATCCCTATATACCTCTTAAAGAAGCAGACTCTCTCTACCAATCGGGCACAAGCAACCCCAGCCATTCCAAGATAGAGGACATGTTGTCCTTGGTTCTTAAGAAGGTGGATACGACAAATACTGGAGTGAGTGAGCTAAAGAGTGAAGTTTCAAAACTTCATCAAACTGTGAACTCTCACTCAGCTTCAATCAAGCATCTTGAGGCCCAAATGAACTACCTCTCGACCCAAATTAACCTGAGGATAAAAGGGACGTTGCCCAGTGATACCATCATCAATCCAAATAATGACTAAGATTGAGGTACTTTCGTCAAGCCACGACGTTAAATCAAGCGCTGCTTAGGAGGCAACCCATGTTTCTTTCCTTTGTTTTTGGTTATATTTTGTTGTTTTTGGTGTGTTTTTAGGGAATGCATGGAGCAAAAAAATGGACAAGTGAAAATAGGGCAAAAATAGGTTATGCAGAAGACTATGTGGACCACACAAGTAAATATGTATGTCTCACAGCTTACTGCATGCCAAAATAGAGTACCTGGAAGGAAGTTGAAAAATTTGAGGTGTCGTACGCTGGGCCGTGCGGTCCACATGAGCCCAAGTGCGCATCGCACCTCTTTCGCATGGCAAACAATAAGGCTGGGCAAACCCAGGAGAGAAAGAGGTGATGTGAGAAATGATATGTGGTCCGCACCAAGGCTGGTGTGAATCGCATATTGTGGTGCACCAAAGGTAAATTTGAATTTTTATTGACCTAACCCATTGACCGATCTGACCCAGAGGCGACCTGGCTCAACTTTTCTTTTTCTTTCTTTTCATATTCTGCCTCTTCCACCACCTTCACCATATTTTCTCTCCAACTCTCAAAATTCTCTCCCAAAACCTTCCACAAATCTTCCTACTTATCCCAAAAATCTTCTTCTTCTCTCTCACAATCACCACCACCACTCCTCTGCACCACCATTGTCGTTTCTTCAGGCAAGTCAATTGGGTCACCATTGTTGCTTTTCAAGAGATCCAATTCTTACTTCTCTCCATCAAATCTTCACTTGTGGTAAGTTCCCCAACATTAAATACTTTTTTTCATGAAGGTTGGGAACTCATATTGTGAAGAATGCTTACTAGAATTTCCATGTTGATTTTGAGTGAGACCCAAATTTTTGGGTCCCTAATTTTGAATTGTATCGAGAATTATGCATAGTATCAACTTGGTATAAATTGAATTTTGGTAATGCATGTTGATTGATAGTGATTTTTAGCCTTGAAATATATGTTTGGGGTGACGTCTGAGTAACCCACTTGTGATGGATGTATGATTTGGCCCGATGATAGATCGGGTGACGTCGTTCTTAACGACAAATCGTCATTTGTCATAAGGTTTTTCTAAAAAATTGATTAATAGGGCTGAATTTTGCTAGTTGTATGCCCATGATTCATTATTGAAAATTATCTTTGGGTGTATGATCTTGTGCGGGGAGGAGTTAATTAGGATAAATTTGTTGGTGCCTATTATTGCAAGTAAGGGCTTGATGTTCCCAATGATAGATGGGGTAACGTCCATCTTAAGGGAAGTCGTTGAGTTCTTTTCTTGCTTGTTGATTTTGTCAATGGAAATCCGAGGAAGTATGAGTACTCGGGTGTTTATGGTCATGTACCCATTTCACCTTTGTTTAAATTATTAGTTTGCTGAGTGGTGCCAAGTGCCTAAGCACATCTTGCTTTACGGACCATATATGTAACTCACAAGAACACAAGGAACCAAAATAATTCCAATTCTGCCTTTGTGCATTTCGCATGTGATGCATAGATCTTGATGTGCGGGTCGCACAAGACATCACACCATGTCGAAAAAGAAGGTTAGTTCACTGCTTCAAGAGGCAAAGCATGGTGCGATGCGCACTTTGGGTGGTGCGGTCCGCACCTGCTTCGCACCTCAGTGGAAAACCTCCTGCAGGGTTCTGTTAGCTAGTGCGGTGGAACATGTGACGCGCACTTCCTATGGTGCGGTTCGCATGTGGCTCACATGAGCTAGCAGTCCCCTACTTTGTTTTCTACTTTGTTGCATTCCATTCCTTTTAGTCTGTTAACTTCTTTTAGGTTTGTTTTGGTTTTTGGCTCAGAATCTTTGTATGAAGAACATGTCTTCTAGCAGGGGTAATGCAAAAAGGAGTTCATGAAGGCCAATAGCTCCCTCCTCCTCCAATCCAGCCTCAAAAGGAAAGAAAAAAGCCTCATCTTCCCATTCTCAAGTCTCCGAGGAGGAGAGAGTTCAGTTCGGAATAGAAGGGATGAGGGTCATTTATGATCATGATATGGGTAGATCCTTCAACACAAAGCAAAGCTTTAACCTGGATGCAGTGGGGGATAACCTACCTAACATCTCAACTCAGTTTTCCAACTGTCAGTGGCAGCCATTCCAAGAGGTGCCTGGGAACTACTATAAGGAGTTAGTCTGGGAGTTCTTTGCCTCATATCAGGACACACAAGATGCTAAGGGCTACAAAGGGGGTTGTGAAACATTCCCCATATTGGAGTCAGTCATGGTTCGAGGCAAGGAAATCAGGATCACTCTTGTTTCTATTCATGCTATCTATTGGAGCACTCCCATTGAACTAGCCCCTGAGATCATGGCTAAGCTACTTCTCAAGCGCAAACCTCTTGAATGGTCTGCTCCTATCATTGCTCCTGATAAAACTCTCTCGGCTATTATAAGGGGTAAAATACCACGTCGGTCTTTGTACTTCGATGCATGCCTTTGGTATGATGTTTTTGCTACTGCTTCATGCCTTCTCAAAATGACCAAAAAGTCATGCATGATGGGGCCATTCTGGTAGCTGCAATCATGGTGGGGGATCATATCAACTTTGGTGAAGTCATCGCCTTAGTGATCAAAAGGAAGGCTCATAAGGGTAGTGACGCATTCCCCTTTCCAGTGCTAATTAGTAAACTTTGTGCACAAGCTGGCGTCCCTTACTTTGATTGTGATGCTCCTACTCCGGCCATTGGTGTGTTGGATCTTGATAAGAAAACTAACTGAGATACTCCTCGCTTCAAAAGGCATAGGGTAGAGACATTTTTGGAAGTTATTGATGATGACTCTGATGCTACACTATAGGCTTCCTCTCCTTCTCATCCTGCTTCAAAAGCACACACCCATAATACCAATGCACCTAGAGGGCCATTATCTAAAAGTGGTCTTCAAGATATGATTGACAAAACATACAACCATGAGAGGCAATTGAGGGACTTGTCGAATGATCTACCAGGATTGATTGAGAGGGCAGTGAAGAGGGCCATCAAGGGAGTTATGGAGAGCGTGTCCAATCTTTGCAGAATGGTGGATGTTTGTGAGAAATCTATCAAGACACTTCGAAAGGACCTTAACAAGGCAAATGGCAAATCCACAGTGGAGGAGGCAGATTTGAACACCCTACCCCAGCCTCCCAACATTCTTGGTCCCTTGGACAACTTGTTGGCATCACTTGCGGATGATGAGGAGGAGCTACCTGTCATGCAGATGCGAAGATAGATGATGAGGCAACATCTGTAGATAATGATGATGAGGCATAGGCCTCCAGGGAGTTCCACCTTCTTTCCCTTGAGCGAAAGCATTGAGGTCAATGCTTCTTTTATAGGGAGGGGGTGGCTTTACTTGCTTTTTGTTAGCTACCCGTGATTGGGCTTAAAATATTGTTTTATTCCCCTTGCCGGGCCTTGTTGATATTTTTAGTTCTGCTAGATTTTATTTGGCCTTTGTCGGGCATATTTTGGATGATTGTGATGCTTATTGCCCTTATCGGGCCTTTTTCTTATTTAATTTTGTTTTGCGCTAAATTGTGACCTTATCGGGCTTGATTTTTAATTGTGTTGCCGGGTTGGTCTTACATGCCCCATTATTTCACTACCCGTGCTTTGCAAATACGCTAAGGGCCTACGCCAAGGCTTATTTTTAAATGAATCATGAGCGCGAAATTTGAATATCGCCTTGTTAATAGTAGTTTAGCAATAAGCTCTGAGGGTTTTCTTAATACCGTGGTTCTTTCCCAAGGAGCAAAGTTTTCTTTATCTTTCTTTTTCCTTTATTTTTGTGTCAAGCTGGGTTGGTGTTTCCCTATGATAGAATGAGAGGCGACTTTCTTAAGGGAAAATGCCAAGTTTTAGTTTAAAATTGAGTCTCTAGTTGCTTGTCCCGAAATGGACCCCCCGAAAAAAAAAACTTGGCAAGTTATTTTTTAAAATAAAAGGAAGAAGGGAAATGATTTTTTTAGGAAAGCATTCTCTTGTCATGACTCGCACACTCTTGCTTTGGCTTGATTGAATCACGAACGAGTGTGTAATGAACTCAGAATAGCTTATCGAAAGTCATTTGTCCCAATTGATTTTGAGACTAATGAGAGAAGTTTTGTGGTATGATGTCTCATGTGGTAAGGCTTTACATTGATTCTCGTGCATGCGTGTCATCTAGAATTTTCCCCAAATGTGATTCAAGGCAAAATTGTAGGTGTAACCGAGCTTGAAAGATGACCTTAGGCCCTTTTTAATAGCCACTTCACCCAAAATGACTTTCCTCAACATCAATCCTAGTGAACCCCTTTGAGCTTGTGACCAATCTTTGGCACCTTGTTTAACACCATGAACTTTTTGGAACCTCTATCTTGGCACTCGTCCTCCCTAATCGCTTGGAAGTAAAATGTAGGCTAAAAGCCTAAGTTTGGGAGGGGGGAATAAAAGGACAACATGGGCAAATGCCTAAGTTTGGGGGTGCATGTGATCGAATGAGGAGAAGAAAATAAATGCACTTCAAGTTCAAGGTAGCACCTCAAGTTTGAATTGAAAATTTACTCCAAAAGTTCAATCCAATGAGAAAAATGAAAAGCAAAAATTAGGTGCTATCAAATGAAGGCGATACAGGGAGTTGAATGATCATGATTGAAAAGGAGAATCTTGGGTTGTGTGAGGAAGAAATAAGGTGAAGTCGAAATCTGAAAATGTGAGCAGTTTTTGAAAGGATAACAAAGAGCATTAGGAAGGTGTAGTCACTTGAACCAAATGAAATCCTCACCTTAGCCCTAGCCATCATCGCAACTCGCAGGTCCTTGGTAATTCTGAGCTTAGCTACCCTACATTAGTGGCGATTTACACGAAGGTCAAGCTTATGGTTTGACGTGTGTGCACTTGAACTTCCTTGAGAGAGTGAGAGTCTTCTCGGTTCTCCTTTAATCCTGTTGTTTTGTGAATTGCATGATTGTGAGTGGGATTCTCTCTTGTGGTGAGTGGCATCATGCACTCGAATTGAAACATGAGGTCTCTATTTCAATTGAGAGGAATGAATGAGATAAGTTGTATGGAGAATCTCAAGGCAAACCTTGACGGTCCATGCCAATAACTTGAGAAGCTTAAATATCTTATTTTGAATGGCAAAATTCCCTTGTATTGAATGAGAAATGAAGTCCTTTTGGAAAAGGTTTTGAAATGACCAATTGCCTTGATAGTGTGGTGGTTCAAATTGAGATAAGCATTGTAGATGAGTCTTTTTGTTTGAGTCTTTTTGTTTATTCCTTTTTCTTAATTTTTAGTATAGTTTAGTCCTTTGTGCCTTGATTAAGTCTAGAGCATAATTCATTCCTTTCCTTGTGAGTATCTTGCTTGAGAACAAGCAATAGTTCAAGTTAGGGGGTTTGATAATTACGTAATCTACCAACTTATTGAGCCTTTATCCATGAATTATTGCTACGTTTCGAATAGATTTAGACGTTCTTATGGCCTTTATTGATGTCTATGCAGGTACTTGTGATCAAATATGAAAAATAAGGAAATGGACCAAAAAAGAGCTTCAAAAGGAGTGAAGTGTGAAGTGATCGGAAAAGATGGAGATTCTAACCCGAGATGCGGTCCTCGTGCGACCCGCACAAGCTGTGGTGCAGAAAACGCACCTACAGTGCATGGAACCATCAAATTCACTGAATAATCTGCTAATAGGTGTGGTTGTTGTGCGATGCGCACAACTCATGGTTCAAACTGCACCTCATTTGCACGAGGCCTCCAAATTAGCTGAAGTCACTGGTCCAACTGAATATGGTGTGCGACGTGCACATCATGACGTGCGAACCACACATCGCGTTGCACACCACCCAAAAAGTAATTTTGGCTAGAAAATTAGTGACATTTTGGAAAGTATAAAAAGCCAATTTGGGCACAATTGTAAAAGATTTTTTCAGTCTGAATATTTTCCAAGTAATTTTAACTTTGAGAACAAGTTATTCTCTCCAAGAAGAAGAGGGTTTCAATCCATTCTCTCTTCTAAAGTTTGGTTAACCATTTGTGTGCAAAAACTGAGCTTAGAATATGAGATTTCACTGTAATAAAGAGGAATTTGACTTACCCAATTGGTAAATCTCTTTCTCTTTGTATGAGTGGCTAATTTCATTTGTCTAGGGATGTGTTGATAATGGGTGCTTGAAAAATGGGTGTGGGTGTTGCTAATTCTTGCTTATAATTGCTTATTTGACACAAGTCTAGTAGTTTCACCAAGTTTTAATCCTAAAATTGGTGATTGCAAACATTGATTTTCCTTACTTGACTATGTTGTTGCTCGAGAGAGAATTGCATAGTTTAAAATGTGAAATTACTAGTGTAAACTTAGGCTTCTACCTATATTGACGCTAGAGATAGTTCATATCGAAGGAATCACCCATTTAAGGGTCTAAGCTAGAGATAGTATGACCTCCCTCAGCTTGATCTTGGTTGTTTGTTGTTAAACCGATAGTGATGTAACCGAGATTATTAGATATATAGTTTTTTGATTGAGAGATAAACAAAACATACCCATGACTAAGGCTACCTATGTCAATGATTGAGAATAAGCATGAATAAGCAATTACCCTTTCCCATATTAGAGCCCCATTGGATACACATCCCTAGTCGTCTACTCAAATTTGTACACCCATTTTACTTTTTTGCTTTGTTACGAATTAAGATTGTTGTGATAGAATCCCAATTCCCCTAATCCTTTATTTTCCTTTTTTCGAACATTTACTCTCTTAGTGAAGTCATTTCAATACAATCATCATTGTGCTATCGCCAAGTCTCTGTAGGTACGACCCTGATATCTGTTGGGTACTTACAAAAGGTGTTTTGCTTAATGATGATCGTTACCTCCATCTTTGGAGAGTACGTTTGAGCGTTTATCAATGCCTGGGTATGAAAAGTTCATGAAGGATCTGGTGATGAAGAAGAGAACTGTAAGTTTTGAGCTTGCTGATAACTTGCACCACTATAGTGCAATAGCTTTCCGTTCTCTGGTGCAAAAATAGGAAGATCCTAGAGCTTTTACTATCCCTTGCACAATTGGAGCCTTTTATTTTGCGAAAGCATTGTGTGATATGGGTGCTAGTATTAATTTGATGCCACTAGCAGTGTTTAAACAGTTGGGCTTGGGAGCCCCCAAACTGACTACAATGCGGTTTTTTATGGCAGATCGCACGATGAAAATGTCAGTGGAGGTTCCTTACTATGTACTTGTGAAAGTTGACACTTTCATCTTTCCTACAGACTTTATGATCCTTGACTGTGAGGTAGATTTTGAAGTTCCCATCATCTTGGGATGCCCATTCCTTTCCACTGGACGCGCCTTGGTTGACTTGGAAACTGGGTAGATGAAATTTAGACTTAATGATGAGGTGGTAACTTTCAATGTCTACTAGTGTATGAATTATCATTATGACATACGCATAGTATTAGTGATAGATGTAGTTGATGAGGAGCAGCTAGTAGTGCCTATTGAAGAGAGACTTGGTGTTAAAGCACTTGCAGCTGTTATTATGAATTTTGACGGAGATTTTATTAATGAGTATGATGATATGATAGAAGCACTTGTAGGTATGGGGTCGTATACTTATGATCCAAAGAAGCTTGATTTAGACCTGAAGAATTGACAGACCCCACCAGCTAGACCGTCTATTATGGAGCCTCCAGTCTTGGAGCTCAAATCACTTCCTTCTCACCTCTGATATGTGTTCTTAGGAGCTAATGACACCTTGCCAGTTATTATTGCAGCAGACTTAGATAAAGGGCAGGTTGAAGCTCTGGTTTCTATTCTGAGAAAGTTTAAGAGGGCCATTGGTTAGTCCATTACTGACATTATTGGGATTCCACCTGGAATTTGTACTCAAAAAATTTAGCTTAAGCCATATTTCATTTCGAGTATTAAGCACAAGCGTAGGTTAAATCAGCCTATGCAAGAGGTTTTCAAGAAGGATATCATCAAATGGCTGGATGCAGGCGTGGTTTACCCCATTGCAGACAACAAGTGGGTGAGCCCGGTTCAGTGTGTATCTAAAAAAGGTGGAAATAGTGTGGTTCCTAATGCGAAGAATGAGTTGATTCTGATGAGCCTATCACAGGTTGGCGTGTATGCATGGACTACAAAAAGTTGAATGCTTGGACTGAGAAAGACCATTTTCTGATTTTGTTCATGGATCGGATGTTAGACCATCTTGCTGGTAGAGGATGGTACTGTTTTCTTAATAGTTATTCAGGATACAATCAGATCTCGATTGCTCCTGAAGACCAAGAGAATACCACTTTCACCTGTCCATATGGGACATTTGCTTTCAAGAGGATGCCATTTGGGTTATGCAATGCACTGGTGATATTTCAGCGGTGTATGATGTTGATTTTTTCATATATGGTGGAGGACACTATTGAGGTGTTCATGGATGATTTTTCTATAGTTGGCGACTCTTTTGATGATTATTTGGCTCATATGAGCTGTGTGCTGAAAAGATGTGAAGAATGTAACTTAGTGCTGAATTGGGAGAAGTGTCACTTTATGCTCAAAGAGGGTATAGTACTTGGCCACTGGATTTCCAAGAAAGGTATTGAGGTCGACAAAGCAAAGATAGAGGTGATTGAAAAATTACCTCCTCCAGTTTCTGTAAAGGGTATCCGAAGCTTTCTGGGGTATGATGGTTTCTATCGCAGGTTCATAAAGGACTTCTCTAAATTGCACATCTCTTGTGCAAATTATTGGAGAAGGAAGTGAAGTTTGTTTTTGATGATGCATGTCTGAAGACATTTGAATGCCTTAAGAAAAGGTTGATCTCCGCGCCCATTATTGTTTCACCTGATTGGTCTCAAACCTTTGAGGTTATGTGCGATGCTAGTGGAGTGGCGCTAGGAGCAGTCCTAGGCCAAAGATGCGAAAAGATTTTTTATCCCATCTACTATGCTAGAAAAGTACTTAATCCTGCTCAAAAGAACTATACTGTGACAAAACAAGGGTTGTTTGTTATGTTCTTTGCATTCGAAAAAATCAGCTCTTATTTGCTTGGCACTAAGGTTATTAGGCACACTAACCATGCAACTCTTAGGTACCTCATGGTGAAGAAGGATGCTAAGCGTAGATTGATTAGATGGGTGTTACTGCTACAAGAATTTGACTTTGAGGTCACAGACTAGAAAGGTACAGAAAATTAAGTAGCAGATCACTTATCAAGATTAAAGGAAGAAGCGATGATAAAGCTTAATGATGAGCAAGAGATTGATGATTGGTTCCCATACGAGAAAGTGTTAGCCACCTCCCAAGATCTGATTCCATGGTTTGCAGACTTTGCCAACTATTTGGCAAGTGATGTGGTACCTCCTGATATGTCTGTCCACCAGCGAAGAAAGTTCATGTCTGATGTTAAGAAATTCTTCTGGGAGGATCCATTTTTAATTCGACTATGTGCTGACACCATGATCCGTAGATGTGTAACTGAAGCTGAAATGATAGAGATATTAGAGGCTTTCCATTCATCCCTTGTTAGGGGGCATCATAGTTGTATCCGAACAGCTCACAAGATCTTGCAATGCGGCTACTTTTGGCCGACCATCCACAAGGATGCCTACGATTTTGCTAAGGCTTGTAATAGGTGTCAAAAAGAAGGAGGCATGAGCTTCCTCTCACTCTCATTCTTTTGGTTGAACTATTTGATGTATGGGGTATTGACTTCATGGGTCTATTTGTGATATCGAATGGAATGTGGTACATATTGGTGGCTATTGACTACGTATCTAAATGGGTGAAGGCAGTTTTGCTTCCCAGTAATAAAGGCAAGTATGTCACAGCATTCTTGAAAAAGAATATCTTTTCCAGATTCGGTACACCACATGCGATTATTAGTGATAGAGGCTCTCACTTTTGCAATAAGTTGTTTTGTGCTTTGCTTGAGAAGTATTGAGTGAAACACAAAGTTGTAACCCCTTATCGTCCTAAGACTAGTGGGCAAGTTGAGGTTTCCAACCGCGAGATAAAGTCAATCCTATCAAAGACTGTGAATGCAAATAGGAAGAATTGGTGTATGAAACTAGATGATGCTTTGTGGGCCTACCAAACTGCATACAAGACACCAATAGGTATGTCACCGTATCATCTTATGTTTGGGAAAGCATGCCAGCTACCTGTTGAGCTTGAGCATAAGGCTATGTGTACATTGAAGAAGTTGAATTTATACTGGTCTACGACATCATTTCAGCGGCTTGGGCAGTTGAATGAGTTACAGGAGTTTCTCCTTAACGCTTATCAAAGTTCAGCCTTGTGCAAAGAAAATATTAAATTATATCATGACCGGAAGATTGAGAAGAGAGTTTTTGCACCGAGTGATTTGGTTTTACTGTTCAATTCCAGACTTTGATTATTTCTAGGCAAGTTGAAGTCCAAATGGATTGGACCATTCAAAGTGGTACAAATGTTCCCATATGGTGTCATAGATCTTGAAAATCATGAGGGCAAGAGGTTCAAAGCAAATGGTTAGTTCATAAAGGCTTATTTGGGAATGGCATAGGAGCTGAAAGCTGTTGAAGTTTGGACCCTTGGTGAATTCTTAGTAACCAAGGAACTTGATGAAGTCTGAGTAGTCAAGTCACTTACGTCGTTCCATGATGTTAAATCAAGCGCTGCATAGGAGGCAACCCATGAGGAAACTTGATGAAGTTTGAGTAGTCAAGTGACCAAGTGACCTGCGTCATGTCGTGATGTTAAATCAAGCGCTGCTTGGGAGGCAAACCAAGGCTAATGTTTGTTATGTGTGCAGGAATAAATGGAGGAAAGTTTCTAAAAAATATGAACTCAGAAAAGGGGTAAGTAAGGTTCCACGAGCAAGGTTCATGGACCGTGGATTATTCCACGAGTCGTAGACCCTACTCGTGGAACTCAGGTGAAATTGGTCAAGTGTAGAACAAAATCTATGAACCAGTTCTACGACTCTTGGTTCAAACCATGATTCGTGGTTTCTGGTCATAGAAATTAGAGGAATTTGGCCATCTACAGGACTAGTTCCACGAGCCAATTCTACGAACTGTGGTTCTAATCAGAAGTCATAGTTTAGGCTCGTAATAATCGGGTGAAAAACTGGGTAGCGGGACTTGTTCCACGAGCCTGTTCTATGAATCGTGATTCAATCTACGGATCGTGACCCATTATCATGGAACTCAGGTAAGTTTGATTTTTCTAATTTGGCCAACCCGATGGGACCCGACTCGACCCGCGACCTCTTTTGTTTAAAACTCACTATAATCAAAATTTTCCCTCATTTTTCATATCATAACTGAGTGCTACTCAAAATCAAACACAAAAACCCTTCACCTTGATCTCCTAATCGATCAAGGACCCCCAGATCACCTAAAACAAATTCAACCCATCATGCCCTTCACTAAAAGTGCCATAAAATTGACACACATGAGAAACTTAGTCGCGAGTTCAATGGGTTTTTCACTCTAGTTCTAGTATTTGCTCATTGCTTTCCCAAATCATCTAAGGTATGCTCAAAAATCTTAATATGGTTTGATTTTTGGATGAAAGAACTGGTCCTAGGGTTATTTTTGTTTTCAATTAATGTTAGAACCCTTGGGATGATGGTTTTCGTGAGAAAATAGGTGTACTGAGTTGATTGTTATGTCTTGTGGTTTGAAATTGACTAAAAGGTGTGACAAATTGTGAAAAGTTTGGTTTTCTGTTGTTACAGTAATCACGAGGGCATTCTATGGGTCGTGGTTCATTCCACGAACTATGGAATGCACTTGTAGAAACCAGATCAGAGGACTATTCTCAGGTTTGATTTTCAGAAGGGTCATCCACGAGCCGTGGATCAAACCATGAGTCATGGATGGCACTTGGAAACTCAGACCTACAGACAGTTAAAGTTGTTTGATTTTCATGAGGGGCATCCACGAGTTGTGGATCAAACCATGAGTCATATATGCCACTCATGGAACTCAGACCTACAAGTAGTTAATTTTCCCTGAGAACCACGAGTGGTGTTCACGAGCTGTGGTTCATTTCATTGGTCTTGAAACCCACTCGTGGAACCCCAAGTACAAAAAAATTGAAATTCTTTTTGGGTTTGCTTACTTCTGTTGTACTGATATTTTCCTCTACAGGTACCATACCGCCAAAGAACACCCCAAAGATGGGTTAACCCTGCACAACAAAAGAAATTAAAGAAGGGGCTCGTCAATTCAAATCTAGACTCTAAGACGAGCCCGATGATGCTGAAAAGAGTGGTTCCAATAAAGTATATGAGATCCAACCAGACCCAAATATAGTTCCTCAGACCACAAGAAGATAAGCACAGAATCAAGAAATTGAGGAGGCAACACTTCACCTAACCCTCACAGTTGTACCACATGCAGCGACTACTTCTTCTCAGACTGAAGAGGGAGAAGGGTCGTCAGATGAAGGGGATAGTAACCAGGAAACTAACACCAAAATAGGGACCAGGACTAGAGAAGATGAAGAGTCTGATGATGCTGAGTCAAACTCCAGTGATAGAAGTTCCACTAGTCTGGCCACTACGGAAGCAAGGATTCGAACACAAAGGGAGGTAGATAGAGCTTCGATACTTGAGGCTTAGGGAAATCAAAGATGGTGTGCATCGGGTATAAGGAGCAGGTATATTGAGGGTGCAACCCAATCTAAGAGATGTTTGACCAGGAGGGGCATCTTTGAGGAGCCACAGATCTGGATCGAGGGCTTAGCGTTCGTATAAGATATCTGGGCTACATGTAATCACTACCGGTGTGATTGGATGGCTGATCCTTCATGCAACTATTGTTTTGAGATAGTTCGGGAATTTTATGCCTCATATGCAGCCACGGACAATCAGATCCTTCAGTCTAGGTAGCAATACCAAGATCTTCCCCCACTCACCAGCACCTTGGTGCGACATGCACTCATTGACATCATTGAGTGCACTATTTAGTACTTTCTGTTCAGGCCAGAGTACAAACTGGAGGTTGACACGGCCGAGTTTCATTACAAAATGAAAATGGTCAAAGATAAATTGAAAATGCGAGACCCGGTTTAGAGAGCTGATCTATTGAGATGGATTGCAGGGCACAGAGCAGAAAATGGCGAGGATGCAGAATGGGTTCATATAGGCGACATCAAAAAGGCAACCTCGAATTTCACCAATAAGTTTTGGTGGGCCATTGTTTGATTCCACATTTGTTTGACTCAAGTGGATAATACTCTGACACCTGATCGCGCAGTACTAATAGCCAACATCATGGCTGGTTATGAGATAAATTTTCTCCAATGCACCCTTGAGGAAATTCACGAGTGGGCATTCAGACCCAGTACCAGCATACAATTTCCCTGCTTGATTCACTGCCCATGCATGGAATCGGTAGTCCCGAGGATGCCTAATATGGACCACACGATATAGGTAACTCGGACACAAGATGTCGAGTTGATAAAAGTTGTTTCTAACCCAGTTGCACATAGGCGAGCTTCATCCTCCATTTCAGCAGGTACGGTGAGAGTTGAGGGAGTCTCGGTAGAGAGAGACCCATTAGATATTCCTGATACAGGGGTGAGTGTAGTTGTCGAGGGTGCCACAATTCCAATTTTTGTGCCCTCGACTTCTGATACGCCCAAATTACGACTCCAAATACGAAGCGTAAGCGGTCGCTGTCAAATATAGAACCCAACAAGGTTGGGGTCGATCCCACAGGGAATAAGGTGCAAATTAGGTCGTTCGTGATTTATTTGACTAGTGGTCAATAATTTCCGGTAAATAGGGGGGTTTGTGAAATCAATATTTGAACAAAGCAACTAATAACGTACGAGTTTTAATCAATATGAGAGAGAGCTAGGGAAGTGTTCACCATGGCGTTATAACAATGTCGATTCAAGCTTAACCGGGTTTTTTCTTATATGCGTGTCACGATGTGATTGAATTAATGGTATCATCTAAACGTTTCTCAACCAAATAGACGAATTTTCTTTTCAATTCTCTCGAACTTGAAAAGGTGAGCTTTTATATTTCAATCCTAAACATCAAGTAGATTAATCTAGTTACAGCATTAATCATAAGACGAGAGTTGGTAGTCTCGAATCCTCGTAGCTAATCAAATTTCCCGGTTTTAATTTCTTTACTCAAGCAAATTAAACCTAGGCATGTTCTAATGTTTGCAACCACTAGAAAACGTGAAGAATGAATGATTAACAACGTGACAATCATAAATATTGAACCCGACGCTATCCGGAATCTATATCGCTACTTTAGCCATGGCTCCCACAACCCTAGTTGTGGGAAGTTAGTTAATCATGCTTTGATGGAAAGAAAAGAAATTCATATTCATAATAAAGAGAAAAGAGATTCTTACAATATAATGAAAACAAGCTTCAATTATCCAAGAACAAGAAACCAAGATCCCAAGAACAATCAAGAACACGATTCAAGAAGAAGAAAACGTGTTCTTGCGTGTTTCCTTCTCTCAAAAGTAGTCTAAAAATCTCCTAAAACTATTGGGTAATGTATGATAAAATAAACCTAACATAGGGTATTTATAGTAGTCCAGGAAGTAAACCCAAAAATAGAATTTACGGAATCCGCGTAAAACTTCGCGGCCAGCCTTGACGGACCGTCACCTTGGTGACTGGCCGTCACAGTGGCCATCACCACTAGGCAGTGGTGCTGCCTCACTTGACGGCCAACTTGACGGACCGTCACCTTGGTGACTGGCCGTCACAGTGGCCGTTACCACTAAGCAGTGGTGCTGCCTCACTTGACGGCCAACTTGACGGACCGTCACCTTGGTGACTGGCCGTCACAGTGGCCGTCACCACTAGGCAGTGGTGCTGCCTCACTTGATGGCCAACTTGACGGACCGTCACCTTGGTGACTGGCCGTCACCTTGGTCGTCACTCTTATCCAGAGGCGCTTCTTTGATCGTATTTCCTTCCTTTCCTACGTTTGTCTCCATTTTCTGCAAATATAACATAAAAACATCAAAAACGACAACGGTTGCTTGAAAACTCATGATTATTCTTAGTTAAAGGAGTCAAAAGTGTCGTAGAATGGCGGAACATCAACACCCTCAACTTAGAACGTTCGCTTGTCCTCAAGCAACATGACAACTAAAACAAAACGACGACTCAACTAAGAAAACAGACTTGTGTCCCTAGCAAATCATGGCCCTTCAACAGTTCATTAACTTTTAAATCAAGCCCCCTAGTAGCACACAAATGTATGAAACATTAACTTGCAAGGATCCAAACATGTCATTCCGATATGACAGAATATTATGCATACACACGCGCAGCTATCCTCACAGTCAATAGACAATACAGAAATCTTGGTGCCCTCACCACAAAGAAGTCCCTACACACAAGATTTGGGACTAGGTAAGGCGCTCACACTCACAAACGATTTCAAATAATGCACATGCGATGCCATAAGCTTGCCCTTACTATTCTATTTCAGTTTTTCATAAAGCCGCTCAGGATCACTACAGGACTTGTTTAGGCTTGTAATGAGGCTTCGGGTGCAGGTAGGATACGTTTGGGGAATAGTGACTAAACCCTCCTTGGAATCACCGACCTACTATTTCCACATAACTTTACTTTGTCCGTCCTTATTCACCTTTTTATTTCCTTCTTTCTAGCTACAGGTGCGGCCTCTTTATTTTGACAATTCTTTTTATCTCTTTTTCGTTCTTTTTCATCTCTTTTTCGTTTCTTTTTCTTTCTTTTCTTGGACACACACCCGAAACTTCCATTCTATCCACAACCAATCTTATCCATCCTATTTTTCTTATCATTTACCTCTATAGTAGCCACCCTCAACTTAGGTTGATTGCCTGAGTTGAGGTGTACGATGTCCAAGGAAGGACCAGGGCCAAAACAGGGATTCAAAGTTAAACAGGAACGGTGACAGGTTATTGAACGAACAGGGTCAATTATGGCTCAAACAGGGATCAAAGGGATTATTTACATTTGGACGGTCTTATAGGCTAAGTGGACTGCACACAAAAAGGGTCTGTGATCCTTTCCTAAGCAACCAACTTCAAACTTAACAAAATAGACCGGGCAAGTTCTAGATGCATGCACAGAGTAAGAATTTATAACAATACGCTCACACACACTTGGCACCAAGAAACCATACCACTACCAACTATCAAGACAACAACTCGGCTTAAGCTTACTTATTCCAATCATAACCACACAATGACATCCACAGATCCAGACAGTCAATCATTTCAAACATAAGTACAAAATTAACTTTTTCAGAGGGGGCTCCTTTTAGTACATTTTTCTTTTTAAAAAAAACGCCATGCTTTCTATAGACACCAGAAAACAACTAAAATTTAAATGACAACCTAAACATGCCGGTTCTACTAGATAGCACACCGGAGGGAAAAGAAACACGACAACAAAAACCCTCGGTGGTGAAAGACTCCCAGGTAACCCAACACCCTCAACTTAGACTCATGCATTGTCCCCAATGCATACATGTGGAAACTAAAGCTGTGAGAGAAAGGAATACCTGTGAAGTCCATGGGGCACAGAGTCTGGCATGATGTTGGAGACTGCCAGGGTCTCCAAAGCAGGCAAAATTGATGGAATAGGTGCCAGCTACCCCATCTCGTTGAGCTCCAACTTTTTCTTTTATCGGCTCCGTAGCTAGTCGCGGCAGCTTCTTTACTCTTTCTTTGCTGGTTTTCTTGCGGTGTTTTCTCTTCCTTGATTTGTTTTCACCGCCTTCCTCGACATGTTTCCCTTCTTGTGATCGCAACCTCATTCTTGTAACCGCTAGGATCTCGACAGGACCCTTCTCCTCGATATGCAACTCCGCAGGGGCTTTATCAACCACCTCTATAACCGTGACCACTCTCATGTCTCTTGGTTGCTTCATCAACTTACACGCATCAAACTTGACCAATTCATTGTTTAATCTGAACGTCAGTTCGTTTCTTTCCATGTCGACCAACACTCTTGCAGTAGCTAACAATGGTCGTCCCAAGATTATGGGAACTTCAAAGTCCACTTCGCAGTCTAAGATCACAAAGTCGGTTGGGTATATAAACTTACCAACCTTGACCAGCACATCAGACAATATTCCCACTGGTCGCTTTACTGAACGGTCAGCCATTAGCACCCTCATGGTAGTTGGTTTGGGCGCTTCCAAACCCAATTGGTTGTATACTGCTAGTGGCATTAAGTTGATGCTAGCACCAAGATCACATAAGGCTTTTTCAAAGTTGATTTTCCCAATAGTACAGGGAACAGTAAAAGCACCTGGATATTCCTTCTTTTCCACTAATGATCTTGAAGAAATAGCACTGCAGTGGTGGAGGTTATCTTCTGGTTCAAAGCTTACTGACCTCTTCTTGGTAATCAAGTCATTCATGAACTTGGCATATCCGGGCATTTGTTCAAGAGCGTCCACCAGAGGGATGTTGACTGATATCTGCTTCAGCATGGTCATGAAGTTCAGGAACTTGCTATCGTCCGCTTTCTTCTTCAAACGCTGTGGGAAAGAGGTGGTGGCCGAGGCATCATAGTTGGAAGCTTTTTAACTTCCTTGCTTTTATCCGTGAGCCTTTGCGTAGCATCCTCCGCCACATTGTCATCCGCAACATCACCTTGAGTCTGAATTACCGGATGTGATTCTGGTAACGTTTTACCGCTTCTTGTAGTGATCGCCATACAGCTCCCATTCTTCCTTGGATTTTGAACGGTGTCACTCGGCAAGGTACCTGTCCTCCTTTGATTTAGAGATGTCGAGATTTGACCCACTTGCTGTTCCAATTGCTTGATCGAGGTGGAATGTGAATTCACTACCTGACTCATTGTTGATAATTCAGTCCTCATCTCTTTTACCGCGGATTCGGTAGATTCAACTTTTAGCAGCATCTTAGCCATCATGTTCTCTAGTTTGGACATCCCTGTCTCGGTGTTAGCTCTTTCCCGGTTACCAGGTGGACATACAACCCACCTCTATCAGTGTTATTCTTCCAGTTATCCTGATCACGATCTCTGTAGCCAGCTTTTTCATAGTAGTTGTCCTTCTGATAGTTTCGACCTTGGTTTCCTTGGCCGTTGGCCTGGAAACCACCCAAATAATTTGCCTCCTCATCAGATTCAAACTCTGCTGCTCTACCTTGGGAATCCACAGCTTTCACCTTTTCGATAACTCCTGACAATAAATGCTTTGTCAGTAGGTCGATTTGCGTCTTCAGATGGGCCATATCTTGGTCCCGCTCTTCCTCCTTCATGCGCTGCTCTGCTGACATACCAACTGCATATGTGCTAGCTGCTACCTCTGTATCACGTGTATGCCAGGCCCTGTTGGTTTTGGTGAGCCTGTCCAAAATAGCTGTGGCATCGGCAAAAGTGAGACCCATAAACGCTCCACCTGCTGCATTATCCAATGTCGCTTGGTAGCCGAATTCAGTGCCCTGTAGAATGTCTGCATCAAAAAATTGTCGTTCAACTGATGGTTCGGGCATTGTGTCAGCTTCTTCTTGAACCGCAACCAAGTCTCATGTAACGCCTCATGAGGTTGTTGTCTGAAGTTGCTAATTTCATCCCTCAACTGTATCATCCTAGAGGGAGGAAAGAACCTTTCTAGGAAAGCTCCTTTCAACTCTCCCCAGGTTGTGATAGAGTCGGGGGTTAGCTCTGTCAACCATAACGCTGCCTCATCAAACAGAGACAACGGAAACAACCTGAGCCTGATCGCTGTCTGACTTACTCCAGGCAATTCGAAAGACTTGCAGATTCCCACAAAATTCATCAGGTGCCGGTTTGGATTGTCACCAGCAACACCACGGAACACTCCTCTCAAATTCAAACGCTGAATCATTGTGCTAGTGATGTTGAACTTGGCCCCGGGTGCTAGTGGAGGAAACGCAATAGCGCCCGTGGCACCAACTCCATCTAAGTCGACCTCCTCATCATTCAACTCAATGTCGACCTCAAGACCACCAGCATTCAAACGTTGTTGGTCTTGCTGAGCTGCAGCGAGTCTCGCTGCCTCTTGTTGTTGCTCATTCATGTTTCACCTTATCGTTCTTGCAAGTTCGGGGTCGTAGGGTAATATTGGTTCACTCGAGCGTCGGGTACTTGTCATGCACAACTATGTACCCTGTAACAAACAAAAACAACAAATAAAAATAAAAGCACGAAATATGACTAAGAGTCAAATAAACATACCAAACTTAATAAACAACCGTATTTCTCCGGCAATGGCGCCAAAATTTGATACGCCCAAATTACGACTCCAAATACGAAGCGTAAGCGGTCGCTGTCAAATATAGAACCCAACAAGGTTAGGGTCGATCCCACAGGGAATAAGGTGCAAATTAGGTCGTTCGTGATTTATTTGACTAGTGGTCAATAATTTCCGATAAATAGGGGGGTTTGTGAAATCAATATTTGAACAAAGCAACTAATAACGTACGAGTTTTAATCAATATGAGAGAGAACTAGGGAAGTGTTCACCATGGCGTTATAACAATGTTGATTCAAGCTTAACCGGGTTCTTTCTTATATGCGTGTCACGATGTGATTTAATTAATGGTATCATCTAAACGTTTCTCAACAAAATAGACGAATTTCCTTTTCAATTCTCTCGAACGTGAAAAGGTGAGCTTTTATATTTCAATCCTAAACATCAAGTAGATTAATCTAGTTACAACATTAATCATAAGACGAGAGTTGGTAGTCTCGAATCCTCGTAGTTAATCAAATTTCCCGGTTTTAATTTCTTTACTCAAGCAAATTAAACCTAGGCATGTTCTAATATTTGCAACCACTAGAAAACGTGAAGAATGAATGATTAACAACGTGACAATCATAAATATTAAACTCGACGCTACCCGGAATCTATATCGCTACTTTAGCCATGGCTCCCACAACCCTAGTTGTGGGAAGTTAGTTAATCATGCTTTGATGGAAAGAAAATAAATTCATATTCATAATAAAGAGAAAAGAGATTCTTACAATATAATGAAAACAAGCTTCAATTATCCAAGACCAAGAAAACCAAGATCCCAAGAACAATCAAGAACACGATTCAAGAAGAAGAAAACGTGTTCTTGCATGTTTCCTTCTCTCAAAAGTAGTCTAAAAATCTCCTAAAACTATTGGGTAATGTATGATAAAATAAACTTAACATAGGGTATTTATAGTAGTCCAGGAAGTAAACCCAAAAATAGAATTTACGGAATCCGCGTAAAACTTGGCGGCCAGCCTTGACGGACCGTCACCTTGGTGACTGGCCGTCACAGTGGCCGTCACCACTAGGCAGTGGTGCTGCCTCACTTGACGGCCAACTTGACGGACCGTCACCTTGGTGACTGGCCGTCACAGTGGCCATCACCACTAGGCAGTGGTGCTGCCTCACTTGACGGCCAACTTGACGGACCGTCACCTTGGTGACTGGCCGTCACCTTGGTCGTCACTCTTATCCAGAGGCGCTCCTTTGATCGTATTTCCTTCCTTTCCTACGTTTGTCTCCATTTTCTGCAAATATAACATAAAAATATCAAAAACGACAACGGTTGCTTGAAAACTCACGATTATTCTTAGTTAAAGGAGTCAAAAGTGCCGTAGAATGGCGGCACATCAACTTCCCAGCCACCAGTTGGCATTCCTATAGCGCCCATGTGCCCAGCTTCTTCTGGTATGGTTATCATCACTGCAGAGTTTCTCCAGAATTTGATCGAGTGTTATACCAATATAAAGAAGTAATTGAATGACTTATTGGATTAGCTAAAGCCTTGGGTGAGGTCCAATATAGCAGCTGCTAAGTCTAGGGTACAAACTGAGATAGATTGAGTCACTCGTGAGATGTCCAAGCAAATAGATGGATTTGAGCGCCGAGTGAATACTCGGTTGCAGACTATACAGAGCCCTAATTTGGGACACATATAGGAGGACTTAGCATGGCTCAAAGAGGAGATCAGATCTATCAACACCCGCCACACTCCTGTTCTACCTTCCATCCCCATCATGGTCATAGCAATACCACACCGGGTGGTTGATTTGTTTGTTGAGGAGGAGCGTGTGCTCTCGGGTGCTAGAGAAAAGAGGGTGCGCACTGAGGTCACTTCTGAGGTTGAGGTAGATCCAAAAAGGCTAAAAATATACACCACTACTTCCATGGAGTGATCCTGAGATGACATGTTCCTTCGTGAAAAGGTAGAGCAGCATAGACTTCAGGGTGAGTCCACCAGTTCGGCTCTAATGGTTGGAGGAGCCACATCTTCTGCAATTGAGATTACAGATTCTGCCACTGCTGGTAGGGCACCTATGGTTGTCCCTACTATTGTTGATCCATTAAGTGGGATGGCCACCGCTGCTGCTACTATTTCAGATACAGGTGCCATACCACAGGCCTCATCTCTATCACCAGATGCCAACGCCTAGGCACCACAGGTATATTTCTACTTCCTTACGTATTTACTTTTCATGGTGCATTGAGGGCTATGACCATTCCTTTTTGGTGAGGTGTAGGTAGCTAGTCTATGTGTTTTTTTTGGTGTCTTTGGTGAAGTTTTAGTAGCCAAGACAACCCGCATCGTGCCGCAACATTAAATCAAGCGCTACCTGAGAGGCAACCCAAAGAGGGTACCACTGAGTATCTGAGTCCGTGGGGTTTTCTTGTTGTGTTATTTTCCTATGAACCCTTATTTCTATTTAACCAGCATGTTTAGATAGGTTGTGCATAGTAAAAGAACAATAGGAACTTAGTGAAGTCTATGGGTTGATTTTAAATCTGATTTTGAATGAAAAATAGAGATCCCTCCAAACCTTATGTGACATTATTAACTTCTTTTGATATACTGAATTCTATGGATCTGTGCATGACATTATGATTATCAATGTGATGAATAGCTTAAGCTAGGTCATGAACTTGATAAGTTAGCAATTGGTTGTTTTACTTTGTTCCATGTGTGTGTGAGCTGCATTCGTACTGTTCTTGCATTGTGTGCCAATCCAAAACTTGCCCAGTTAGTCTTTCCTAGGCTATAGGATAGTTGGTTAGGAAAGGATCATAGGCCATTTTTGAAATAGTCCACTTAGCCTAAATGACCGTCCAAATGAATTGAATATCCTTTGATCCCTGATTTTGAGCCAAAATTGACCCTTTTTGTTGTTTAGCCTAATCACCTTCCCTATTTTTTATGAACCTTCAATTTGGCCCTGGTCCCTTCTTGAACATTGTGCCCAATGACCCCCAAAGTCAATCACATATGCTCTCAATATTTTTTCCAATACCTGGATTATCCTCTCTAACATATCGATTGTCTGAGGATGAAATGACGTGCTGAAAGTGAGTTGAGTGCCCAACTCTTCCTGCAACTTACCCCAGAACTTTGAGGTAAACTGACTTCCCCTGTCTAAAATAATTAAGAGTGGCACTCCGTGCAGTCTCACAATCTCTTTAACATAGACCTTAGCCAACTATTGTGAATTATAGTCCACCTTACCGAAATTAAATGAACTGACTTGGTCAGCCTGCCTACAATGACCCAAATAGAGTCGTACTTTCCCAAGGTCCTAAGAAGACCCACCATGAAATCTATGGCTATCCTTTCCCACTTCTACTCAGGAATGGGAATTCTCTGAAGCAATCCTGTAGGCCTTTGGTGCTCATACTTGACCTGCTGACAGTTCTGACAGTTAGACACATAATCAGCTATGTCCCTTTTCATCCCACGCCACCAGTAAAGTTGCCTCACGTCTCGGTGCATTTGGTTATGCCCGGATGAATTGAATACCACAAACCATGAGCCTCTTTCAACACTTTATGAATTATGTCATTAACCCAAGAAATACAAGTCCTCCCTCTGAAGCTCATCACCCCATTAGCGCCCAACGTGGCATCCTCGGATTGTCCGAATACTACCTTGCTCTGAAACTTGTTCAACTATGCATCCTGAAATTGATTGGCCTTTATTTCATCTATGAATATGGATCTGACCTCAATACTGGCCAAGACTCCACCATGTTCTGAGATTCCCAATTGCATTAACTTAGATTCTAGAGTCTGAATCTTCTTAGCCAATGGTCATTTGGACACCCCCAAAAAGGTCAAACTACTTATGCCAACTGTCTTCCGGCTCAATTCGTCTGCCACCATATTAGACTTGGCCAAATGATACTGGATGGCCACATCATAGTCTTTCAACAACATCATCCACCTCCTCTGCCTCAGATTCAAGTCCTTATAAGTAAACACATACTGCAGGTTGTGATGGTCCGTGAATACTTCACACTTGACACCGTAGAGGTAGTGTCTCCAAACCTTGAGTGCAAAGACCACTGCTGCCAACTCCAAGTCGTGAGTTAGGTATTTCTTCTCATGAGGCTTCAACTGCCTTGAAGCATACGCTATGACATTCTTGTCCTGGATTAACATAGCACCCAAACCTGAATGTGAAGTATCACAATACACAATGAAATCTTTTCCTTCAACTAGTAATGAAAGAATGGGAGTTGTATGGAGAAGTGTCTTGAGCTTTTGAAAGCTCTCCTCACACTTTTTGGACCACACAAATGGTACCTCTTTCTGAGTCAACCTTGTCAAGTGAGTGGTGATAGACGTAAAATCCTTGACAAACCTGCGATAGTAGCCTGCAAGCCCCACAAAACTCCTAACCTCAGTCATAAAGCTAGGCTGGACCTAACTGTTAACTGCCTCAATCTTCTGGGGATCCACTATCACCCCCTAATCTGACACTACATGCCTTAAGAAGGCGATGAAAGTCAACCAAAATTAACACTTGGAAAACTTGGCATATAGCTTCTGGCGCTTCAAGATGTCCAAAACAATACAAAGATGCTTAGCATGCTCCTCCCTACTCTTGGAGTATATCAGAATGTCATCTATAAACATAATAATGAATGAATCCAGATAAGATTTGAACACCCCATTCATCAAACTCATGAATGCCACGTGCACATTGGTCAACCTAAACGATATCACTAGGAACTCGTAATTCCCATATCGAGTCCAAAATATCATCTTAGGGATGTCCTTGGGCCTAATATTTAGTTGATGGTACCCTGACCTTAAGTTAATTTTCGAGAACACGGATGCACCCTGTAACTGGTCAAAGAGGTCATCTATACAGAGTAAAGGATACTTGTTCCGGATGGTGACCTTGTTCAGTTGCCTGTAGTTTATACACATCCTCATACTACCATCCTTCTTTTTCACAAATAATACTAAAGCATCCCAAGGTGAAGCACTGGGATAGATAAAACCTTTATCTAAGAGTTCCTGAAGCTGAGTCTTAAGTTCCCTCAACTCTTTCGAAGCCATGCGGTAAGGAGGAATAGAAATTGGGCGAGTGCCCAGCTCCAAGTCTATGTAAAAGTCAATGTCTCTATCGGGAGGCATGCTAGGCAAATCTGCCAAAAACACCTCTTGAAACTGTGAAACTAACAGAACTGACTCAATCGATGGGGACTCCCCACTATCATCCCAGATATGAGCCAAAAAGGCCAAACATCCTCTTACCACTAACTTCCTAGCCCTGACAAATGATATGATCTTAGCTGGCTTAGGTATGTACACACCTTCCCACTCTAGTCTATCCTTACCCGGAATCTCTATAGTTATAGTCTTAGTATTACAGTTCAATACTGCATGACATAAAGACAACCAAGTCATCCCCAAAATAACATCAAAATCCAATATGTCCAGAATAACCAAATCCACCCAAGTCTGCAGCCCCACAAATACCATCGGACAAGTACGATAAACATGGGTTACTATCACAGACGCTCCAATTGGGGTAGAAATATGAATAAGGGAATCAAGGACATCACAAACTAATTCCAGACCCCAATCAAAATTCACAGACACATAAGAGTAAGTAGAACCTGGGTCAAACAGTACAGAAGCCATTCTATTACTGACTAGAATTGTACCTGTGATCATTGCGTCTGACGCCTCAGCCTCAGACTTCCCTGTAAAAGCATAACAATAGGCCCGATTGTTAATCCGAGCAACTTCTCGGCCTGGCTGCGCCATACCTTTGCCCGTGCCGACATTCCCTTTATCTCCCCCACCTCTCTGAAAGTTACCTCACTCATCCTGTGGACGACCCCTAGCATAATCACCTTTAACTGTTAGAACCACAGCCTTAGACTGCTGCTGAGTCTGATTACCTACCTGCCTGTCAGGGAACTCCCTCTTGAAGTGACCCAAATATCCATAATAAAAGCAGTCGCGATCAAGAGTAGGCCTGCTAGTAGAAGTATAAGAAGACCTCTGGCCTCTAGGAGCTAATAACTGACTGGCTCCTAGATGACCACCTGTAAAAGCTGGCAAAGCTGACTGAATAGGATGAGCAGAATAAACCTGCTGGTTGTGTCCCCTAGAGTATGAACCACTAAAAGTTCTATCATTCTGGGACTTCTTGGCTAACACCTTAGCCTGCCCGACCTGTCTAACCCCTTCTAGCTTCTTCACATAATCTATTACCTTGTTGAAACTCTTTCCCACTGAAGTCATATGCATGAACAACACCTGCAACTCAGTATTCAAGCCCTTCACAAACAGACAAATCCTTTCCTCTTCTGTACCTAGAAGCTGAGTAACAAAATAGGACAATGCATGGAATTTAGCATCACAGGCTGAGACTGACATGTTACCCTGCTCAAGTGATAGAAACTCATCCTTTTTATGGTCCCTCAGAGTGCGGGGCACATACTTCTCTAATAAAAGAGCATGAAACTCTGCCCAAGTCAGTGGAGGCAAAATTGATGGTCAACATTCCACATGATACCTCCACCACTGCTTGGAATCACCTTGAAGCTGGAAAGTGACGAACTCTAACCCATGATGTTGCACAATGACCAGCTTATGCAGCCTCTCATAACAATCCAGGATAAACTCATAAGCATCTTCTTTCTCAGTACCCTGAAATATAGCAGGTTTCAGTTTCAAAAACTTAGTCAACATCTCATGCTCATTCCTAGTAATAATCGGACAGAAAAAGTTATCAGTGCCTGATGCCGCATCTATCCTAGAAGCCATTACAACCGTTGGGTAGGTGCCCGGAACCTGATCTACAGTACCTGTGAGGATGGCTCCAGCATCAACCAGTCCACTCAGAAAAGTCCACACCTGCTGAAATGCCTCAGGCGTTATAGGGGGAAGGCCTGCACCTCCAGCCGGTGCCGCCTCCTCCTGTTCCACGCCTTCCTCAACAACAACCTCAACTTTCTCCTCAACCTAATCCTGGGGTGGGGAAGGGGTCACCTCTCTTGGTCTAGCGCTGCCTGAGCCTCACCCCCAGGGGGTGTTGCCCTTCCTCTGCCTCTACCACTGCCCCTGCCCCTGCCCCTGCCCCTGCCCCTACCCCTTCTTCTCCCTCTAATCGTTAGGCTTGATGTTGGGACCGCCGCTCTCGCTCTGTTATTTCTCATGTTAACCATTTGCGGACAAAAGAGTGAAATGAGTTAAATACCAATTTGTATCACCAGATATCAATTGGAATTGAGTTATAGCATGAAAGAGGAAAGAGGTAATAGTTTCCTAAAGTCCTATAGCCTCTCGAAGAAAAGTACAGACGTCTCCGTACCATTCCGCAAGACTCTACTAGACCCATTTTGTTATGACGAGATCAACAAACCTAGGGCTCTGATACTATCTTTGTCACGACTCAACTCACCGTGAGTGGCACCCATCCGAAGTCCCTGGATGAGCAAACCAATATCTACCCAACACTTAGCAATTCTAATAGCTCAAACCCAGTTTGAATTAAAATAAACTAACATATATATTCAAAACAATACTAAACAAGATCCTGCGAAAAACTACCCCTAGAATCTGAAAGTCACCTTACCAAAAAATCTACCAAAAGTCTAGAATACGGGGATACAACCCCAAAAACAAAGGAGTCTAAGTCCGAACAATGGACTAGAGAATGTACTAGAGAAACCATGGTAGCCCGGAAGAAGTAACTCACCCTTGGAATCTGGAATCATCGGAACTAGTGTTGAGGTCACGTAGGAGCCATCAAAAGATGTCTTGTACTCATAGAAAGAAAACAAGTGCAGAATCAGTACACAACCACCATGTACTGGTAGGATCATCGACCAACTCCAACAAATAACATAAATACAATAAACCAACACTGAGTAAAGTAGTGCAAACATGTAATAACAACCAACAACATGATTTCAGACTCTCAGCCTACCTTCTAACTTATCAATCACATAAAAATAGGTTCAACAATTATGTAACCATGAACACCAAATAAGACATTGCCCTTATCTCATTACTGGACCAACTACGAATCTCTAGACCAATACCTAGTATTAACATGCAATGTCGGTCCACCCCAGGACCAACCCCACATTTAAGTGTAACAACCCAGCCTTTTAAGGACCAACATGATAAAATCACAAATTCAGCAATCAACCCGGTCCACTCATGGAACCATCGAAAATACAATCAACAATGCAAAATTAAACCCATACCATGCGTGGTACCTGAGTCAATCAATCAATATATATATATATATATATATATATATATATATATATAACTTGTATCAGGCATGGTACCTGAGCTAACTATTAGTATCTCATACTCGACGTGGTACCCAAACCAATTTTTAATATCACACAAAACCAATAGTCAAACCAAAATGAACAGAAACACCTTGTAAACCAACAAGCAATAATCAAGTTCATTTCACATAATCGATACCCCAAACACTTGGATATTCAGTGTTTCTTTTCTAAGCACGAAAACACGTATAATGCTAAGTTATAGTTACATGTATGTACATTGCATTTGGCAAACATTAACCATCACCTATCTCAAATTGCTTTTGGAAACTTTACTGGACCGGAGCCTTCCCATTTCCAAAACCTTTTGCTTGTTCTTAGTCTATAAACAATTATAAAATATGCCAACATCAGACCAATGGCCTAAAATGCCTGGATTATACAGAATCCCAATCCCTAGGCCAAAACTATAGTCATTCCACCCATTCCTGGGCTTTCCCACCCCTATTTTTTCCTAAACTACCATTTTCATGGTGACATTTAGCGAATAAGGGTGATTAAGGCATGAAAAACCCATAAACTAAGAACTCAACACCCTAGAATCCCCTTTTTCTCCAGATTCCATATTCTTAGGTCAACCCAAACCTTCCCCCAAACCCGTAGATTATAGTTTCTAAGGTTCACGAATCGAAATAACAAAGAGAGGAGCGAAAACCTTACCTTTTTTATGGAGTTTGGTGGAAATTCACTGAAATTTGCCTCCCTTTGTCTCTGCCCTTCCCCAAAACGTTCTTGAAAGTTTCTGAATATTTTTGGGGAAGTTTTAGCATAAAACCTGACTCAATCCACTATAGCAGTTCGTACACCACTATAGCAGCACCACCGTAGCGGAACTGACCGTTATGGCGGTGCTGATCGTTGTTGACTTCTGCTATAGCAGGAATTTATCCACTATAGAGGAGGCTGCGACAGTGCTGTGGCAACCGCTATAGTGGTTGACACGGGATAGAACCTCAAAAAATCCCACAAAAGTGTCTATTTTACAACACACCTTAAATCCTGATGTTCCAGAACAACCCCTTCACATCAACCTTTATACTGGAAGTTCTACTTACCCAAATTTGTTTCATAAAAGTCCCCTGAACTCCTTAACGTCTTAGATAATGGAAAAACTAGCCCAATATACGATACATTACCTAATCTTTACTCGGATTTCTCTAGACCATACCTCGCTTAGAAACCGTCTAAGACTAGCCTAGCCCAAAATTTCCAACTTTCAAACCCAAAAGTTTTCTAACCCGAAACTTGGCACGAAAGGTCTACCCATAACGACGAACCCGATCATTATAGAGGATTCTCCTAAAAATTCTCTAGCTCTCTCTCAACCCTAGAAAAGAAATAAAGAAAGGAAAAGCTCTTAGAAGAAGGGTGGGTTCTCCCTCCCTATCGTGGCAGCCCTTTCTCTGGAATTCTTGAGATGAAAGCAGCATGCAAATTGCGCGTATCATGGCAGCTCAACTTTTGAGGTAGGTTATTGTTAAATAGTAGTAAGACTTGGTTAGTAAGTATATTTCCGGTATAGAATCAATGGAAACAGCATGCTAAGGCCTTCGGACATGGAGTCTGGACGGAAATAGTTGGACGTAGTTAATAAGCCTAGCCTATAAATAATCATATGTATAATTAATTGATTGTATGAATAATTCCTAGGGCCTAATGTTGAGACTGAAACCTTGTGTTGATAATTAGGCGATGTCTGAATTATAGGGAGTTCAACAGGTAATAAGAATAACCTTAATACAACTCCTAATTAACCTATGATAAGTTCAGATGCCTAGATAGGGTGGTTAAAGCCCTATCCAACCAATTTGGAAATTTTTAGTAGGCTGGCACAGACTTTATGCCCAAAAACAGGGACTAAGATGAGGAGTAGGTTTGGCTTACATAGGAGCCCTGTGGCTAAGAGAAATAGGGTAGCAAGGGGGCTAAGGCAGTGGTGACATGGAGTCCATAAATATGAATCTTATGCTAGCATCATAAGGATGGGGTCGGGCGTTAGTCAGACCCATTCAGGAGCGCAGAACCTACCACCATAGCAGGCAAGGTTGTTAGGGGTCTATACATTATGGTTTAAATTGGAATTAAGACTCACATTGTTGCATGTAGTGAAATGATATAATATGTGATTGGTCTTCAAATGTGATTGTATTATGCACACTTTTCCTATTATGCTTGTATGAAATGGATAAATGAATAGGAAGTGGTAAATAAGTAGAAATGGATAAATATAAATAGTGCCTTGAGCATCGAATATTTGATGAGAATATTGGTTTGAGAACCTGGCTATCCAGACATTATTATGAATACATTGATATGGAGCGGATGCCTCATCAGGTATAATATATAGAGCGTATACCTCGCTGATATGGTACATGGACAACCTAGGGTCCCTTGTAAGTCATAGTTAGTGGGCAGCCATAAGACCTATAGCATGTGTGTACATCTTTATCTGTTTCATATCATGATATTATTGCTATGAATTCTGAACTTGATTTAGTTATTGTTGAAATGACTTGAAAGACTATTTGTTTGTAAGAACTTCCATGACTTATATGTAGGTGGTACATTATGTGGTCCTTAAACCAGCAGTCTGTTAGGTTGGTAATTGCTGGATAAACTGGGGTAGTGGGTAATGCCTTACCACTAAGTAAGGTAGTATAAGTAAACGCCAGGTATGGGTAACCAAGAAGTAGGTAGTGACTAGAGGATATCCTAGTTCTAGAACGAGGAGTAGATGATCGGGGATGGGTGAGTAAGTAAGCATAGATGATTAATTTATAACTACATCGTTGTATGTTAAAGTATTGCTTTCTGTTAACCTTGATTTCTGTGTATGATACTATGTGAGCTAACCCTGGTCGGCAAATGATACCTACCAGTATGTGTGATTATATTGATGCTACTCTTGCTACATTTTTGGTGTAGATTTGTGATAGGTTGGCTGAAGTTTGAGCTTGGATTGAAGAGTCTCCACCAGCAACTTTCGTTCTCTATCCTTCGATGGGAGTTATGTCTTTTATGTTTGTCATGTCCATTCTTTAGTAGCTCTTGTACATGCTTAGAATAGGTCTTGGGGGAAAGTGTAGTGACTTGTATAAATGGCAACCCATGTACTATTTTTTGTTCAATGATTATTGAGCTTTTATGCAATTATTTCTGCATTTTTCACTTGGACTTGCCAAAAAAGGGACTTCCGCATGTTAAGAGTTGGGTGGCTTAGGGTTCTCCTACCTAGATAGGTTAGAGTAGGTGTCTGCATGGTCCCACTATAATTGTGATCGTGGCAAAAGATCAATAAAATCTTCAACATATTAACTTTTTTTAATCTCTTAAATATTTTTGCAGAATTAATCGTAAAAAAAAAATATAAGCTAAATTGTGTTGGGTTATAATGTGAAAATTGAATGGAAATAGAAGGGAAGAAAAAATGAGGGAAATTAAAAAAAAATTGCATTTTGAAAGAAACATTCTTCCACATTGGTGGTGGAAATGAATTTTCATGTGCTTAAATATAGAAGCACTTCCTTATAGTGTTAAAGGGTTTGAGAAGAAGACAAGCATCACGTCGTCATCATCGTCGCTCGCTCAGCTTTGACTTTGGCTTCAAATTTATCAAAATGATCGAGAGATTATCTTTTTGAATAAAATTTATTTAAACTTAATTATTTAATCCAAAATTTTGATCCAAAATTTTTTCTTCATATGTGGCCGCACAAGGCAATGTACGGGAACGCACACATAACACATACTAAAGAGACGCGTCTCTTCAGTGCACTATTTTGGGAGTGTGGAACAATGGAAACCGCACAAGGCCATGTGCAAACCGATATGCTCCGTACAACCCCACATCTGGTACATCCAACTTACTGGTTGGAATGTGCGGCTGATGTGTGGCCGCACAAGGCAATGTACGGACCTCACATGCCCGGCATGCTCGAACCAATGCGACTTTTTAAAATCATTGCTTCTTTTCTATAGCAGTACTTGTTGGCTATAAATATCTGATTCTTCCTTAGATATTTGGTACGAAAAAATTCTAATCTTCTACATTTTTTCTTAAAAATTCAAGTGTGATTTGTTGTTATTGAGTGAGTTCGCCATTCATCGGAATTTTAGGTACCACTATTCTGATGAAGTAAATCATTCTATCCTAGGAGGATATATTCCACAACCTCAGGTACTTGAGGGGAGTAAGTTCCTTAAGAAAACACTATGAATTCAGTGGGCTCGATTTTTATCCTTTCATTTTTATTTTACTATTTTTCAGAAATAGTTTGAATTTCGTTTTGTTGTTCATATTTATTTTTGAATGCAGATTTTAAATAACAAATTGAAAATATGAAACATAGTAACGATGCAAAATGACAAGTCACTCCTTTTATGTTTCATTTTTTGGATATTTGTGTACTGATAATGTATAACGTTTTTACTTTGTCATACTAACATGACATGCGAGTAAAAAAAAGATGAATTCATCGATGGTCTCTTAGACTTCTCAAGTAGGCCTTGTTCATTTTAAACACCTATAGTAGGGTTCTGCTGTGTCATTTGATACTTTTTTGACAATCAACAAAAAATACAAGGAGAGTGTAATTCAGTCGTTGATGACGTGGTAAACAACTAATTAAATAATTACATGTGACATTTAAGTTAAAAAGAAAACTTTTTAAAAATCTATTGAACAAATAAAATAAAAATAATATTCTAAAAAAAGTAATTTATACCCCCCCCCCCTCCCCTCAAATCGTCTTCTCCACCACACCCATCTACAAAAGTTCACCCTCCTCCCCCAATTGTCTTCTCCACCACACCTATCTCTTTTGCAGAAAAAATTCATCGTCTCCCCCTCCCCCCACACCCACACACTCGTCTTCTTCACCACCATATCCCCAAACTTCGCAATCTCTTATTAAAAAAACTCATAGTCAAGTTCTATTCCAAATTATTTCTAATAATAATCTAGAATGTAAAAAAAATGACTGATAAAAAATTGAAGATTGTAGATTTAAATCACTATCTTTCTTCAAATTTCTTTATCCAAAACTAATTTTTTATTGGTTGTTATGACTAAAATTTCTTTAAAAAATAATTTGTCCCACCAAACTGATTTCACTTCTTATTTTCCTTTAACTTCTCAAAATTTGTCGCTTTTTCTCTTCAATTCATGTTTTTTTTCTCAAACTCAAAAAAAAAACTAAATCGAAGAGGAAGAAGGGGTTTAAGTTTGGAGAAATCTCTGCAGCTGGAATTTACTTCTTCGATCATGGCACCATCGGATGTATTTTACCATTGAAGGAGCTTAAGCTTGAAAAAATGGTGGCCGAAAATGGGGAAGAAGAGGGAAAAATAAAATTAAAATGGGCTAAAATAAGTCTTTCACGTGCCATTAATGAGTGCATTACATTCACTTTGTCATGTTAGCGAAAAGTGTCAAAATAACACAGTGAAACCCTACATGAGGTGTTTAAAATGAACAAGGCTCAGTTGAGGTGTCTAAGTGACTGTTGGTTTTAACTTTAGGGAGCAATCGATGGGTTCCGCCGAAAAAAATATACTAACATGACATGAAACATCATATATCCCTAGGGGTGTTCATGGACCAGGTTGATTTGAATTTTTTAAATATCAAACCAAATCATTAGCGTTGGGTTTTTAAATTCATAAACTAAATTAAATCAATAAAAATTGAGCTTTTGTGTTTTTCAATTTCCTCGGACTTTTCAGATTTTTTCGGACTTTTTTTGGTAAAGCCTTCATACAAACATATGATTAACTTGTGCTTCAAATTTTTTTAGTCCTAGCAAGATACAACTATCTAAGGTATTTCTTATAAAAAATACCACAAAATATAAAATGGGTGATGACAATAAAATATTCAACCAAAAAAATAATGAAACATAGAATAAATATTGCATAAAATATAAGTCATAATAAAAATAACCATAATTTAAAAGTACTAAGTCATGGTAAAATAATTCTAATAAGTTTCAACTACATGATTAAATATTAAATAGAAAAATAAAACTAGTTTATGTATTTATGCAAAATTAAAAAAACTAGTGTTAATTTGAATAATTTTTTGTTAGCAGTAGTATTGATTTGGGTTTTATTTGAGTTACTAATATCTATGAGTTATACAACTTATTGGTTCATTTAAAATTTTAAGTTTAAACTTGAAATAATATGTTGAAAGATAAAAACTATGAAAAAGCTTAAGAAATATTTATAAATTACATCACAGTAAATATTTTTTTTAAATAGTGTACAGTAATATTGGGTTGGTTCAATTCGATTTGACTTTTTTTGTTAAAACCAAATCAAATCAATTATAGTCGAATTTTTTTTCCAATACCAAATCACTAGTCGGGTTTTTTTTCGGTTTAACTCGATTTGCAGTTTGATTCAATTTTTTTAGTTAAAATCAAAGCAACCCAATTATAATCGTATTTTTTTTTCCAATACCAAATCACTAGTCGGGTTTTTTTCAATTTGACTCAATTTGCGATTTGATTCGATTTGCGGTTCGATTTTGTTCACCTCTATTTAGCCCTCTATAATAGGCCTAATTTGAAAAGACAGAAAACAAATTAAATGGCAGATTATATATAACAAATTAAAATACACTAATAATGTAAAGATCACCTACAATCTTCTCTAGTTAAAGTTGAAGATGAAATAATGAATAAAATTATACAACATTATAAGTTGAATTTCCATTTTCTCTGGTCAGGAGCAGTTTAGGACATTTTCAAACTTTACGGTGTCATAGGCTGTGCAAATTTCCTAATGGAAAGAGACAGACAGAAGAGGACATGGGCACGAAATGAAAGGTGGATATAATATAGTACTCTTCTGTCCACTGCCCACTACTCCATGCTCATTTGCACTGAATGTACCAACCAAAAAATAAAACTGGCTAGTCCCTACCCCTCTTTCGTTTTTTGGGCGTTCAAAATTAACTAATTTGACTAATCTAAATTCACATCAACAAATAATTAATCTTTGTTAGGAGATTTTTTTTTCTCAAAATTTGAACCGAAGATCATTAGTTAAAATTGAAGAGATCGCAACAATCCCCACTAGCCTGGTTCATAATTACACAAATTCTTCACAATGTGTGTCTTAATCCTAACAATAAAAACCTCTCCCTTATGAGTTTTATTCTGATGTACTGAAACAAAACTATTTTTGCTTTATTAAATTGACTTGTAAAGCTGGATTGTTTTGAAATAAAAGGTCTAGACAACAGATGTTGTTGACCTTGGAAGGATATTCTGCAACTTCGAAATCAAAGTTAAATCTTATTTTGTACCTAATACAAGTACATTATATCACAGTGTGTAGCACTAAAATATAATGTTGTACTAATATATATGGCTACTATGATCTCTCTATAAAAAAGAAACAAAACAACTTTTTTTGTCTTTACAGCAGGTAATCTAATCTAGATTGAGTTCCCTAAAGGATCATAACATTTTTGATTCAGATACTAACATTTTCAAACATAGAATAATTTAGATTAAATTTACTAAATAAGTATGAAATCTTTAAAATGACTAATATTACATTGAAAAATATTTTCACTGCATGCACACTGACACACATATGTATGCTTATCTAATGGAGTATTAGTTATTGGCGGAACCTATCGAGAGCACTTTAGAGTTGGCATCAACTTTTATTTAGACACTTCAAGTAAGTCTTGTCCATTTTAGACATCTGTGGTACGACTTCGCTGTGTCATTTTGATACTTTTTTTATATTAACAGATTCAACTTAAGCGCATATGACCAAACTCTCCTACGTGAAAAAATAAGTGAATACGTATGTGACACATGAAGTTTTTTTTATATAAAAAAAACCTCAATTTTACTCTCTTTTTTCTCACCAGTAAACCTCACAGCCTCACTCCTTTTCTTTGTCTTCTTCTTATGCATTTTTCTTCCTAAACTCCATTGAAGAAACCTTGTCAAACAAGTTTTGATAATGAGGCAAAATCTATTTTTGGTAAAAGTATAATTATAGAAATTAACTATAAAAGGCAGTCCATGTCAAACAAGGAAAGGTTGATATCTTTCCTATCAAGAAGAGGAGAGTCCAAAAGGCGTGTCAAAGTCCTACAAGGAGAAGAATTCGATTTTGAAGCATGTCCAAATTCTACAAGGAAAGGACTGCATCTTTCCTATCAAGGAAAGGAGAGCTTGAGACTTCTATAAAAGCAATGGAGCAAAGAAGAATTCGTCAAACCTATTGCACAAAGCTGAGAAGGAGTATTCTCAAGCAATACAGATCTCAAGCAAGCTATTTCAAAGAAGACACAAAGAGAGAGTTGTTCTTAGCTCAATCCTGCGTGATTGATAGGACATAGAGTGTGTGTCTTGTGAGGCTTGTAACAAGAAGTGGGTTTGGCTTCTTGAGAGAGTTTGTGAGGCTTGTAATAAGAAGTGGGTTTGGCTTCTTGAGAGAGTTTGTGAGATTTGTAACAAGAAGTGGGTTTCGCTTCTTGAGAGAGAGTTTGAGAGAGTTTTGAGAGAAGAAACAATAAGAGTTTATTGTTTGAGGCTAGGTACTAGAGTTAGTTCCTTTGATTATTGAGTTGTAATCATAAAACTTGAAGTTGTTAGTGAAGTTGAGTTCGTGGTTTTTTACTCCTGGAGCTAGGGGGTTTTCCACGTAAATTTTGTGTGTTAATTTACTTACTGCTTTAAGTGGAACTGTGCTAAGGACCTGATCCCTGAATTAAGTAGTGGGCACCAACTTTCTTCAATTGGTATCAAAGCGAATCTTTTCGTTAAAGGTTAACACCTGAAAAGGATTTAATGGCTGCCCCTCCAACCGCTCAGGAAGGCTCCTCTCAAACAAGGTCACCCTTGTTCAATGGCAAGTACTATGGCTGGTGGAAGAATAGGATGATGGATCATCTCATGGGAGAAAGTGTTGATCTGTGGAATGTCATTCTAGATGGTCCCACCATCCCCATGAAGACAGGTGTTGATGGAAAGGAACAAGTTCCAAAGGATAGGAGAGATTGGAATGCTACTGACAAGATAGTTATTCAAACCAATGCCAAGGCTAGGAAAATTCTGATCTGTGGCATTGGACCTGATGAATATAATAGAATCTCCTCCTTTCAAGATGCTAAGCAGATATTGGACACTCTTCAAACTACTCATAAAGGCACTACTGCTATAAAGAAGGCCAAGATAGACAATCTAAACAGGCAGTATGAACTTTTCAGAATGAAGGAAGGAGAAACTATTCAGGACATGCACACCAGGTTTACTGCTATACTCAATGAAATTTATTCCCAAGGAGAGCACATCCCTACTGGAAAGGCTGTTAGAAAGCTTCTAAGTGTATTGCCTGAATCATGGAAAAGCAAAGTAGAAGCAATCACTGAAGCTAGAGATCTAGACACTTTGGCTATGGATGAGCTCATTGGAAATCTGACAACTTATGAATTAAAGAAGAATCAAGAGAAGTACAGTGGAACTAAAATAAAGGATAAAGTTATATCTCTCAAATCCACTGAGGTTGCTGATTTTGAGGAAGAAAATATGGCATTGGTCACCAGAAAGTTCCAAATGATGTTCAAAAGGGGTCAAAACCTTCAGAGAAACTCCTCCCAAGTTCAAGAAAGGGATGCTCAGTTGTGTCACAAGTGTGGCAGTCCAGATCACTTCATCAAATTTTGTCTCTTGTGGTCAATGGAACACAAGAAGGCTACCATAGAAAAGCCCAGATATCAAAGTAAGGAGATCACCCTCCCATCTCATAGGAAGATGACCTCTCAAGAGGCTGACTTAGGAGTTCAGAAGGCTCTAGCTGCTATGGAAGAACATAGTTATGAGTCTGATGAGGAGGATCCCCACAATCAATCACTACTTTCCATGGTCGAAGTAAAGGAAGAAGAAACTCTGGCCCTCTTAGCTGTGAGTGACATTGAAATTGATTCAGAAGGAGATGAGTCAACTGAAGCAACTCTTGCCCTCATGGAATGCTCTGAGCCTGACATTGACACCAATCAAGATGAGACCAAGGTATGCTTCTCTGACTTCAGATCCAACCTACACACCTACTCCAAAAGAAATCTTGAAACTCTCTCAACAGTTCTCATAGATGCATATTATTCAGTAAGTGCTGAGAAAGAAAGCCTACTAAATGATTATGCATCTCTAAGGTTGGAAAGTGAAAGTCTTGAGCAAAACAATGTCTCTTTAAAGAACTCCCTCAAAGAGTTCTCTGACAAGGGAAAAAATCAGGCCACTGCTCTTCAATAATCCTTGGAAGAAGATATCAAAAACCTCAAGACAAGGCTCTCAGAACTATCTGAAAGAAATAACACTCTAACAAGAGATTTGAATAAAGCCAAGCTTGAGTTGGAACATAATCAGAAATGGGAAAAATTCTCAACTCTTCTCTCTCACATCAGAATAGTCAGTCCACCTCCAAGCATGGGCTAGGATTTAGACCTGAGGCCTGTAAACCAAACTACTCCATAAATATGGTGTGTACTGCATGTGGAAAGGAAGGACATATCAAGAGTCAATGTTCATCTCATCTGAAAGCTAATCAAAGAAACTTTAATCATGTCAACAAACTCAAGTCTAAGGAATTAAGAAAAATGCTCTCCATCAAAAGGGAGATTCCCCACTGGGACAAAAGAGACTTGATTCATCCTTTTATTCATAAAAAGGGACCCAAGTTAATCTGGGTTCCCAAGATGAGTCACTGATTGTTCTGAAGGAAAGGAAGAGAGGAATAAGTAAGCTTTGGTACCTTGACAATGCTTGCTCTAGACACATGACTGGAAACAAAGATAATTTCCTCTCTCCTACAAAACTTCAAGGTGGAAGTTCAGCTTTAGTAAAAAAAAATCTGAAGATATTATTGGTATATGAAGAGTGTGTATGATATGAAGAGATGTAGGCTTCAGGGGGAACCACTCATGAAGAAGAACCAGCTTACCACTTATATGCAATTGGACCTTCACAACCTGTGACTGGAAGAAACTTGAAACATAAGAGTTCACATCCCATTGAAAACATTATTTCTCCTATGGACTCGGGCGTGTAGACTAGGAATAGGGTGAAGAACATGTGTGCCTATTCAACTTACATGTCACTAATAGAGCCTAAGAACGTCAAGAAATCCTTACAAGATTCTGACTGGATTGTTGCAATGCAAGAAGAGCTGAATCAGTTTGAAAAGAGCAAGGTATGGTACTTGGTTCCCAAACCTGCAAACAGAATCATTATTGGAATCAGATGGGTTTTTAGAAACAAACTGGATGATCAAGGAGTGGTAACTAGAAACAAAGCCAGACTGGTGGTACAAGGCAGTGACTATAATGAAACATTTGTACCTGTGGCCAGAATGGAAGCAATAAGAATGCTAATTGCCTTTGCCTCTCACATGGAGTTCAAGCTAATTCAGATGGATATGAAAAGTGCATTCTTGAATGGATATTTGAATAAGGAGTTTGCATCCTTGTTGAGCAGTGAATTTGAGAGGAGTATGATGGGTGAGCTTACTTTTCTCTTAGGACTGCAAATACACCAAACCAAGGTTGGAACCTCAACAGAAGTATGTTAAAGAACTCTTGAAGAAGTTTGAGATGGAAGAGGCTAAGACTAATGATACTCCTATTGCTACCACTACAAAGCTGAACAAAGATGATGCTGGAGTTGCTGTGGCTGAGACAAAATATAGAGGAATGATAAGATCTTTGTTGTATCTCACTGCAAGCATGTCTGACATTGTGTTTAGTGTGGGCTTATGTGCTAGGTTCAAATCATCTCCTAAGGAGTCTTACCTAAAGGTTGTGAAGAGGATCCTAAGATATCTCAAAGGAACTCAAGGACTGGTTCTTTGGTACCCTGCAAGTGACTCTTTTGATCTTATTGACTATGCTGGATACTTGGTGGATAGAAAGAGCACCTCCAAAATGGCACACTTCTTTGGACTATGTCCTGTATCTTAGGCTACAAAGAAGCAGAACTCTGTTGCTCTATCAACTGTTGAAGCTGAATATGTAGTTGTTGCTTCTTATTGTTCCCAATTGCTCTGGATCAAGCAACAACTTAGTGATTATGGCATAAATATAGGGTGCATCCCTATCTTCTGTGACAACACTGATGCTGTTAACATGGCAAAGAATCCCGTTCAGCATAAGAGAACTAAGCACATTGATGTGAGGCGTCACTTTCTCAGAGACTGTGTTGAAAAGGGGCTGATCAAAATGGTGCCTTAAGGAGCTGATAAACAAATTGTAGACATCTTTACTAAAGCTCTGGGAATAGAAGCATTTTAGAAGAACAGGTTGACCCTTGGGCTGATCAACTAGCTATAGTTCTTGACAAGGAAGGAGAGCCTCTCTCAAAGAAGGATGAGGAGGCAAGGTGGGAGCACAGTGAATGATGGTGATTAAATAAGATTGATACAAGACCACATTCATAAGTAGATTAGGGAACTGCATTGATAGCACTCAAGGATCTGATCCTCAAGGGGTCACCTATTCAGGGGGAACATATCTAGTGAGCTAAAGGAGGACCTAGCAGCTTCCTTACATTTTTAATGATGTCAAAAGGGGGAAGAACTTGTGAGCTAGTTATCAAAGCTGATGCTGACAACAAAGAAAGCATAGATACGGCATGGATCATGTTGAGGTTTACATGGATAAAATGCTTACATGGATCAAATGCAACAGTCTTTTTGCAAAAATAGGATAGAGTTTGCCATCATCAAAAAGGGAGAAATTGAATAAACCTTGTCAAACAAGTTTTGATAATGAGGCAAACTTTATTTTTAGTAAAAGTATAATTATAGAAATTAACTATAAAATGCAGTCCATGACAAATAAGGAAAGGTTGATAGCTTTCCTATCAAGAAAAGGAGAGTCCAAAATGCGTGTCAAATTCCTAAAAGGAGAAGAATTTGATTTTGAAGTATGTCCAAATCCTACAAAGAAAGGACTGCATCTTTCTTATCAAGGAAAGGAGAACTTGAGACTTCTATAAAAGCAATGGAGCAAAGAAGAATTCGTCAGACCTATTGCACAAAGCTGAGAAGGAGTATTCTCAAGCAATAGAGATCTCAAGCAAGCTATTTCAAAGAAGACACAAAGAGAGAGTTGTTCTTAGCTCAATCCTGCGTAATTGATAGGACATAGAGTGTGTGTGTTGTGAGGCTTGTAACAAGAAGTGGGTTTGGTTTCTTGAGAGAGTTTGTGAGTCTTGTAATAAAAAGTGGGTTTGGCTTCTTGAGAGAGTTTGTGAGGTTTGTAACAAGAAGTAGGTTTCGCTTCTTGAGAGAGAGTTAGAGAGTTTTGAGAGAAGAAACAATAAGAGTTTATTATTTGAGGCTAGGTACTAGAGTTAGTTCCTTTGATTATTGAGTTGTAATCATAAAACTTGAAGTTGTTAGTGAAGTTGAGTTCGTGGTTTTTTATTCCTGGAGTTAGGGGGTTTCACATAAATTTTGTGTGTTAATTTACTTACTGCTTTAAGTGAAACTGTGCTAAGAACCTGGTCCCTGAGTTAAGTAGTGGGCACCAACTTTCTTCATCCATCAATTACAGTATAAACTTCACTAAGAACAAGTAATTTTTTTCTTATTTTTTTGTTTTCTTTGTTTCTTTTTCTTCGTTATCTATATATCACCCTCCCCCCTCTTTCTCCCAACCCATTTCCTCTATCTTCTTCTTTTTTCTTCTATTATGTATTTTCTTTCCTTTCTTTCTTTATATGAGAAGTCACCATAATTATAGACGAAGATAAATATAAAAATTTCTCTTTTTTGTACCATTCATCTTCGTTATAATCGTAGAGGAAGTTAATTTTGTATTAGTGTTGAATAATGAATAAAAGAATAATTTTAATTTTCAATTAAAAAGAAGTAATCAATAGTGTAATCCAGTAAAAAATTATAAGTTTTTTCAAAAAAAATTATGTGATAGTGGAGGGTGGTAGAAGGTAGCAGGGAGAAAGAATGAGGAAAAAGAACAAGAGAAAAAATGGTGGAAGGAGTATGGGATAAAGAGTGAGGAAGAAGGAGAAGAAAGGGGGGAAATCACAAAAAGAACTTTTTAAACTCGCTCAAAATTTGTGTAGCACATGTACTATATTGAGTCAGCAAAAAGTATCAAAATGATACAACAAAATCTTACATGAGATGTTTAAAATAAATAAAGTGCAATTGAGATGTCTAAGTAAAAGTTGATGTCAACTTTAAGGGGTCATTGATGGTTCCCTCTTAATTATTAGAGAGGTGGCAGGAGTTGTTTGCAAATTTAACATTGTTATGCAATTGCCTTTAGGCGGGGTCATCAGAAACAACCTCTTCACTTCAATCTGAGGTAAAAGTACAGTCTGTAGGATTGTAGGGTGTTCATAACATGCAGCAGAAGACAAAAAGTAACTCTAGACAAATCTACTTGTGTTTAAAATTTATTAAGATCTAAAGAATAGGTTTCAAGACAAACCTGGTGACGATAGTCGTAGTTGAAAAACTTTTTCGATAGTACGAAGACTCCACTGAAACTTGACCTTCTTCTGTGTCAATTTGGTCAATGGGGCAGCTATGGATGAAAATCCTTCAACAAACCTCCTGTAGTAATCGGCCAAACCCAAGAAGCTCCTGATGTCTGTCAGAGAGCTGGGTCTGGGCCAGTTCTTTACTGCCTCAATCTTTTGAGAATCAACTCGGATGCCTTCACAAGATACCACATGACTAAGAAAAGTAACTGACTTCAACCAGAATTCACACTTACTGAACTTGGAGAACAACTGGCGATCCTTGAGAGTTTGCAACACCACTCTCAAGTGGTCTGCATGCTCTTCCTCGCTCCGAGAGTAAATGAGGATATCATCAATGAAGACAATGATGAACAAGTTTATAAACTATTTGAACACTCTGTTCATTAAATCCATGAAAGCTGCAGGAGCATTTGTCAGTCCAAAAGACATAACTATAAATTCAAAGTGACCATACCGAGTCCTGAAGGTTGTCTTCAGGATGTCACTATCTCTGACTCTAAGCTGATGATATCTGGATCTAAGGTCTATCTTAGAGAATTAACTAGCACCGTAAAGCTGGTCAAACAAGTCATCAATTTTGGGGATGAGATACTTATTCTCGATTGTAACTTTGTTCAACTGATGGTAATCGATGCACATCCTGAGAGAATTGTCTTTCTTATGCACGAAGAGAACTAGAGCACCCCATATAGAGATGATGAGTCTTATGAAGCCCTTATCTAAAAGGTCTTTCAATTGTTCTTTCAGTTCCTTAAGATCAGCTGGAACCATTCTGTAAGGAGGAATCGAAATAGGTTAGGTATCTGGAAGGAAATCTATTCCAAAGTTAATTTTCCTTTCGGGAGGAACTTCGAGAAGATCTTCTGGAAATACTTCTGGAAATTCATTCACCACTGGTACTGACTCAAGAGTTGGGGTTTTGGAGTTTGAATCCTTAACCCGAACAAGATGTTAGATACACCCTTTGGAAATCATTTTTCTAGCCTTAAGGTAAGAGATAAATTGACCTACAGGAACTGAGGTATTACCCTTTCACTCTAAGACTGACTCGTTTGGAAACTGAAACCAAACGATCATAGTTCTACAATCGACTAAGACGTAACAGTAATGTAACCATTCCATGCCTAGAATAATATCAAAGTCAGTCATTTCTAACTCTACAAAAATTGGCTGAGGTGATTATCTGGAAAACTGTGATAGGGAAATTTCTGTATACCCGTCCAGCTATAACTGGATCACCAACTGTAGTAGATATTGAGAAGGGTTCTGGGAGGATTTCTGGACTGGCACCGAAAGTTATTGCTACATAAGGAGTTACAAAGGAAAGTGTAGCCCCTGGGTCTAACAATGCATAAATATCTAAATGGAAGACTTGTAACGTACCTGTGACCACATCGTGAGAATCCTCCTTGCCCTGTCGAGTCTGAAGGGCATACAACCTGTTTTGGCGCTGACCACTACCACGGATCGTGAATCCCACTCATGGATCCTGGGCTAATTGTTGACTCTCAGGTCTGGTTTCACGAACTGAGTTCATGACTCGTGGATCATTTCACGGTCCGTAGAACCAGTTTATGGTTTTTAGAGAAAATCCTCAGGCCTCTGATCTGATTTCATGGGTTCAGTCCATGACTCATGGACTCTTCCACGACTCGTAGATCCGACTCGTGGATTGGCTGACAGTTGAAATTTTTATTTCTTTTTGGTTTTCTGAGCTGATTCTAGGCTTGAAAGTTTTGGGGTGTTACATGTGGGAAGGTCATAGGTGATACGTTGGACCAGGGTGGGATGGTGCAGAGTCTCCCATGATGCGGAGTTGGTAGCGGAGCAGAGTAGGAAGGGTTGGGACATAACGTGTAAGTTCTTAGTTTCAATATCATGGTGGGTAAATGGAAGGTTGAAGGGAATGGATTATTATAACTATTGCATATTTTCTCTTGATTTCTTGTATGATGGTATGCGGCGGATTTGGATCGATCGATGATGCCTACCAGTACGTGTTGTTTATATTAATACTATTGTTGCTATACATTCTGGTATAGTTTGGTTACAAGGTCAGTGATTTTTCTTAGGTACTGGGCGATGGTGATCTCCAGCAGTTTTTGTCCTTCGATTCCATGATGAAATTTGTGTCTCTTTTATAATTTTTTTGTACTTTTCCTTTAGAGCTCTTGTACCTGTTTAGACCAGATTCCTAGGGAGGGTTGATTTCAAGTTTGTAAAAGAATGTTTATTGTTTTAACTTATAAACGTATTCCTTAGATTAAAAAGACTATTCTCTCATGGTTTATATAATTTTTGCATTGCCTGTTGGACAGGGGGTAAGAGTTCTCCTATCTAAGTATTTAGAGTAGGTGCTCGCACAGCCGGTAGTTCGGTCGTGACACTGTTCAATGATCATATTTCCATATGCATCATCTATATATGTGATTTAGTTAATGAGATCAATTAATCTTTATCTTATAAAGACCACCACATACATATTGATCTAATCGGATCACTAATGTCCCAATTAGTAATCCTACGATCAAGAATAATTTTAGATTAAATTATAAGAAACATGACTCTCATTATCATGATGTTAAGTCCCAAAATTTAATCAAGGACCTTATCATATTAATCAAATAATTTGATATAACTATGAAAGAGAATATTAGATGTCATATATTTATATCAAATAATATTTATAAAATATGTTCAAATCATCACAAGTGAAATTGGATCTAGGGCATATCCACTATATCTACAACAATCTCCCATTTGCACTAGAGCCAACCGTTAAAGTACTTTATTCTCAATTTTTACTTGTGTCTGGTCAAACTCCTTTGCACCAATAGCTTTAGTGAATGAGTCTGCTAGGAAACTTAAGCAACTTCTTAGATCTATCTCCATAGATCATCTATCTCTATAGAAATTTATTCTCAATAAATAAATTACTTTTCTCAAGTTTTCATGAAATACTTAGAAGTCCCATTTCTAATAGGTTCTACATACATCACTTTCGATTAGTCTTTGTGGACTTTTCATTAGGGCAACTTTATTTCAAATTGAAGTTGCATAGACTTTCAAAGTGCACATAGTTCATCCAATTCATAATTAGATTCTCGTGTAAGACTTATTTAATATTTATATATTTCTTAAATAAATAAATATTAGTTATAAGTATCAATATGCATGATTATACATTACTGACAAAATAATCGTGCTCTCACTAATCTCTTGTACATACAAATTTCATCTTCATATCTAACATAATTGAATTTTTTAATTGTCTTGTTAAAGTGAACATTCTAATTTTTGAGATATTTGCTTTAGTTCACAAAAGGACCTTTATAACTTAGCAAATCTCATAAATGGAACTTTGTATCGCCTATTCATAAGTCTTTGGATTATCATCATTTTGATCAATCTCATCTAAGACATTATCTTGTACCAATAGATCCAATCTATTTGGTGTATGATATTCTCTACAACTTTCTAAGAGGTTCGTGTACAACTTGCTCACCTTTATATTGAATTTGATTGTTGTTCAACTTGATTTAGAACTGGTTCATTAACCTATTCATGAACTTCATTAAGTTCTTGAACTTCAACCATTGAATATGATAACTTTCTTGTCAACTTCAAGACATTCAATAAAGGTTCCTCAACTTGTATCTCATATTCTTGATTTTGTGTTGATTCACTAATTTCTTGAACTTCATTAAGTTCTATTTCTACACCATCATTTTCTTTAAAAAAAATTCCTTTTTCAAAAAGGTTGCTCCTCTTGCCATAAACACTTTATGGTTATAGAGGTGATAGAAATCATATTCCATAGTTTCTTTGGGATACTCAATGAATCTACACTTATCAAATCGTGAGTCAAGTTTATTAGATTAGAATCTTTTAATATAAGTTGGCCAACTCCAAACTTTAACTTATTTAAAGTTAAGCTTATATTCCTTCTATATCTCATATAGTATTGCAGAGACTGAATTAGCGAGAACTTTATTTAGTAAGTATGTTGCTGCTTCTAAAGCATATTCCCATAAGTTTATTGGAAGATCAATGAACTCCATTAAGGATTTCACCATATCTTATATGGTTCAATTCCTTCACTCAAATATACCAATATATTGTGGCGTTGCTGGAGGCATTCATCGTGAGAGAATCTCATTCTCTTTGAGATATTTAGTGAATCATTAGTAAAATATTCTTCACATCTATCAAACTTTAGTATCTTGATACTTTCACAAGTTTATTTGCAACTTCACTATGAAATTTTTTGAACATTTCAAGAGATTCAGATTTGTGTTTCATAAGATACACACAAATTTATATATCATCAGTGAAGGTGATAGATTGAGAATATCTACCCTTGGCTTGAATTCTCATGGACTTATAAACATCTGTGTGAATTAGTTCCAATAATTCAGAAGTTTTATCACCAATTTCAGTAAATGGAGATTTGATCATTTTGCCTTTAAGATAAGATTTATAAGTTGGGTATGATTCGTAATCATATTCTTCAAGGTAACGTTTCTTGTACAATTTGTTAAATCTCTTCTCTGCAATATGACCAAGCTTATTATACCAAGGTTTAAATAATTTACTTGATTATCTCTTTTTCTCTTAAGACTTGAAACATGCATAATCGAATTAGTTTCACATTAGGTAAGACATAAATACCATGTTAAAAATAGTTGTTCACATATAATTCATCATTATAAAAAATAGAGAATATGTTATTATTAAAAATAAATGCAATAACCTTGCTTGTTTGAAATTATGTTCGAAACAAATTTAAGAACATAATAATAATTTTTCAACATAAGTGTTTTGCTTGTAGACGTTATAAGAGAAATTAATCTTACAACTAATGTTGCAACTTTTACACCATTTACAACTTGTATATTAACTTCTCTTTTATTTAACCTTCTACTTATATTGAACTCTTTTAACATATCATAAATCATCATATTTATTATTCCTATCTAATACCCACAATAAAAAATTAAGTGGTTAAATAAACTCATGAAAATAATTTTCATTAAAGTCTTACCTTATTTCTTGTCCTTTAGAATTGCAAGACACTATTGCAATTTTTCTTTCAATGTCCTTTCTTCTTTCAGTGAAAACATTCTACTTCAAATTTAGATAGTGACTGAAAAATCAATTCTTGAGAAACTCTTTTCTCAATTGGCACGTCAACTTTCTAAGTTGTTCAATTATATCATTCATATAATTGACACGCACTCAATTGAATAATTTACAGTCGACTTGAATTCAAATAAAGTCTAAGATAACTAATATCTAATTGTCTTACTTTGTGTACCTTACACTAATTAAATATCTTCTCAAGATATTCAATAATTTATTTTGAATTCAAATTCTAATATTTTCTGTGGAGTTGAGAACTCATAGTAGCGAAAGTGATGCTTGGCAAGAAGATATTCGTCCAAAATTTCAGATAAATTTTCATGCCCTAGCATCATTCTCAAATGAAAATTATTTTATCAAACTTATCGATCACATAAATTAACTTTTCATGCATAACAACAATTCTCAAATTTATATACTAATCATCAAAGTTTGATTCTACCAACTTTTCTTTCTCGGTTAATTGTAGATTTTCATTCATAACCAAAATTCATTACAAAATATAGCAGTATTGGACTAATTGTTGCCTCAGACTAAACTAATATCTTCCTACTCTTAAAAACATACAAATCATGATAGAAACCTACTCTATTAAAGACAAAGTGACCATTACACTAAGGGAATGGCTGGAGTTGTGCAAGTGCAACCAACCTCCTTGCTCGATGCTGCCCTTGAATATGAATATGCAGTGCAATCTCCTTCAATAACCTATCAGCAACTCTAATTTAATTATCAAAGTAATAGATAACTAATCCATTAATAAAGACGTTAGTGTGCGACCCCATAGGTTCAAAATTAAGCCGGTAGTAAATTGATCGTATCAATATACTAATCAAGGTTGGCGTCTAGCAACACTCCTTAACGATCGGATAGCATGAAGTATACAGTTTACTCTCAAGAACTTGTAGAAGAATAATGTAGTATTTTCTTCTGTCCTTATAGCTCCTGATCACCCTAGGATATGGTCTAACTGTCAAATCTCAATAGGTGATCAGCTATGTGTCCATGTCAGATTATAATCGACTATTGAATAACCTAAGAAAATCTCTTTTTCTTTCATTCAATTGCCTTGGCCAAGGTCTTCATTAGTCGTTTATAATACATGATAACATAGAGCTTAAACTCATTACCAAGAGTTGACAGATTTCATCTTACATCAATCATTAATTCTACAAGCAGTTAATCATACCCAATATCCTTTCAACCATTTTCGTATGGACATAGGTGTCCGGTATCAAAGTATAATAAATAACTTGTTAATTACTATGATGATCTCAGGTCAAAGGAAATTCTTGCATCACATTCTTCAAGATAATATCCTAGTGACAGTTCATGGTAATTCTAACCATTAGGAATTATCCGGTGAGTCTGTTCAATAATGAGATCAACTAATCTTTATCTTATAAAGACCACCACATACATATTGATCTAACCGAATCACTAATCCCAATTAGTAATCCTACGATCAAGAACAATTTTAGATTAAGTTATAAGAAACATGATTCTCTCATTATCATGGTCTTCATCATAATGTCAAGTCCCAAAACTTAATCAAGGACCTTATCATATTAATTAAATAATTTGATGTAACTATGAAAGAGAATATTAGATGCCATATATTTATATCAAATAATATTTATAAAGTATGTTCAAATCATCATAAGTAAAATTGGATCTAGGGCATATCAACTATATCTCCAACACAGTCTAAGTATATTCTATTTTTTTTCATACCCACTTTATAAAAATACACTGCCTATACTATTGTCATAAATGGCACAAACTTCAGGGTTACACTGTGTAATTACCAAATAGTATATCAATTAAAATAAATAAAATAGTTCCAAAAAGGCAATGTGGATTTAACTTTTTCAATGCAGTACTACTGGAATAGTACTTATTTTGTTTAGTCAAGTTGCAAATGGTTGGGGAAAAGAAGTCACCAGTGTGTCGGTGGCTCAAGTACTGACTCATCAACCAAAATAATTTACTTTATCCGATCTCAATTACAGTATATTTTTTAATTTCATAATATTTGATCTTTTGGATAATAAGAAATTATTTATTCTTTTTTAAAATCTACCTTATTCAATTAATGGAGTATTAATAAATAGAATACTTATATAACAAGATATACATTATAGTTGTTTAAATAAAGGGAAAAGTCTCAAATATATCATCGAACAATTAGAAATGACTCATTTATGTCATCTGTTAAAAGTTTGACTTATCCATGTTACTGTCGTTATAGAAAAGGTTCATTCGTGCCATTAATATTTAGCGGTGATTTTGCAAAATTATTTTTACCACGTAGCTTTTTATTACTGTTAGGCGATTTCCATTCACACGCAAGTGTACGTGGTCGTCCAAGTAATAGTAACTGGTTAGTCCGGATATCGTACCCAAGAGACTTGTGATTTAGCAAATATCCTACTTTAATCGTATACAACTAAAATAACCAAGTACGAAAGTAAAAAGAATGTGTTCTTGAATTATGTGAGAAATTAAAATAAGTTGACAAAATAAAATGCAAGCAAATAATAATTGTGTTGATTCCAATTTAGAAAGAATTCCAGGATTACAGCTTTATTACGCACTCCTACATAGTAATCACTTGAATCGACTTATTCGTTCACCTAGTTATTGATTTCGGGGTTGATATTACAACTATGGTCTCTCGAGCCTCTAGTTGCCTATTCAAAATAGCATCACAACTAAATCGTTGAGCGGGGATGTGACATCATATTTCAAAAGCATTTATATTTCTTCCCGTGTGAACCAAGCAAGGCGTTCTAGGTATATCTCTATCCTAGTCGCTAACCTACTCCTTACGTTACAAAAGAGAGGTCTTGCTCCTTATATTCCTCGGTCTACCTTGTTGATCCTTCTCTCGAGATCGCAACACGGTTATATGTTTATCTTAATGGCGGCCAAGCATCTAAATACTAAAACAGGAATATAAGAACAACTAATAATGGTAAACGACCAATCAATTCAACTCCAATAATAAATAGTCATGCTTTTGTAGCCGTAACCCCAGAACAAGGGTTCTTAGCCACTCATAATCAAACGAAAAAACAAAGATGTCATTGTTTTCATCCAAAGTATAGCTAAGAAAAGAAAGAAGAAAAGAAACCTAATGGTGAACTCTGTTCTTGCCTCTTGCTCTCAAAACATATGATGGAACCCTCCAAAAAACGTCCAAGGTTCTATTTATGGGGTTTGGGAAAATAACCCCTTTTTCCTTCTTGAAATCGGAATAGAAAAAGCCCAAAAAATTCGTCGGGATGGCGCCTGGCGTGCTGCTCCTGGAAGGCGCCCGGATCGGGCTTCGGTAGTTTGGGGTTGGGCGCGCTGCGCCCTGGACGCGCCTGCCTGGGTTCCCCTTTGGGGCGTCGCGCCTGAAAGGTGCCAGGTAGGTGTTGTGGTAGTTTGATGCCTGGGGCACCGCGCCAGGTGTGCGCCCGGCTGCTTTCGGCCTATTTTCACCTTCTTATTTGCTCCCGAGCATTCCTCTACATCACGTTCATGCTTTACTCTTCCGTTTCGTCTATTCATGGTCATTTCCCGCATCATTTTGCCTGCAAGTATCTAATCATGTGTCTTAGTGCAACATATAGCAATTTCAATCAAAACACACAATATATAGTAGGTAACGTTCTCAAAACATAAGGTAAACATGGGTAAAATACGATAAACAGGCATATAAATATGCCCAATATCACCACCCCACACTTAAACCTTTGTTCGTCTTCGAACAACTCACTATCATCCATCCTATGGTTCACCATAAACACCTAGAGAACTTTCCATCCACACTTGTGAGCAACTAAACACTTTTAATCATGCTATTGTAGTTCATTAAGCAAGCCACATTCAAAAACCCATTTTAGCTCTTAAGACCTTTCACTTGAAACAACACACCCTCTATAACCGACTCTTTATCACAATATTGGGCCAACATATCTGTGTGAGCAATGCAAGTAATAACACTACCAAATACAAGCCATGTGTGCCCTCACAATTTAGTATTGCCCCCGTTTACAATCACACACTTTTTCTTTCAAAGGGGGGCATTTTGCATCCTTCAAACTCTCACTCTCTTAAAAGATGTTTCATACATATCCCAACATGCCATAGGCTTGCCCTTAGTGTATAATAAATTCAACAAAATAATCACATTCATGGAATCAAAAGGACTTTTATTTGGTTGTAATGTCGGCTTCGGGACGGGTAGGATATTTTTCGGTACAAAGTGGCTCTTTTCCCTCTTGCACATGACACTACATTCTCACTCTTTTCTTCACCCTCCTTTTTAAGTTCCTCCTATGTTCACGCTTTCTTGCACTACCACTTTTTCTATTTATTCTTTGCCCTCGGTATGTCACGTACTTGTTGCTAGCATAACCCCTTATTCATATTATTTTTTTATTTTTTTTATTTTTTTATTTTTACTTTTGAATCCTTTGGGTACCTAACCACAAGAACATTGCACGTTTTGATCGGGCTCTACATCTTTGATAGTTACTACACTCACCTTCACTTTTATCTACCCTTCTCCTTTTGTTCTCCACTCTTTAGAAATCTACTCAGCAAAGTGAATAGGCTCATAATGCGGCTTAACAAAGAAATAGGCTTCTAGGCTCAAAGGGGCTTCACTAACGGTAATGTCAAAGTAGGCACAAACAATCATCAAAGAAACAAACAAATGGGTGTTTTCAAGAAAATGCCTTCATCATGTTCCATAAAATTCATGCTCGTACAATTCACACACACACGGGGCAAGTTCTAGATGCTATTATATGCAAGAACCAAACAAAAGCTCTCACACACATGGCATCATGATACATGTATAGGAATATCACACTTGCATGCTCAAACACGGACATCTTGAGTGCACTCACACAATTAAGCCCGTTTTCTACACTTTTGAGTCTAGTTAAAGAGCCTATGTGTCTCTTGTGAAGTTCTTGCTCACTTGCTTGAATTCTTATGAACTACCCATGGCGTCTAGTTGAAGCTCCAAGTGAGACTTCTATGTTCCAAAGGACAGGCTTCTAATTCTACAATCCTATAACTAATTTTCCCTTAAGACGGTCGTCATCCATCCATCATCGGGGATAGTCATTACTACTACGACGCGTCCTAAAAAAAGAGATTTATCCTAAAAAAAATAAAAAAAAATCTACCCGGTTCAAAGGGACTATCCTCAGGAAAAGAACCAAAAACAAAAGCCGTGGAACCCAACCTAAGAAAATAAAACTAACATACTAATTAACTATTAACTATCAGCTAAAACCAGTCACATGACACCTCATCACCCTAAGATATAGCAATGAAAAACTAACGGAAGTACATCTCTGCCGACTCTCCACCTCACACTTAAAACATGGCACTGCCCTCAGTGCTTCAAAAACAAAGTATAGGGGTAGAGAGTGAGAGAAGGAACTCCCTGGGCCTCTAAGTGTCGTCCTCATCATCATCAGGATCGAATTCCTGATCCCGGTCAGCTGTCTGATCATCTACCACCATCAACGCGGTACCAGCATCATCCTCTTCATCGTCCTCATCATCATGAGTGTTGTGTACTGTAGGTTCATCATCATCTAGTGGCTCCTGAAAAGCTGGACCCATCCTACACATGTACATCGCACTCTCTGTCATAGGGTATCTAGCATGCAACGCCAATATCTCCTCATCGGTCGCAGGCCGACCACCAATCCTCAACTGCAAATCTGTCATGCCATATATCCTCCCCATCCAACTCTCATCACGAGCCTGTCGGTCAGCATTTGAAAGTATCGACCCGTGTATAGCATCGTGGGGCTTTATGTTAGTCACATCTACCAGTTTGCTCACCAAGTATGGTACCTGCGGAGGAACCAAGTCATGCAGTTCTTTTTCAACCTCCCATTGCCTCAGGAATCGGGTCACCAATCCCCTATAGCAGTAGCTCCACCTTTTGTTCTCACGAAACTTGACCATATTGTGACTTAGTACTGACGCTGCATTGATCGGCATCCCCTTCATGAGCATATATACCAACACCACCCTATCTTCCAGTTAGCATAGAATTCCCTGACCATAGTGAAGTTACAATCCCCTTGGTCCTGAAAGATGTACTGAAGGCCCAATCTATGGACCATCTCATGGATTTGTGGGAATTTTGCATGCAGCCGAGCTTCATTCACATGATCATGTGGGTGGTATTTAGCTTCCTTTTGGCTCTCAAACTAGTCTTTCCCCCTCATAATCACTGCTCTTGTTCCAAATTTATGAGGGGGTGCCCGCGGGTTTGTAAGGGTTGTCGTACCGGATGATTCTCCTTTTCGAGGCCTTTTGCCTCCAGTGCCTTCAGTGACCTATTTCTTTCCTCATGGCGACATTGTACCTACAACACACATATTACACAAATCAGCCCAGTATAATGAGAGCTAGCAAATTTAGTGTCTTTCATAGGATCATGATAACCCATACTTATTTCGCTAGCAATGGTGTCCATAGGTTGCTAATCATGAGGTACTCAGACTTCCCTCTTTCAACACAATTTGTATTTTGTCAACCTAAGACACCACATCCACCAAAAAGTTTACACAAGTTCATTTCATAAAAAATTTCAAGGATTCTCTACCTTTTTCAACATTTAACATTATTCAAGGTCACCCCTCCATTATTTGCACTACACATTCATGTGATTTTTCATGAAATTTTTAGGGTGACCCATCTCTTTCTACTACTCATTATCCCTTCCATAAATCAAGACCCAACACAAAATAAGAGACAAAATTCAAATTCCACCACATTAGTGAAACTGTGAACAATAATCTTCTTTTGTGGGTGTATTTTTAAGCTTTGAGACTTTTATCAATGGTGAAAAAAAATATTAACTTCTTCCAACAAGATAACAAAGATTTCACAAACCAATCTTGAATGTGAAAAGCATAAAGAGGAAGTAGAAAGCATTAGAAAGTAAAGGGAGAAGTTACCTTGAGAAGTTATGGATTTTGTTGGAGCTTGAGGAAGACAACAATGGAGCAAAAGGGGAAAATTTTAGGAGAGAGAGGAGTGGGACGGTGCTCCTTTGCAAATAATGAAGTGGAATTTTAGGCATGTGGTCTTTTAAAAGACCTTTTGGTCAAGATTTTGGGTCTTGGGTCAGGTGACCCTTGACCCTTGACCGAACTCGCTGCCCGAGACACATGTGGGGCATCGCGCCTGAAATGCGCCAGTTTAGGCGTGCAGTAGTTCTGCCCAAGGTGCGTTGCACCAGTATAGTGCCCACCTGGGTTTTTCATGTGGCGCGGTGCACTCGAATCGCGCCAGCATCGACGTTCTGTAGAAGGGCCTGGCGCGGTGCGCCTCTATCGCGCCAAACTACCCCTGCGATAGTTTGATCCCTGGGGCGGCGTGCCCAGGATCCGCCAGACCCCTGGGACTCAAATTTTGTGTTACTTACCTCTTTTCGTGCATCCGTGGCTAGCACTTTGCTTTTTCTCCCTGCAAAAACAAAAAACTATTAGAAAAATGGTGGGTTACCTCCCACCTAGCGCCTTAATTTTGGTCGTGGCACGACTCATATTTTTGTATTTTTGATATTCTTGTCCTAAACTATTACAATACATTTGTGGGTTGCCTCCCACGCAGCGCCTGATTTAACATCGCGGCATGACGCAACCTCAAGGATCACTCATCTGACAGGGTGATTGAGGTTTTCTCCCTGTCCACATCTTCAGACCAAAAGTGCTTCACCCTTTGACCGTTCACCAAGAATGTAACTGTGTCACCAATCCTTTGGAGTTCAACTGCGCCATGCGGAGTCATTCGCACTACCTCAAATGGTCCAAACCTCTTAGACTTGAGCTTTCCGGGAAAAAGTTTCATCCTTGAGTTGAATAAGAGGACCTTGTCGCCAGGTTCAAATGAGAGCGGAAGGATATGTTTGTCATGCCACCTCTTCGTTTTCTCCTTGTAAAGCTTGGCATTCTCATAAGCTTGCAACCTAAACTCATCAAGTTCGTTAAGCTGCAGTTGTCTCTTCCACCCAGCCAGTTCGTCATTCAGATTCAGCTTCTTTATAGCCCAATAGGATTGGTTTTCCAACTCGACTGGCAGATGACAAGTCTTCCCATATACAAGATGATACGGAGAAACTCCAATGGTTGTTTTGTAGGCGGTTCTGTATGCCCATAGTGCATCATCAAGCTTCTCAGCCTAATCTTTTCTCTATGCATTCACAGTCTTCTCCAGAATCTACTTCACCTCTCGATTAGACACCTCAACCTCCCCGCTCGTTTGGGAATGATATGTCGTAGCCACCTTATGATGCACCTCATACTTAGCTAACAACTTGTTGAACCAATTATTGATGAAATGCGCCCCACCATCACTGATTATAGCTCGTGAGGTACCGAATCTCGTGAATATGTTCTTCTTGACAAACTTCAGTACTACCTTTGCATCATTGGTGGGAAGGGCGACTGCTTCTACCCATTTTGACATATAATCCACCGCAACTAGTATATACTTATTGCCAAAGGAAGGTGGGAAGGGCCTCATGAAGTCAATTCCCCATACATCAAAGATCTCTACCTCAAGGATATTCTGCAAAGACATCTCATGCCTTCTTGATATAGCTCCAGTCCTCTGGCATTGATCACAACTCTTAACAAAGGCTATCGCATCTTAAAATATAGTGGGCCAATAGAAGCCCGACTGCAACACTTTATGTGCGGTGCGCTCTCCTCCATGATGTCCCCCATAAGGAGAAGAATGACAACTCTCTAAGATCTCCCTCACTTGATTTTCCAAAATGCATCTTCTAATTATTTGATCCGAACCCTGCTTGAACAAATAAGGCTCATCCCATAGATAAAATCGAGAGTCGTGGTACAACTTCTTCTTCTATTGTGTAGTGGCTTCCGGGGGATACACCCCACTCACCACTAAATTGACAAGATCAGCATACCATGGAAGCTCAGCAACACTAAGGGCTAGGAGTTGTTCGTCTGGAAACTCCTCCCTAATACGTTCTTCATATGGCACATGAGACCAATCTTCAAGTCTAGACAAATGGTTAGCCACTTGGTTCTCTGTGCCCTTTTGGTCCTTTATCTCCAAGTCAAACTCTTGCAATAGCAAAATCCACCAAATTAGTCTTGGCTTTGCATCCTTCTTGCTGAATAAGTACCATATAGAAGCATGATTTGTGTATACAATCACTTTCGTTCCCACAAGATATGAGCGAAACTTGTCAAAAGCAAAGACTGGGGCCAACATCTCCTTCTCCGTGACTGTGTAGTTAACCTGGGTTGAATCAAGAGTCTTACTCGCATAGTAGATAGAATGAAATACCTTGTCAACTCTATGACCCAGCACAGCTCCAACCACCACATCACTCGTATCACACATAAGCTTGAAGGGTAGCTCCCAATTTGGAGTATTCAATATAAGAGCTTCAATCAAGCGCTTCTTCAGATTTTCAAACGCTTTGACACACTCATCACTGAACTCATACTTTACCTCCTTCTCGAGCAACTTACACATTGGCCTGGATATCTTGGAGAAGTCTTTGATGAAGCATCTGTAGAAGCATGTATGTCTAAGAAAACTACGAACCCCTCGTACAGAAACTGGAGGTGGTGGTTTCTCAATAACCTCTATCTTCGCGCGATCTACTTCGAGCCCCATCTTCGACACTTTATGGCCAAGGACAATGCCTTCAGTGACCAGAAAGTGACACTTCTCCCAATTTAGCACCAGATTTGTCTCTTCACACCTAGCCAATACCCGATCCAGATTTCGCAGACAAGTTTCAAATGACTTACCAAAACCTGAGAAGTCATCCATGAATATCTCCACAATCTCTTCCACCATGTCAGAAAAAATAGCCATCATGCACCTCTGAAATGTAGCCGGCGCATTTCAAAGCGCAAACGGCATACGCTTGAAAGCATACGTGCCATAAGGACAAGTAAACATCGTCTTCTCTTGATCTCAGGTGCTATGGCTATCTGATTGTAACCAGAATATCCATCTAGAAAGAAAAAGTACTCCTGGAAAGCTAAACGATCCAACATCTGATCAATGAATGGAATGGGATAGTGATCTTTCTGGGTGGCTTCATTCAATTTTCGATAATTCATGCAAATTCTCCACCCAGTGACTGTACGCGTTGAAATCAGCTCATCTTTCTCATTCTTTATCACAATCATACCCTCTTTCTTGGGGACACATTGCACAGGGCTGACCCACTTGCTGTTGAGATGGGAAAAACAATACCTACGTCCAGCCACTTGATCACCTCCTTTCTTACAACGTCATTCATAAGGGGATTCAATCTTCTCTGATGTTGTGCCATAGGCTTGTACCCCTCCTCCATGTATATCTTGTGCATGCAAAATGATGGGTTGATCCTATGAATATCAGACATCTGCCACCCAATTGCTCTCTTTCTTCTTCGCAATATTGCTAGTGCTTCCTTAACCCGTACTTCATTCAACCCGGCTGCTAAGATTATCGAAAGCGTATCATCTTCGCCCAGATATGCATACTTCAAATGCAGTGGAAGTGGCTTCATATCCAGCTTCGGGGCTTCTTCAATAGACGGCTTAGGAGGAGGCCCCAATGGCCTATTAAGAGGCTCGAACGTACTAGTACTGGATAATGCACAAGATGCCTCCAAGCATTGAATCATCTCATGTGCTGCTCCATCTCCGTATAAATTTTTCCCTATGAGGGCTCTCTCAAATGGATCTGAGGAAGTGATGAGGGGTACCCTTGATTCTATCTCTACCACAGTAATAGCCGATAAGTCCTCATATAGAGCAGGCAATTTCATTGCCTTGTACACATTAAAGACTTCCACCTTGTCATGTGCTCTCATGGTGAGTTGTCCTGCTGCAACATCAATCAATGCTATCCCTGTAGCCAATAGCGAACATTCCAAAATAAATGGAACTTCCGAGTCTGGCTCAAAGTCTAAGATCACGAAATCCACCGAGAAGATCAACGAACCAATCTACACCAATACATCTTCTATAATGCCCTCAGGTCTAGCTAAAGACTTACCTGCCAGCTGCAGAATAATTGTAGTGGGGCGAGGACTACCCAACCCCATCTTCTTGAAGACTGAAGATGGCATAAGGTTAATACTTGCCCCAAGATTGCATAGTGCTCGAGCTACAACTTTCTAGCCAATGGTGATCCCAATAGTGAAACTTCCCGGATCTTTCAATTTGGTTGGCAACCTGTTCTGAATCTGAGAAGTACATACTTCGGTAAGAGCGACTGTGGCATATTTGGTCAGCCTGTTCTTGTTTGCCACAATGTCCTTGATATACTTCGCATACTTTGGAACTCCCTGAAGGACATCTATGAGTGGGAGGTTAAGGTGTACCTGTCTCAAGAGGTCAAGAAATTTCTTGAATCCGGCCTCCTCTCTCTGTTTTATCAACTTTTATGGAAAAGGTGGAGGAGGCTTTACAATAATTTCATCTTCTTTCACCTCAATCTCAGTCCCAGCTTTAGCCTTTTCGGATGCAACTTCAATTACCTTAGGATCTGCTTGCTTTGGTGCCAACTCTTTCAGCTCCAACCTACTTCTAGTAATGACTGCATTCAACTACTTTGGATTCGGTTCAGTATCGCCTGGAAGACTACCTTGTGGTCTCGTATTCTGTGCCCCAGCTAACTGCCCAATTTGCTTCTCTAAATTCCGGATGGTAGCTGCGTGATCCTTTGTAGTTGCTTTAAATTTTGCTTCACTTTTAGCTTGGCTCTCCATGATAGACTTCAGCATGTCTTCGATGTTGCTAGGTATGACCGCAGTCTTATTGTTTCCATCAAACTGTTGATTCTGTCCTTGTGGCCTGAATTGATTCTGGCCTTGGTTGTTTCCATAAGATAAATTATTTCACAGATTTGCATTGTATGCATTCCCATAGTTCTGATTTCCAACTCTCTGAGCATAACCAACAAAATTCACAGAATCTGGATTTGCTGCACAATCTTCCGATAGATGGTCACCACCACAGGTGTCACAAAACTGAACAGTTGCTGGCTGAACTGCATTAACCTGCGCCTGATTATTCCCCAAAGCCAATTTGTTGAGAATAGTAGCCATGTTGCTTATCTGATTAGCCATAGACTCCACCTTGGCAAATAATGTCGTGTTGGAATCTACCTCAAGAATTCCGGCAACCTTTTTAGGTGTGGCTCTACTAATATCACTGTTCCATTCTGAATCGCTTTGAGCCATCCTCTGCAGAAGAGTATACAGCTCGTCATATGTCTTCTCCAGTGCTTGCCCGTCTGCTGCACAATCTAGTAAGATCTTCGAATGAGGCTCAAGCCCCTCAATAAATGTATGTACCAACACTTCATTATTCTGCTAATGATGAGGGCATGCCATAAGGAGGGCCTTAAATCGCTCTCAAGTTGTGTAGATATTTTCACCATCCTTCTGCCTGAAACTCAGAATCTCACTCCTCAGCCTAGTTGTCTTCCTAGAGGGAAAGAAACGCTGCAAGAATTTCTGGGCCAACTCATCCCATGAAGTTATAGAATTAGGCGGTTCAGCTTTCAACCATCTCCTCGCTTCCCCAAGTAGAGAAAACGGAAACAATGTCATCCTCATGTAGTCCACTCCGACTCCTGTTGGAACAAATGTGTCACAGATTTCCAGAAAATTCTGAATGTGTGTCTGCGGGTCCTCGTGTGATAATCCCGTGAACTGGCCATTGGTGTGCAAAAGTTGCATCATACTCTGTTTTAGCTCAAACCTACCGCCCGGTGCGGGTTTCAGCATGTTGTTAGTGACATTGGTCAAGAGTGGTATTGCCATATCGCGCACTGGCCTTGGTGCTGCCATTTCTGCGATAATAACTTCGGGTTGTTCAACTAACGGGATTGTCTCCTCTTCAGCTACCTCTGGAAACTTAATAGGATAAAGAGTTGCTGCCCTTCTCCACTGATGAAATAGTCTTTCGAGTTCCGAGTGTGGCGCTGCCAAATCTTTCTTCCTTTCCAGTTTGTTGAACAGCTCAAAGTTTGTACCTGCAGATTTTACCAAACGCTAAGATCAAGTTATCAATATTTGAATAATAAAGCTCTATAAGAAAAGTTAGAAATTTGCTAATTTCAAAGTCCCCGGCAACGGCGCAAAAAACTTGTTAGGCGATTTCCACTCACACGCAAGTGTACGTGGTCGTCCAAGTAATAGGAACTGGTTAATCCGGATATCGTACCCAAGAGACTTGTGATTTAGAAAATATCCTACTTTAATCGTATACAACTAAAATAACCAAGTACGAAAGTAAAAAAAATGTGTTCTTGAAGTATGTGAGAAATTAAAATAAGTTGACAAAATAAAATGCAAGCAAATAATAATTGTGTTGATTCCAATTTAGAAAGAATTCCAGGGTTACAGCTTTATTACGCACTCCTACATAGTAATCACTTGAATCGACTTATTCGTTCACCTAGTTGTTGATTCCGGGGTTGATATTACAACTATGGTCTCTCGAGCTTCTAGTTGCCTATTCAAAATAGCATCACAACTACATCGTTGAGAGGGGATGTGACATCATATTTCAAAAGCATTTATATTTCTTCCCGTGTGAACCAAGCAATGCGTTCTAGGTATATCTCTGTCCTATCGATAACCTACCCCTTACGTTACAAAAGAGAGGTCTTGCTCCTTATATTCCTCGGTCTACCTTGTTGATCCTTCTCTCGAGATCGCAACACGATTATATGTTTATCTTAATGGCGGCCAAGCATCAAAATACTAAAACAGGAATATAAGAACAACTAATAATGGTAAACGAACAATCAATTCAACTCCAATACTAAATAGTCATGCTTTTGTAGCCGTAACCCAGAACAAGGGTTCTTAGCCACTAATACTCAAACGAAAAAACAAAGATGTCATTGTTTTCATCCAAAGTATAGCTAAGAAAAGGAAGAAGAAAAGAAACCTAATGGTGAACTCTGTTCTTGCCTCTTGCTCTCAAAACATATCACGGAACCCTCCAAAAAAACGTCCAAGGTTCTATTTATAGGGTTTGGGAAAATAACCCATTTTTCCTTCTTGAAATCGGAATAGAAAAATCCCAAAAAATCCGTCGGGATGGCGCCTAGCGCGCTGCGCCTAGAAGACGCCTGGATCGGGCTTCGGTAGTTTGGGGTCGGGCGCGCTGCGCCCTGGACGCACCTGCCTGGGTTCCCCTTTGGGGCATCGCGCCTGAAAGGCGCCAGGTAGGTGCTGCGGTAGTTTGATACCTGGGGCACCGCACCAGGTGTGCGCCCGGCTGCTTCCGGCCTATTTTCACCTTCTTGTTTGCTCCCGAGCATTCCTCTACATCACTTCCATGCTTTACTCTTCCGTTTCGTCTATTCATGGTCATTTCCCGCGTCATTTTGCCTGCAAGTATCTAATCATGTGTCTTAGTATAACATATAGCAATTTCAATCAAAACACACAATATATAGTAGGTAACGTTCTCAAAACATAAGGTAAACATGGGTAAAATACGATAAACAGACATATAAATATGCCCAACATCAATTACCGGTCCACATCATCAAATTCAAATCAACAAATATTACTTAAAATCGAAAATAAAAATTAGACCCATTAAAATAAAATTCGATCCACACCTTACCCAATTAATGAGTTCGATTTTTATTTTAATAAGTCCGATTTTTATTTTAATGAGTGGATCGAATTTTATTTAAGGGGTTCAATTTTTAATTTTAATTTTAAATAACTAGGCAGAAGCCTTGCGTCTCACACTTTGATGAGTGGAACCTCTTGTCCCCTCTAATCCGCTGTGTTCTTAGCGTGCGTGATCCAGTTATAGAGCCTATTATGGTTGTCGAATGGGCCTCCATAAGATTGATTGATGTAGATCTAATGACATAAACTTCTAATAAAAGGCCATGTGAGAAAAATAATTTTGTAAAATCACTGTTAAAAAAATAAATGGCACGAATAAACTTTTACTATAACGATAGTGATGTAGATGAGCCAACTTTTTAATAACATTGATATAAATATGCCAAACTTTTAACAAATAATATAAATTAGTTATTTTTAATAATTTGATGATATATTTAAGCTTTTCCCCTTAAATAAATAGCATGTGATTAAAATTATTAAATACTAAGTATCTTTCTTAATGAATGTGTAATATGGATTATACTTTAGAGGTAATACTTTTCATACTAGTATTATGCAAACCTTGAATAGATTGATTCTTGAAATAACCGTCTTTGGGAAAAGGTATTGTACGAACTTTAATTTTGCTTTTCAGTTAAGAATAATAATGAACAAGATTAGTTCTACTAATTACGAGTTAATTTTTTATATGATCATTTAAGTATTGAAAAAAATTCACCAAAGTCATTTTTGAATATTTCTTTCCTATATGATCATCCAAATATAGAAAAGATCTCACTAAAGTTACTTTTAAATTTTGTTTTTCTAAATGGACATTCAATTATTGATAATATTTTATTAAAGTTATTTTTGAATTTTTTTCCTATAAAATTATCTAACTATAACTAAGAAATCTTAGTTGACATGCCATGTCATATTAACTTTTTATTTTTTATACCATATGGAATAAGGCCTAGACTAATTTTGAATACAAAAATATTAAATCTAACCGTTTAGTTTTAGTTTTGAAATGAATCTTATTATATCAACAAGGATTATTTTTGATGTAATTACTAATTAATTTGAGTATAGAAAATAAAATTTGGTTATTTAATTTTATGTATATCAATCAAAGATGCTAATTGGAAGAAAAAAAATGACTCACTCATAACTTTAACTTGATGTGAAATGAATCAGAGTTTTAAAGTACTGCAAAAATGTAACTTGTCTTTATGTGTATTATATGAAATTTTAGGACTTCTCTCAATTAATTATTTATTTATTTAAAAAATAATTTCATTTGTAATAATTTCTATTCAAGTATCTAAGAGATGAATTACTTGATTTGTATGAATACAAAAATTCACTCTCAAAATTAAAAAGAATATTTATTTTCTATATTCAAATTAATTAGTAATTTCTTCAATAATCATCCTCGTTAAGACAATAAGAATTCATTTCAAAACGATTTAAAATTTAAATTGATATATACTTAAAACTAAACGCTTAGATTTAACATTTTGTTTTTCAAAATTAGTCTAGGATCCTAAATAGTATGAAAAATAAAAAAAATTAATATGATATGTCATGACAACTAAGATTTCTTAGTTATAGTTGGATGATTTTATAGAAAAAAAAATTTAAAAATAATTTTAATGGAATTTTTTCGATACTTAAATGATCATTTACGGAAGAAAAAAATTCAAAAATGACCATAGTGAAAAAATGACTAGTTAGTTCTTTTCAATAGTTGAATGATCATATAAGGGAAGAAAAATCCAAAAGTAATTTTAGTGGAATCTTCTCGATACTTAAGTGACCATATAAGAAATTAACTCCACTAATTATTTTGTTATATTTCAAATTACTACTATATATAAGAGGCTACAAGCACACTGTTCTTGGGCAACATGTCTGCTTAAGCTATGTGCTTGCAACAAAGACTGGAGTCCACTTCAAAAAATTTAGAAATCTATCTGTTTTAATTATTTGTCTTATAAATTTTTTAATTTGTTGCATATTTAATTAAAATATATATAAGAGGCTACAAGCACACAGTTCTTGGACGACATGTATGCTTGAGTTGTGTGCTTGCATCCAAGAGTGAGATTCTCTTCAAAAAATTTAAAAATTTCTTCATTTTAATTTATTTTTCTTACTTTTTTTTAATTTATTATATATTTAATTAGAATATTCAGGTATATATTTAAAAATTACGTAAAAAGTATTATAAATCACAATAATTAACAACTTAAAATATATTTAAAAAATATACGATAATTTGATTGACTCTTCAAATTTCATTTGTATCACTAAGGGTGAACAAAATCGAACTGCAAATCGAACCAAATCGTAAATCAAATCGAACCGCAAAAAAAAATTCGACTAGTGGTTTGGTTTGACTTGATTTGGTGTTGGAAAAAAAAACCGACTGTAATTGATTTGGTTTGGTTTTAACTAAAAAAAGTCAAACCGAACCGAACCAACCCGATATTACATATATATACCATTTTTTAAAATATTTTATACATAAAAATATTTATTGTGATGTAATTTATAAATATTTCTTAATTTTTCATAGTTTTTATCTTTCAACATATTATTTCAAGTTTAAAGTTGAAATTTTAAATGGTCCAATAAGTTTTTATAACCCATAGATATTAGTTACTCAAACAAAGCTCAAATAATACTAATGCTAACAAAAGATTATTCAATTCAACACTAGGAATGACAATCATGTTAGATATCTATTCATTAATTTTGCATAAATACATAAATTAATTTATTTTTTTATTTAATATTTAGTCATGTAGTTAATACTTATTAGACTTATTTTTGTATGACTTGATACTTTTAAATTATAATTATTTTTATAATGGCTTATTAATATGCAATATTTATTCTATGCGATTTCATTATTTTTTTGGTTGAATATTTTATTAATGTCATCACTCATTTATATATTGTGTTTTTTTTAAGAAATACCTTAGATAGTTGTATCTTGCTAGGACTAAAAAAATATTTAAATCAAAAGTTAATTATATGTTTATATGAAGACTTTACCGAAAAAAAATTGAAACAACCCAAAAACCCCGAGGAAATTGAAAAAAACCAAAAAACATCGAGGTTAAAAAATCCAACTTTTATTGATTTGGTTTGATTTTAAAAAAAAGATCAAACTAACCCGGTCTATGTACACTCCTATGTATCACAAAATAAAAAGAAGTGAATTATATAGCACAGACTCCTATATCTAGTACTTTCTCTTTTTTATTTTATGTGACACTTTTTTATTTGGCATAATATTTATGAAAAAAAGAAAGAGTTTGAATTTTGTGATCTAAAATAATTTTTAAATATTTATATGATTATAAATTATTTTATTAAAAGTAAATAAAAAATTTTAATATTAAATTATTTCTAATTATAGTAAGGTGAGGGGAGTATAATAATAAAGTACATGACAGATGGGGGAAGGGGATGAATTTGTCGGTGTGCTCCGTCTTTTTGTTAATGACCTCACCTGCTACATACGTTGTTATCCAATTAGTGAACTTTTCCATAATTACCCCCTTTGGTGACTCTAATTTGTTAGCCATCATTTTGATCTAGTTACAAAAGGTAATTCAAAGAAACTTTTTTTTTGTTGCTATACAGTATCTTGAACTAATTGCTAGCAAACATTACTTTCTCCTATTCATGTAATTGAACTTAATAAATGTCTGGTTTTATTTAGAATCTAAAGAAAAGGATACTCACTTTCAGCTTACCAAAAAAGAATTATGTTATATTATTACTTATTTGTATATAGTATTATTTGATAGTAACATGTCAAGTGGAATGTATTTATTACTACATATATTTAGGTAGAGGAAGTGAAATAAAGTTTTCATACAAGGGGAGCTTTAATTTGTATCATAATAAGGCCATAAGGGGTATCAAAAATGTATTTTTCTATTAAAAAAAATATGAGGGTGTAATAAAAAGCACACAAAAAATACGTGAACATTGAAGAAATATTATTACGGAGTATGGGACATTAACTCAAGCGAAAACAACCCTCAAGATAAAGTTCTAAAAAGTGTTTAATAGGATTTGGATCATAAATGGTACTCTCCCTCTGTTCACTTTTAATTTTGTACTTTTTTAAAAAGATAATACTCCCTCCGTTCTCATTTTAGTGACACACTTTCCTTTTTAATTCGTTCCAAAAAGAATATCATCTTAATATAATTAGAAAAAATTAACTTTAAAATTTCTCTTTTACCCTTAATGAAAGAATTTACAACCACACAAATATTGAAGAATCATTTTAGACCATAAATTTTAAAAGTCTTCCTTTTTTTCTTAAACACCGTGCAATCAAAGGATGTCACATAAAATGGGACGAAGGGAGTAATTGATACGAGTATTTTATTATAATATATATA
>QJPP01007634.1:0-239747 GCA_003996215.1 Jaltomata sinuosa | reverse complement strand
TATTAATTGATATGTTTTTCTGTGGCCAAACAGTCATATAAGATGGTCCCACCCATTCTTTATTTTTTTCTGTTGCTGCCACGTTTCGATCCCCCACACAAGATTTCATGAGAGGTATGCTGCACCACCTCATAAGAAATAAGTAAATACGTACGAAAAATTAATCCGGATGACGAAAAGAAAAATAAGTCCATAAAAAAATTAATTTTGAATCTAATTCAATTTTTAAAGCTAACTCATGAGATGAGGATAACATTTAGAATGTGAACAATATAAATAAGGGATCCAACATCAATAAATAATAAATTAAGATGGACCATACCTAACTTTAATATCATGTAAAGAAATATATTGAACCTAACTCAGTAGCGTTGGCACTAGGCACATATCGTGAAAGGTGGTCAGCTACACACCGTTCATCAAAAAATTATGCATAAATCATAAATTACTTTTTATACGTATATATTATTTTTGAATATTCTTAGTAAATTTTTTGACTTTGCTACTATCCTAACTCAATTTTAAAAACTAGATCAAGGAAGATCACCCAAAATCATAGGTAAGTAACCCATACTTATCCGAGAACTCCATCAAAGTTGTTTTCAAGTTATTTTAGAGAAAACGAAAATATATTATGATTTTGTGTCCAACTTGTATGTTAATAATTGCTCTTACTAATCTAAGTTAGATGATATTTATATGAAATAAATAACGCGTGCAAATATATTTAAGATTATTTTGCACATTTTAATGCTTTCCAAGGATCTGTTACATTTTATCACTTAGGTCATCTATCTAAGTAAATATTTCAAAAAGGTTACTAAACTATGAGATATTATCTTGCAAAGTCATTAAAAATTGATTATGTCATTCACATGAGTTCAAGTTTTATTATTTATAATATAAGAACAATTATATAATTATGTCATTTATAAAGTAGTTTTAATGATAAAAGTTAATTATTAATTTGATAAAAATAATACTTCCTCCATTCTCTTTTATTACTCTAACTATATTAATTTATTTTCCCTAATTAAGTGAGATATATTATTTTCTTTCATTATTAATTTTAGTTCAGAGTATATCGAAAATATCCTCTCTATCAGATAGGGATAAAGTCTGCATGCACTTTTACCCACCCATGTCTCCACCTTACTTTGTGAGATTACACTAGATATGTTGTTGATCTTGTTTCATTATTTACTTAATAAACTAACTATATAGAATACTAGCAGTCAAATTTAAAATTTTAAAATATAATTAATAAATAATTTAGGAAAACTAACCCTTACTAAATTATATTTTAAAGAAAGTGCCACGTCAATGGAGGATTAATTAAAAAAAGATATAAGTATTGAAAACACCCCTAAACTTGGCGCGAATTATTACTTTAGTCTCCGAACTATTGACAGCCTTAAAAACACCCTTCTACTTGATTAAGTGAACCTAAAAACACCCCTCGTATGCCACACATGCGTACATGTAAAATTTTCTGCTGATTTGACATACACACACACATATATATATTCAAAAAAAATATTTAAAAAATTAAATGCTAAAAATTTAACAATTAAAGAAGAGAAATATATTTTTTTTCTTTAAATTTTTTTTTTCTTACCCCATCCCATCCCCTACTTAGTACCCCAACTCCTCCTCCCCCCTAAGCTTTTAAAAAAAATTATTTTAAAAAAAAAATAAAAATAAAATTCTTACCCACTCCCCCCCGCCCCCTATTTTTTTTTTGAGAAAATTTCACAAATAGAAAACTTGAGCCCATAATTAAGGAGGACATAGCAGCCCTTTTGAAATTACAGGAGACAACAATTTAAATGGCAAAATATTGCTATTTTTATTGTATTTAATGATAGAAATTAATTAGCCAAATACAAATACATATTAAGGTGGAAGAGTTATTTTAGGTGACCGTTGTCATTTAAAAAGGAAAAGATCTTCACTGATTTTAACCAATTCCATAAATCACGGGCATGTACTACATTCTGTAGATTCCATTCCTAAAGGGAAATTAAAGGAAAACAATTCAACAATTCAACAAATTGCTCAATCTGAATCTGGATTTCAAAATCCTCCATCAAATTGTAGATTTCGAGCTTCATCATTGAAATACAAAATCGAGAAATACTTTCAATATTTATTACAGCATTTTTTCACTCCTTCAGGTCTGTATCGTTATCATTCAACTGAATCAGGTATGTAACTTAAAAAACTTAAAATTGATTGACAATGGTGGAATAGTAAAACGAATGAATAAATACGAATCACACTTAGTATCGCCTAATACATATGTATTTAGAAGTGAAAAATATATAGTCTGGTCTGGTATTTATCAATTGGATTGTTATAGGTATGTTTGTGGTTATGTCAATATCAAATACATTTCTGATTGAAAAAAATACAATCGAAAGTAAAACTCTTTCTTAGATTCAAAATACATTTATGTTGAAATACATATGTTGTGTACTGTGTAATCTCAATTTTAAGTTGTTGATGATCAAACTGTTAAATACATATATGATTTAGAGGGAAAAAATTGTATATATGTATATATGGAGATATGAATATATTTGTGGTTTGTATATGTAGTTTGTGTACTTCAATTCAAATATATATTAGTTCATGAATTCATATGTGCATATACAGAGATATGAATACATATGTATGTATAAATTATATTTTGTATGTGTATTACTCTATCAATACAAATGGATTAATGCCTAATATTTTGTTCAGTTTTTTATTTTTTTTATTGAATTGAATTCATTTTTTTTTGTATTTTTGTATAAATGATAGTGTTTTTGTTCGGATATAGAAATGGCCAGCATCTCTGTTTTTGTCAAGCATTTTGGTAGGTGGACTGATGAGAACTTATATGATGGATATACTGTTGATGCAATTGCTTTAAGCACGTACGCATCATACAGTGAGCTATGTGATCTAGTTGTAACTCAAATTGGGGTTGATTTGAGAGTCAAACGTATGAAAATCGAATACAAAATTGTTGGTGACCCAAATCCTGTTCAAATATGCAATGACATGGGGGTGAAGGTATATATTATGCAAAAGAAGGAATTTAAGGAGATGAGAGACATGCCACTGTGTGTTAGTTTGTTCGAAGAAAATAATGAAATCAGTTTAACAAATTCATTGTCTGTAAATGGTGAAAGTTCTGAATTGAATTGCTTGGAAGGGATAAATACATCTGATTATAGAGACATAGTAATTGCAGATGATGTGGATCCTATAGCTCTAGTTCATTCGATGACGAATCGGTTCATTATTTCAGATCCTAGTCACAAAGAAGTTGTAGCTCGGGGCAGTGATGTCCTGGTTGAAGCTTGTTTTGAATCCAACTTAGCGGGAGATTTCTTTGAATTTGCTAGCACAGGTGGCTGGTGCTTCGATTTCTTTTTAGCGGGTGATAACGATGGACCAACATTTTCTTTTCCCTTTGCAGGAAGACTTGACGGCGGTGGTTGTTGAAAATCATCATTTGAGTCCGCCGCTGCATTGCGTTGTTGTTCATGTTGTTCCGAAATAGTTGGAACAACCTCTGGTGGTATCCGAAGGATGACAAGTTTCCTCACAGTTGGCTGGATGTTCTTGAAAATAATTTGTAAGAATTGGATTGTAATCAGTCGTATATAAAAATATAACAATAATTTTGCGAGCATGAACTTGGAAAATTACTTTTTCATCTCCTTCACGGAACATCATCTTCATGATGGTATGGAAATGGGGACGGTCCTTTTTTGTCTCCCAGTTGAGCAAACGTGGAATTTGATCATCAACCTTTAAAGCAATGTCCAGGACAACATCGGGACAACACTCGTATAGCTACACTTGAATAGCAAGTGGCATACCCTGGATTTCATAAAAAATTTCGGTGGCAGTCAACTTGGCAGTTATGCTTTTTGTCAGTTCTGTAATAGCTATAGAACCTCAATGATCATCCACATATCGACCGCTCTCTACCAAGTCAAAATGATGTCGTTGTATGTTTGTACTTTTCTTTTCTCCAGCCAATATGTATGCATGTATAAAATAGAGAATGACAAACTTTAGGGCATCATCATCGTTGTTTTTACCCTATACCTTATTCCTGAATTTGGAGAAGAGCATTTCTTTTGAAATCGAATTTGCACCACCAAAATACTGTTCCATTATCATGTTGGGTGCGTCCGTGTCAAATACAAAATCTGTCTCATTTAATGTGCAATTGAGAGAGGTTATTATGCAAAATTCTCAACGGGTGAAATGTAGTATGGTCCCATTTGCACGTATAATAATGGCATCGGCTGAACTATCAGTTGTCTCTAGAAACATAACACATCTAATCATTTATGCCTGGACAACATAACGTTTCATGCAAGTGAATACCCCGAATATAGTTTGGTCACTAAAACGCCTAAATTGTTCAGTTATTAGCTTAGCCTTCAGAGCTTCAATTGTCTTATTGTTTGTGTAACATCCCATGTGTGGTGCAAATCTCGGAAGACCTCTGGCCATGGATATTTCATCACGTACATCCTATAGAAAAATATCAAAAAATTCAAGTTTAAGTTCAATAAAATAGCAGATTAGCCAAACACATATCAAAAATATATTTCATATGAACATTTGTATTTTTATTTGTATTTGTATTCTAGTTCAAATATATTTTATATCATTGTATGTTTAGTACTTATACCAGAGACCCAACCAACACATACAAATACATTTGAATTCAACAAAAAATGTATCTGCCAGAACAGCCAAAAAAATATATTTCTATTTGTATTTGAATGCAAATAGATATAGAACAACATGTATTTCTATTGTACTTGTATGTTAAGTAATTTTGTATTTGTATCTATATGCCTGAACAATATATGAAAATGTATTTGTATTTGTATCCTAGTTCAAATACATTTCATATCATTATATGTTAGGTACTTGTACCAGAGACCCAGCCAACACATACAAATACATTTGAGTTCAACAAAAAATGTATCTGCCAGAACATCCAAAAAAAAGTATTTATATTTGTATTTGAATGCAAATAGATATAGAACAACATGTATTTCTATTGAACTTGTATGTTAAGTACTTATACCAGAGACCCAGCCAATAATACAAATACATTTGATTCAATACATATGCAAGGGCAGTAAGAAAAAACTTTTATTTGAATTTGTCTATATAAACTAACTATATAGAATACTAGCAGCCAAATTTAAAATTTTAAAATATAATTAATAAATAATTTAGGAAAACAAACCCTTACTAAACTATATTTTAGAGAAAGTGCCAAGTCGACGGAGTATAAAGAGATAAGTATTAAAAACACCCCTAAACTTGGCGCGAATTATTACTTTAGTCTCCGAACTATTGACAACCTTAAAAACACCCTTCTACTTGATTAAGTGAACATAAAAACACCCCTCGTATGCCACACATGCGTACATGTGAAATTTTCTGTTGATATGACATACACACATATATATATATATAGTCAAAAAAAATATTTAAAAAATTAAATGCTAAAAATTTAACAATTAAAGAAGAGAAAAAGATTTTTTTTCTTTTAAAAAAAATATTGTTTTCTTACCCCATCTCATCCCCTACCTAGTACCCCAACTCCTCCTCCCCCCTAAATTTTTTTAAAAAAATATATTTTTAAAATTAAATTAAATTTTTTTCTTACCCACTCCCCCCTACCCCCCCTCCCCCATCTCCCCTTTTTTTAAAAAAATTTTGTGTTAGATATATATAAATGCTTTTAGGAAAATCTTTTCTACTTGCAAGAAAATCTTATTTTCTTGTGTTCGATTTAAAATTTTGTGTTAGATATATATAAATGCTTTTAGGAAAATCTTTTCTACTTGCAAGAAAATCTTATTTTCTTGTGTACGCTATGCAAGTAGTAAAGATTTTTCTAAAAGCGTTTATATATATCTAACACAAAATTTTAAAAAAAAGTTTAGGTGGGGGGGGGGGGGTAAGAAAAAAATTTAATTTAATTTTAAAAATAATTTTTTTAAAAAAAGTTTAGGAGGGAAGGGGGGGTTGGGGTACTAGGTAGGGGATGAGATGGGGTAAGAAAAAAAAATAATTTATTTTAAAAGAAAAAAAAATCTTTTTCTCTTCTTTAATTGCTAAATTCTTAGCATTTAATTTTTAAATATTTTTTTAACTATATATATATGTGTGTGTGTGTGTGTGTGTGTCACATCAACAAAAAAATTCACATATACGCATGTGTGGCATATGAAGGGTGTTTTTAAATTCGCTTAATCAATTAGATGGATGTTTTTAAGGCTGTCAATAATTTGAGGATTAAAGTAATAATTTGCGCCAAATTTAAAGGTGTTTTCAATACTTAATCTCTTAAAAAAACAAGGGAGTAACTAGCATCTATCACAAATCGAATTACACTAATAACATTTATAATTCAAATACAATTCACATTTATTGCACCTTTTTCGTTTAGAGAAAACTACGTGACATGACATACTTAAGCCCTTAATTAGAATCCATAACAACACTTTCAAAAAATTACTATCCACAATAAAATAGCAATATTTTAAATAGGCCCAACATAACTCCAAATACATTTAGAACAGTTGACTCTCATTCCTAAATTAACACCCCAAATAAGTATCCACTTCTCTTTTCAATGAAACCTCTCTCCCACAATCTCCATAGTTTCGGCATTACACCCAAAATCTACTTCTTCACCATTTAAATTTATTTCATACCAAATTCAAGTACCTTCCATAATTATAGGTAATCCCCATTATCAGTTATTGCAAGTATTTCTTTCATAAATACATTTTGAAGTAGTTGTATTCTAATCGATTTTAATTGCTTTTTCTCAATTTTTTATTGTTTTACTCAATTTACAGTTGTTTTTAACATTGGAGGTATGCTTTAATGGCGAAACATACACCAACTAAATGATTTACCAGAGATATGCTTTTAATGGCTGACTATGCACCATCTTTCAATTTGGGTATTTCTCAAGCGAATACAAATGCAGAATCTGTTGCTAATGCCGATCAAGTTGAAAAGCCTGTACAAGAATTTTGATCCAAGTATAGGAATGAACCAATAAAAATGGATGAAATATTGAAACAAGCAGGCACAGAAAAAGATGACAAAAATCCTTCACCAACTTCTACTAAAGGCAACAAACCAGTAAAAAAAAGGAAAGTCAAGATATTGCATCTGCTAGCAAAAATTTGGGGAATTTTTTTGAAAAAGCTTATGAATATGAATCTGATGGAGAAGATGTTGATGAAGAAGGAAAGGTAAATATATTTTTAAGGTTATATATGTATTTGAACAACAATCTGTTGTATTTGTATTTTACCGACTCAACAGAAATACATGTTGTTCTACATTCTCTAGACAAATTCAAATAAAAATTTCTTCTTACTGCCCTTGCATATGTATTGAATCAAATGTATTTGTATTTTTGACCGGGTCTCTGGTATAAGTACTTAACATACAAGTACAACAAAAATACATGTTGTTCTATATCTATTTGCATTCAAATACAAATAGAAATATATATTTTTGGCTGTTCTGGCAGATACATTTTTTGTTGAACTCAAATATATTTGTATGTGTTGGTTGGGTCTCTGTTACAAGTACCTAACATATAATGATATGAAATATATTTGAACTAGAATACAAATACAAATACATTTTTCATATATTGTTCTGGCATATAGATACAAATACAAATTACTTAACATACAACTACAACAGAAATACATGTTGTTCTATATCTATTTGCATTCAAATACAAATAAAAATACTTTTTTTTACTGTTCTGGCAGATACATTTTTTGTTGAACTCAAATGTATTTGTATGTGTTGGTTGGGTCTCTGGTATAAGTACTAAACATACAATGGTATGAAATATATTTGAACTAGAATACAAATACAAATACAAATATTCATATGAAATGTATTTTTGCTATGTGTTTGGCTGATCTGCTATTTTATTGAACTTAAACTTGAATTTGTTGATATTTTTCTATAGGATGTACGTGATGAAATATTTATGGCCAGAGTCCCGAGATTTGCACCACACATGGGATGTTACACAATCAATAAGGCAATTGAAGCTCTGAAGGCAATTGAAGCTCTGAAGGCTAAGCTAACAACTGAACAGTTTAGGCATTTTAGTGACCAAACTATATTCGGGGTATTCACTCGCATGAAGCGTTGTGTTGTCCAGGCACAAATGATTAGATATGTTATGTCGCTAGAGACAACTGATAATTCATCCGATGCCATTATTATACGTGCAAATGGGACCATACTACATTTCACCCGTCGAGAATTTTGCATGATAACCTCTCTCAATTGCACATCAAATGAGACAGATTTTGTATTTGACATGGACGCACCCAATAGGCTAATGGAACAGTATTTTGATGGTGCAAATTCGATTTCAAAAGAAATTATCACGCCCCGAGGTTACCCTCTAGACGTAACACGGGACTTGGGATCACAAGTGCCCCAAGCTAACCCTTGGTCATAGCATTCTCAAGCATAACAAACGATAAGCGGAAGCATAATACGGAAACCCAATAAGGAAACATCAATAAGGGTCTAAGGGCCACAAAACATACAATATCAAAAAGGGGAACTCGAATACAAACTATGTCTGAAAGCCTCTAGTCATAACATAAGAGTTGCTAGGACAAGACCCTAGATAACTCAGAGTATAGAAGTAAAGCTAACATAAGGGAAAGCATAACTAGTCCTCGCACTATGAGGACTCACCAAAGCTGGGTGTGGGTGGCCGAGAACTCTAGTCACGAAGCTGTGAAGGTACACCTGAATCTGCATCATCAAAGGATGCAGCGCAATATGCGTTAGTACTACGGAATGTACTAAGTATGTGGGATATGCATAGGTCATGATAAAAATATACTTGAAAGCCTGTTTAAAACTGAGATCATGCATAACTTGTGGTAAAACATGCTTAAATTATCTTTGAAGCTGAAATCATATGGTAATAGTAAAATCTGTAATGTAATGACTCAATGCAATATCATAAGCTAAAAACCTGATCATAAGTAGTAAGTCTGAAATTTGAAAGCAAAGAGTCAGTACATTTTTAAAGCATAAATTGTTTCTGTGGGAGGTTCTATAACTGACATAGACCATGTGAGCTACATGGAATTCGATGTATACGCCCCATCGAGAGGACCCAATATACCTTGCCAGGGGTACAAAGGCATGACTGTAACGTGATCACCTGAAACTGATGCCCAGCACCGGACTTAGAACCTACGGGGGCAATGTAGTTCTGGGACATATAGGTACTCTCACCCGTCCAACTCGGTGCTAATACTACTCCCAAAATATACATATAGCTTATATAATACCAATGACATATATGAAAAAAAGATGATTCATAACTAATGACATATCTGAAGTCAAAGCTAGTTCATAAACTGGTGACATATCTAATGTCAAAACTGTTAAAAAAAAGAAACCCAATGACATATCTACTGCCAAAGCTAAGTAAAACCAATGACATATATAATACCAAAGCTATTTTGAAAAGCAAATGATATATCAGATGCTATGCAATTCAAAGTCATAATCTGAAGGCTTAGATTAGCCATAGTTCAAAACATGCTTTTGGTTTCAACTTCGTGCTTGAATAATCATACATGCAATTTCATAAGTTCGCAAATGCCATGATATCTAATCATGCTATCTTTCTTTTGAAAACATGTAAATTCATGGAATCATGCTAGAAATCAACTTTCATGCTTGGGCTTTCAAAGCCAAAAAGAAAATCATAATCAAATCATGAGTAATCAATAAGAAACCATGAAGTTAAACATAGGAACTGATTTCATAAATTTTTCCCAATTTTAGATCAAAACCCTAATTTCATAACTTCATACTTCAAGATAAGAGTTGGGGAATTTGGGTACAAGGGTGGAAGGAACCCATTGTTAAAAACCCACATACCTTGGAAGAAGATAACCCACTTCAATAGAAAAGAACTAGGAGGCTTGAACTTGAGAGAAACTTTGGAGAGAAATTTTCCTTTTTGGGAGAAGAATGAGGAACTTAGGAGGGACTTAGGATAATATGGGTGAAAACCCCACTAGAAATAGTCAAAATGGCACCACTTAATAGTTAAAAGGGTAGGAAATGACCAAAATACCCCTGGACTTATTTATAAAATAGAATAAATATAAAATAAATTCATTTCTATCTATAACTAAGAAATTACATATTTACAATTCATAAAAATGTCAATATTTTTTATTTATGATCTTCATCAAATCGTAATTATATATACAAATTTAAATCATGTTATTTTATAAAATATCGAATCACTTGTGGTATTTTTGATATTTTCTAATTCTCCAATAATGCTTTCTTCTTCACAAATAATTTTTAATTTGAAATTATTCAATTATGTTATTAAGAACATTAATAATTATGAAGGCCTATTAACAAGTCATGTTTAATATATCATTAAATTATATTAATTATAAAGTAAAATAAAATATTATAATTCTATTTCTAAAAATATATAAATTTATAAACTCTAAGTCGGGCCTCACGAAACTAGTGTTTATGTATATACTAGTGACTTAAAGCGGGACAACTACACAAATGCCCTTTAAAGGAGTGACTTTGCATTATTGCCCCCCATAAGAAAGGTCTTACAAAAATAGTCTTTCTTGTTTTTATGTATAGAACAACTACATTTTTGCCCCTCTATACCTCAAATATTTTTAAACAACTCTCCATGTTCATTTGCCTCTCAAATTTTACATTTATTTCTTTTTCTCTTTTTTATTTTTATTTTTTCTTTTATCTTTTTTTTCTTTTTTTCTCAACCTTTATTTTTCTTTTATTTTTTATTTTATTCTTTCTTCTACATTTTTCTTTTTATTCAATCTTTATTTTTTTCTTTTCTCCTCTCAATTCTATTTTTTTTCCTTTTTATTTTTTATTTTTTTATTTATTTTTTATTGTCTTTTTTTTTCTTCGTTTTTTTCTTTTTTTCTCAATTTTATTTTTTTTTCTCTCAACTTCTATTTTTTTTTATTTTTTCTTCTCTTTTTTTTAATCATTTTTCTCGACCTTTATTTTTTTAATGAGATGTTCTATAACTCTTGCTTTAGAGGCAAGACTTAGCTCAAGGACTTCCAAACAACAAATTACGCCACATGAGCAAGACTTGACACTAGTACATTGTGTCTTGATTTATGAGATGTTTTATAACACTTGTCTCAGAGGCAAAACTTAGCCCAAGGACCTCTCAAAAAATACAAGTTACGCCCCATAGGTAAGAGTTCACACTACTTCATTGTGTCTTAATTTATGACATACTCTATAACTCTTGCCTTAGAGGCAAGACTTAGCTCAAGGATTTTCAAACAACAAGTTATGTCCCACGAGCGAGGCTTGACACTACCTCATTGTATCTTGATATATGAGACATTCTATAACTCTTGCCTTAGAGACAAGACTTAACCCAAGGACTTTCAAACAACAAGTTACGCCCCATGGGCAAGAATTGAGACTACCACATTGTGCTTGATTTATGAGATGCTCTATAACGTTTGTCTAAGAGGTAAGACTTAGCCCAAGGACTTCCAAATAACAAGTTACGCCCCATGGGCAAGAGTTGACACTACCACATTGTGTCTTGATTTATGCGATGCTCTATAACTCTTGCCTTAGCGGCAAGACTTAGCTCAAAGACTTTCAAACAACAAGTTACGCCTCATGGGCAAGAGTTGACACTAGCACATTGTGTCTTGATTATGAGATGCTTTATAACGTTTGCCTTAGAGGCAAGACTTAGCCCAAGGACCTCCCAAAAAATAAGTTATGCCCCATGGGCAGGAGTTAACACTACTTCATTGTGTCTTAATTTATGAGATGCTCTATAACTCTTGCTTTAGAGGCAAGACTTAGCTCAAGAATTTCCAAACAACAAGCTATGCCCCACGAGCAAGACTTGACACTACCTCATTGTGTCTTGATTTATGAGATGTTCTATAACATTTGTCTTAGAGGCAAGACTTGTTCCGAAGGACTTCCAAACAACAAAGCACGCCCTTAAGTTTACTTCGATTTCAAAGAAAGAAGATCCTCTTTGCGGATTATCCAACTTTTTGTTCATTAGCAAAAAACAATAAAGGTTAAGAAAAAAGAAAAATAGAGAAGCAAAAAAAGAGAAAAGGAAAAAATAAAGATTAAAAAAAAAGAATAAAAAAAATAAAGATTGAGAAAAAAAGAACAAAAAAAAAGTTGAGAGAAAAAAAAAATAATAATAAAAAAAAAGGTTGAGAAAAAAGAAAACGAGAATTAAAAAAAATTGAGAAAAAAAAGATAAAAGAAAAAAAAGTAAAAAGATAAAAGAAAAAGAAAAAAGAAAAATTAAAAGTTGAGAGACAAATGAACATGGAGAGTTGTGGTGTAGAGGGACAAAAATATATTTGTTCTATACATAAAAAGGAAGGAAGGATATTTGTGTAGAGGGACAAAAATATATTTGTTCTATACATAAAAAGGAAGAAAGAATATTTTTTAAAGACTTTTCTTATTGGGGGCAAAAATTAAAGACCACTCATTTTTAGGACACTCCATGTAATTTCCTGACTTAAAGCCCGTGCTGTGCACGGGCCAAATATTTATTTATAATTTTTATTTTTAAATGATATTGATTAAATGATTTGAAAATTTTAATCTAAAATAAGTTATATATATATTTTTATAATAATAAATCATCTTATTAAATATAAAATAAATACATCATAAATATTACTAATATTGATAAATTTTAAGTGGTGCGGAAAGATTTCTTGCTCTTCTACTTTGGTCAAGGGCCCACCTCATCCGTAAAGTCCAATATTTATTCATATTTAGGGTAATTTCATAAGTGATCTTGATTTTTCTTTGAAGTAGCTTCTCACTGAAACTTTAATTATTCTATCTTTGATAGAAATAAGATAGAAATATTTATGTTATATAATCAATTAATAAATGGAGTTGCTGGTAATTTCTAATTATATGAGTATATATATAAGTTGAAATTGAACAAACTATGATTATCAATTTACCATATTATAAAATATCAAAACTAAATTTTAAAATATCGAATCATACTAAATTAATTTGATATAATAATAATAATATCTTTTTAAAAATTAAATATCAAAATTACCAAATTTAATGTGAGCAAAGGGCATTTACATTTACACGTGTTTTTTGCTGAAAGCTAAAGAGAAAGAGCAAGGTGGCTGTCACCTCTTTGACAAAGGTATCACTATAACGTGAGCAAAGGACAAAATAGTCAAGCATAGGGAAAAAATTCGAATGAGCTACAGTAACTTCATTTCTCATCCAATAAGTTGTTTCATTTAATAATAATTACCAAAATACCTTCATGGGCCCAGGTTCCTGGAGATTGAATTCACTTGGTATATTAGCACCTAAACATAATATTTTAGTCATTAAGAACCAGGGATATGTTCATGTATAAGCAGTAAAGCGTTGAACATAAACAAACACTGCATGAAATTTATTTTAAATGACCAAAATACCCTCAAACTAATATTATTGACATCAACCACACGTGTTGACGGAGAGGTGTCTGGTGGTTGTGAAACTCTCTTATAAGATAAGAGAATATACAAAGTCAATTTGATTGCATTTAAGAATTTTCATAGAATGTAAACACAACTTGACATAAATTATAAAAAATAAAAGAGAGAGAAAAAGAAAACAGACCTAGACAAAACCAAGTGGGCGTAGCAGAGAGATAAATCTAAAAAACAAAAATAAAAAAGAAAGCAAAACAAGCAATGCAAGCCCCAAGCCAGCCAAGAGATTCCCATTTCTTGGTGAGGTGTAAGTATCCCCATTTGCCCCCCTTAGGAACCAAATAAAAAATAAATAAAAAAAATCGTTGAACACAAAAGAAACTTTGACACTTTGCTTTGCCTTTACTTCACAATTTTTCATTTCTTCCCCAAACAACCAAAACCAATCTCTTTTCTAAACTCTTGCATATACAATATTTTCTTCTTCTTCTTCTTTGGTCTTTTACATCTACTCTCCAGTTTTACTATATTTATCTTATTTTCCTTATCATACCAAAATCTTACCTCATTCATTTTCTCCCCAAAAAAACAATGACTGACAGAGTCTACCCTTCAGCCAAGCCCAATGGCACCGCTCCCACTGCTACCGCCGCAAATCCAAACGCCTCCCCAGTCAAGAACCAGATGTACAACCCAAATCGCGTCCCTTATCGACCGACACCAACCGCCTACCACCGACACAACCGCCGCCGTTGCAGTGGCCGGCGTTGTTTCTGTATGTGCTGTTTTTGGTCCATCCTCATCATCTGCATCATTCTCCTCCTTGCAGCCATTGCCGGTGCCATATTCTACGTCCTTTACCATCCTCAACGCCCCACATTTTCAATTTCCTCACTCAAGATCTCTAATTTCAACCTCACTACATCCACCGATGACACCACCCACCTCACTGCAAAATTGAACCTCACACTCTCAACCAAAAATCCAAACAAGAAATTGATATACAACTATAACACTATCTCTATAACTGCACTGTCAAACCAAGTTGTTTTAGCAAATGGGTTGTTTCGGGGATTCACTAGCAATCCGAGTAACATTACAATTATACACTCGACTCTGTCAATGGTGTCGCAAGTGCTTGATGCTGATTCAGTTTCGTCTTTGAAATCAGATCTAAAGAGAAAAGCTGGTTTGCCGGTGACAATCTTGATGGATACGTTGGTTGTGGTGAAAATGGACAAACTGAAAAGCAAGAGAGTAGGGATCAGAGTAACGTGTGAAGGGATTCATGGACCAACTCCTAAGGGTAAAGCTCCCGCTGTGGCATCAACAAATAATGCAAAGTGTAAGGTTGATCTGAGAGTCAAGATCTTGAAATGGACCTTCTAATTTCAGCTCAATTTGGTTTGACTTTTTTTCTTTTTTTGGTTAAGTATAATCATAATTTCCTTTGGGGTTCAAATTGGCTCCTCTGTTTTTTTTTTTTTTTTTTTGGGATTTGTTTGTAAACTGAAGAAAGAGACTAGGAAGAATGCCAAAGTTAATTCAGAAAGTTAAGGTTTTTTCCCTAGAATTGTGAAGAAAGTGAGGGGTTGGAATTATAAGGTTTTTCGATTCTTTTCTCCTCATAATTATGCGTTTAAGTTAATTATAGTCAAGAGTTAAATTCATTGAAGATCTCAATCACAAATTAGCAATTTCTCGGTAGTCTCGTTTGTGTTGTTCACATTTACGATAAATCACCTTGCTCTATTGTAATTGTAGCTTGATTATTTTGCATCCACTTGAGCATATTGAAGCTCTGTTTTTCCCCAAAACTCTCTGTTAAGATTCGATATCATACTCTTCATCCCACACCCTTTTGCTTTTATATTTTTTTGAAATGAAAAACTGTGACAATTCCTCAGCTTTTTTCTTTAGTTAAGATGTAAACAACAGAGTAGAAATTGAGCAGGCTGTTGAAGATGCACCAGAAATTAATGGGACATCGGCCATGGAAAAGAAACGCTTACGTCTGGGGGGGTGCGTATGAGGGCGTGGGGTCTCTCTCTCTCTCTCTCTCTGGGATCGCACTGAGAATATCAGGATTTTGATGAATATATTAATATGAAGTTGACATGGAGTCATTAAGAAGAGTTTAATGAGTATAATTATTGCTTGTAAGATTTGTAAATGAACATGGGGAGGGGGTACAGTAGTCAGCTGCTGAGGTGCTAAATTCAATGCCATTCTTAAAATAATATGCTACTGTCCCGCTGCGCACGCAATTAGTAGAAATAATGGCTACTCTTTTTTCCTGTTCATGTTTACTTGTTTATTTAATTAAAAATAAATATTAATTTTTATTTGCTTTATTTTAAAAATAATGTGGACAGAGGAAATACTAATTATTTCAAACTAATGCCTTATAATAGTTAAAATTAACATAATAAAATTATTATTTTATTTAATACTTTTCAAGAATATATCAAGTCAACAAAAACATACGAATGAGTAAATCATCAAGTGCTCGGACGATGGAGTTTCTTTCAGTATTAAGAACCTTAACAAATGGCGGTTCACCTTTTTAGTAGACTCATTCAACATCTTTTACCTTCTTAGAAGACATATTCAACACGTATATTTAGTCGAATTCGATCACTGTATTTTCATACATCAATACTAAATAATTAAATTGGAAAAGGTATTGTAATTTTTGTACAATAGAAGATTTAAATAATGTACATTATTTATTGCACAATTTTCATTTATTTTTGAATCCCAATTTATAATTTGTTTCATACTATACAATTGAATAAAAGTTCATTTTTAAAACTTTTGAGTTTTGAAATTTATAACTTTAATTGATAAAATATCTTTGAGCTTAATTATTACTTTCTTCAGAAGTTGTTATTAGCATAAATTAGCACATGCAGTTGCTAATTGGATGGTTGGCATGTTCAAGCGTCAATAAGATCAATTCAAAGATTATGATGATCTTGGCGCAAATCAAACAACAAAAATAAACATTAGGGGCTGAATATGCAGTTTGTTTATAGTATTTAAAAAAAATCACAGAGGGTAAAACACTCTCTTCTCTCTCTAGATTAACCCAATCCTAACTCTAACTCCGACTATTTTTTCCGATGGCCAGTGATGGCTGGTCAGCCAAATATTCTTTGCCACTATCCAAATCATCGTGAGTGGCACTCACGCTAACCTCCGGGTGGTCGAATCATATCTTACCAACTAACCCATGTCATAACAGATTCATTTAACACATTTTAAAAGCATCCAAATCATGAATAGGAGTTTTAAATATCAACTAAATCAAAAGTACGGAAAAGTAACTATTACATCCCCATCATCCGAAAGTTATCGTATAAAAGACTCTAACTATCAATGTCTAAGAGTAGCAAAAACAACTAACAAATGAACAATATCTGAAGAAATAGACATCTATCACTAGAGAAGATCTGCGGCAGCCTGAATAGGAGTAGCTCACCCTCAGATCAGTCGATTGACTGCGCTTGATGCGATGTCGCTTAGAAGTCTCTGGAATACAGTCTGCACTCAAGAGAAAGTGCAGGAGTAGCATTAGTACAAACACTATGTATTGGTAGGTATCATAGGCTAACTTAGATTAGTAACAAGTATATATCATGAATCAAATAAAATACGTAGAAAGGTACAACAACACATAACCAAAATTCAGATAATCAAGTAGTTACAACAACCAGGTAAATAACCCAAATCCAGGCACATCAATATCAAATAATAGTGGATGCATAAGTCATCAAACAGATATAATAAGTCACCAAAAACTCTGCAAATATAATGCAGTCATATCACAACCAAGGAATCATGTCCTTATTGATTTATAATTGTATAGCCTCTGTATCTCATCAGTATCACTTTGTACCATATTTGAACGCACATATGATACTCATTTGTACACATATGCTAAAGAGACTTTAATCTTTCCCAACTAGTCATGACCTGCAGGAAACCCTAGATGTCCATGTACCATATCAGTGTAGTACTCGATCCATCACATAACTGCTCATTCGTAAGCTCACATCGGACTCGAGTCACTCATCATCAGAATAATATATATATATTCCCAATCCTCATCAACACATCTTAGTATGCTCTTCACTCAGGTATCTCTCAGGATAATAACAACAAATACACAATGAATATCACAAGTGCACATCACAGTCATAGGTCATTTAAAGACAGACTTCAATAGTTCAATAATTTATTCATACAAGTATTTTCAAGCCAACAATATCAATCACATATTATATCTGAAGACCAACCAAGCATGCTTATTTAACTCATAATCACATACAAGCGACTAATTAAAGTATAACTTCACATAGAGCATAACCTACCTCAATCAAAGAACTTGATCAAGCGAGCTAATTCGCGTAAGCCTTCCCTTTTCTCAATGCCTTGGAATGCTCAAAGTTTAAAATAAGAAAGTATAAGAGTATTCAATAATCTACTCTTCAAAACATTAGCTTTGAGAATTCAAACCCACTTAACTCTACCCTTTTTCAAGGTCTAAATCATTACTCAAGGGTCAATTCATCATAGCTTAGTTTCCCAATATTCATATTATCCTAATTCATGGAGTTTCTACTCCCTTCACCCCTCCTTAAAGTAGTTTTTATGCTAAAAGTTCTATTTTTATTGAACTCTAGGTCCCCAATCACCACAATACATATTCAAGAATGTCAATTTCATGCCAGGAAGTGTTAATTTATAACTTAGAAACATTCTAGATGATAATTACATCTACTCATAGGGTTTTCCATACTTTTTCATAGTTCTAGGGTTCTAACTCAAAATTCACCATTACAATCATTCCTTATAATTTTAGGATGTTAAAGGATTACTAGACGAAATAATAGATGGAGTAAACTTGCTTCGAATAGAAAATAGTCCTAGCCTTGAGAAAATTACCTCCCTGAAATTCTGGAACGAGTTCTTAGAGTTTATGAGGTGAAATTCAAAATAACTGACTTAAATTAGGTATTCTGCCTCGCATTGTTTGCTGCGACTGACATATATTTGATGTATCAGATTCACTATGGAAACCAAAAAACCGCTATGACGAGTCTTGACAACTTCGTCAACTTTTCTATGGCACTCGACCGCTACGATGGTCTCACTACTGCAGAAATTCCACCGCTACAACAATTCCCTTGAACCATAATCTCTGTAAGAACTAAACTTATCCCTATTTCACAATACAAATTTTATTCTCAATACATCATGAAATAAGCCCCATGCGATAACCACTATAAACACTTGCTACAAACTCACTCATAGTCTCAAAATTCCTTATAGAGGTTTAACAAGGGTACTATGCACTTAACCACCCCATAACGATAGGAAGAGTCATTACATTTCTATTCCTATTCCAAATCCTATACCAAAACCAACACACCCCAATCCTACTAGTGATACAACCATGAACTACGCCAAATTATTGAAGTCACAAACGTTAAACAATTCCATACAAAATCCACATATTCCAGTGCTATCGATCCCTATAAAGTCAGTGACCATGGTACATGGTGAACTGTATATCTAATTGACAAAAGTTGAGGTCAAAAAAATGAATATTATTGAAAACCGTCAACACACAGTCATAGATAAATTCTTATACGGATGGCTTGAACTGAAAGAATTCACAATCATCATACCATTACAATGCAGTATTGATAAGTTGGTAATCTATCAACTTATTGAGTCTTTATTCATGAATTATTACCATATTTTGATATGATTTAGAGGTACTTATTGACTTTATTGATGCATTTGCAGGTACTCATGGTGAAAAATAGAAAACAAGGAATTAAATCCAAAAGAGTTGAAGTGTGAAGGTGATCAAAATCAATGAGGAATCTGTCGAGAGGTGCGATCCATAGGCGACACGCACAATGCATCAGGCAGGCCGCACCTCCCTTAGCATGACACCCAAACATCAAATGAAGTCACTGGTCTGAGAATTGAAATCGTGCGATGCGTACAATGCAAGGTGCAACTGCACATCACGTTGCACATCGCGTCGTACCATGCTCGAGGAGTAATTTTGTCAACTTCCAAGTGACGTTTTGGAAAACTTCTAAAACCCTTTTTGGGGTGTGTACTTGAGAGTTTTTACACAATATTGAATAGTTTTCCATAGAGAGAGTTTTCCAAGGAAGATAGTGAGTGGCTTGATATTTTTCATCTTCTATCTTGAGAATCCACCATATTTATACCAAATTGAGCTTGAATTTTTGATATTGGCTTAAATATTAATGGAAATTTAAATTACCCAGTTGGTATAATCTCTTATTTTCTTAGTATGAGCGGCTAATTTCCTTGTCTAGGGTTATGTGTATAATGGGTATTTAAATTTGGGTATGAGTCTTGCTTAATTATGTTTATAATTGATAAATTGATTTGGGTATACTGAATTCTCCATTTTTAAATATAAAATTAATGGTTGCAAACATTGGTTGAATATACTTGATTGTATTCTTGCTTGAAAGATGAGTTCATGATTTCGAATGAGAATTCGATAGTGAGAACTTGGGATTTTCATCTATATTAAGGCAAAAAATAGCTCATTCACTGAAAAACACCCATTTAAGAGTCTAAGCTAGAAATAGTATGACTTTCCTAAGCTTGAATTGGTTGGTTTGAGTTGAACCCATGGTGATTGAATAAAGACCACTGTATAAATATTTGGAAGATCGAAAGATTGCCATTCATGACTAAAATCAATGCTACCCATATTGTTTATTAAGAATTTACATAATTCAGCAAATAACCTAGCCCATGTTTGAATCTCATAAAAAATATACCCCTAGTTGGCCTCTCATTTGATTACAAATCCCTTGCTTACTTTAATTTCTTGTTCAAATTATGATTGTGATAATTTTCCCAATTCCTTATTCCCTCCAATTTTTACTTTTAGTTATTGGAACAATTTACTCTCTTATTGATTGACATATGATAATTTCTTAGCGACTCATCATAATCATTCTCTATAGGATCGACTCCGACACCCGTTGGGAATATAAATTTTGTTTTTCTCTAACAATCACTACCACCTTCTATTGGAGAGTGTTTTTGAGCGTTATAAAAAATGGTGCCATTGCCAGAGAATAGTTTTTTGAGTAGCCATTAGATTGTCGTTTGATATCACTTTGTTGAATTTTTGTTCATTTTTACTTTGTTTTGCTATTTGTGATTGTTGAATAGGTTGCCCATGAGCGAAGTGGGAGACAATAAAAGCATAGACGGATACATAGATGCGGATCATGAGCATGTAGTCCAAAGTGGGGTAGGTGCAATCTGTCTACCTCCAACGATTGGCAATACTGTGTTTCATGTTACAAGTACTATACTCCGTCTCATCCAAATGAAAGGATTATTCGGAGAGGCTGTGCATGAGGATACCAATAGAAATATCCAAAACTTCATCGAGATATGTCAGCCCTTTATTTTTAATAATATCCCCCAAGAGTCCATCTGGCTCTGTTATTTCCCTTCTCCCTTATGGGGAAAGCGATGACTTGGTTAGAAGAGCTCTCGGAGGGATCAATTACCTCATGAAACATATTGGTAAAGGCATTTATGGTGCGATTCTTCCCTTCCTCAAGAATGATGCAATTAAGAGATGATATCACAAACTTTTGCCAACTCCCTGATGAGCCATTGCATGAAGCATGACTAAGGTTTAAAATAAAGCTCTTGATATATCCCAATCATGGACTGCCTGATAATTTCCTTCTCCAAAGTTTTTATAGGGCCTTGAATTCAATGAACAAATCTGTTGCAAACAACCTTGCGGGTGGAATATTTATGGACCAACCATATGGTGTTGCCTCAACTTTTTTAGATGGATGACCAAGACGAATCGTTCTTGGCATACTAGAGAGGCAAATGTTCCCACAGGGTGACTTCAGCCATTTTGATGAATGAAATGCATCGTAAAGATTAGGAGAGAGATGAAACTATAGCCAAGATATTGATGCAAATTGATCTTTTGGCTAAACACATGATGGGGGATGGAAATACTAAGAGTGTGAATGTTGTAAGTACTCCTGAGCTTAAAGCTAATGATGAGGATGTATTTACTATTGTGGATGAGAAGATTTTCTATCTATCAGCGGGTTCTGGACCTGGATATTGGAGCCCGAGGGACGAGAACCAAGGTTGGAACAAAGATAAACACCGTGAAGGCCATTCGAGAAATCATGAGAGGAAAGGTAATCGATATAATCATCGGAGTTAAAATCCTTATGTGCCTCCTCCTAAGGCCGATGCCGCATATCAGCCCACCGTGAGCAATCCCGGATATTCAAAAATTGAAGATATGTTATCTCTAGTTTTAAAAAAGGTTGAGTCAACCGATAGTGGGGTGAATGATCTAAAGAGTGAGGTATCGACTCTTTACCAAATGATGAGCTCACACTCAGCTTTTATCAAACATCTTGAGGCACAAATAAATCACCTATCCTCACAAATAAAACCGCGGATGAAGGGGACACTTTCAAGTGACACTACGACGAACTCAAAGAATGATGGCCATGTTATGGCAATTGGCATGGAGTGGACGAATGTGTATTGGGGTGAAGAAGCCATCTAATGAGGTTGTTGTGGAGCTAAATAATAGAATCAAAGAGGAGATTGTGCTTGATAATGAAGTGAATGAAAGTCCTGTTATTGGGGTGAAGCCTAGTGCACCCAACGTGTGCTCTAATAATGATGATATCTGTGAAGAGAAGGATGAGGCTGATTCTCCTTCTCCAGTTGTTGTTGATATCAAGGAGAAGGTTTCTAGTGTACCGAATGTGCCAATACCTATGCCTAAAGGACCCCCTCCTTATCCTCAAATGTTGACCAAGAAGAAGGAGGAGAATCTATTCAAGAAATTTGTGCACATTTTTAGCAAGCTGTCCATCAACATCCCTTTGGTCAATGTGTTAATGCAAATGCCCAGGTATGCAAAGTTTATGAAGGAGCTTCTCAAGAAGAAGCATGTAGTTGAGAGGGCACTGTGGAAATATCATACAACTGTAGTGCTGTGATGACAAGCAACATTGCTAAAAAATGAGAAGCTCCGGGTGCCTTCACTATCCCATGCACTATCAGAGTGTTTGTGTTCCGGAAGGCTTTGTGTGATTTAGGGGCAAGTATCAACTTGATGCCTCTTGTTATTTTTAAGAAGTTAGGCTTGGGTATTCCCAAGACTACACCTATGAGATTGCTCATGGCCGATAGGTCCATCAAACGTCTGGTAAGGATCCTATTTGATATATTGATCAATGTCGACAAGTTCATCGTACCTGCCGATTTTGTAGTCTTGGATTCTGAAGTGGATCTTGAGGTGCCCATCATATTGGGCTGATCATTATTAGAAACTATGAGAGCTTTGGTTGATGTGGAGCTCATGGATCTCACGTTTTGGGTTGGAAGCGAGGAAGTCACTTTTAATATATGCCAATCCATGAGACCTCCGGATGAGTTTTGAGTTATATCTGTGATCAATGTTGAGGGCAAGTTGGTGGATGCCCATGGTGAGTTTGTGAAGAAAAAGGTACCCAAGCCTATGATGGTGCCACCTTGGTAACAAGATGATGGTATGAGGATGTTGAAGGAGCAATTTCCTTTCTTAGGATGGGGCCACACCAATCAGATTGACATGTTTCTGGATAATGGTTGAGGATTGAGGTACTATTGTCGAGCCGTGACGTAAAATCAAGCGCATCATGGGAGGCAACCCAAGTGTATTTACTTTTTATTACCTTTTGTTATTTTTGGTGTATTTTAGGAATGCATGAAGAGAAAAAATGACTAAGTGGAAAAACATGACAAAGAGGAACGTGCGGTAGGTCGTGCAGTTTGCACTAGCAATTGTGCGCATCGTACTGACCACCACACCCCAAACCAGAAGACTGGAAGAAAAGGAAAAGTATGGAGGTGACATGCAATGGGCGGGGTGTTTCGCACCTCCTGTTATGCGCGTCGCACTTCCATCGCACCATGAGTCAGAAAGCTGGGAAAAATTAGGAGGAAAAATTAGCTGGTGTAAAATAGTGTGAGAGCCGCACATTGGATTGTGAGAATTGCATATCGCGGTGCACCAAGGTAAGTTTTTAAATTTTTGTTGACCGATCCATTGACCGACCCAACCCAGAGACTGACCCAACGACCTTTCTTCTTCTTTTCTTTTCTTTTAAACTGTTATCCCCACTATTCTCTCTCATATTCTCCCATAAACCTCCATAATTCTCTCTAAAATTCATCCAAACTTCCACCTACTTCCCAAATCTTCTCCTTATTCACCTAAATCCTCTACCGCCGCAACTCCGCCTATCGTCGCCGTCTCTCTCTGGTTGAAAAAGTAGGTCTCCATTGTTGGCACTCCAAAAGCTCAATTTTTGCTTCCTATACTCTCATCTTTACTTATGGTAAGTTTTCCGATATTAAATATGTATTTTTATAGAGATTGAGAACTCATATTGTGAAGCATGCTCATTAATTCTTCCATATTGATTTTTGGGTGAGATCCAAAATATTTGGGTCCCCAATTTTGGTTCATAATGTTGATTTTGCTTAAGATTAACTTGATAGAGCTTGATGTTATGATGACGCATGTTGTTTGTGTTGGTTTTTGGCCTCAAAATTTTATATTTTGGGTGAAGTCTGAGTAACCCACTTGTGTTGGTGCATGATTTGACCCTATGATAGATTGAATGACGTCATTCTTAAGGGAAAATCATCATCTTCCCAAGGTTTTTGCTGAATCATGATGTTAGGGCTGAAATTATCACTACCATTATACCCATGTTCTATTTGAATTGAATATGCTTGTTGGGTTAATGTTGTGGTTGAGGGGTATGAAATTGTTGAATGATTAAATGTTCCTCCTGATTTTTAATTGAAGGCTTGATGTTCCCAATGATAGATGGTGTAACGTCCTTTTTAAGGGAAATCATTGAGCCTATCCTTGATTTTGAATTGTGTTGAGTTTTTCGGGGAAGTCTGAGTACCCGTATAACTTGAGTTTTGATAATATTATGCCTAGGCCCTGTTAATATGTTAGTTTGTGACTGTGGTGCCAAGTGCATTTTACAGATATTGCTTTGCGAATCACATACGAAACACAAATGAAAATAAGGAATTTCAAAATTCCATCTGTCCCATGTGCGTTTCGCATACGACACACAAATCTCTATGTGCAAAATGCACAAGGCACCGCACCTTGATTCTAAATGGCCAGTTTACTATTTTGAGGTGCGAAACACTGTGCGATGCGCACATTGGTTGATGCAATTTGCATCAGTCATTGCACTCCAAAGCAGATTCTACACAGGTTTCTGTTAGCCTGTGCTAAACCACGTGCGATGCGCACTTCTCATGGTGCAGTCCGCACGTAATTCACATAGGCCATCAGTCACTTGTTGTGTTTTTCAGCTCTTTTGCATTCCATTTCTCTTTAGTTAGATAACTTCTTTTAGCTTTTCTTCTTTTAAATATTTCAAAAAAAAATACAAAAAGATTTTTTCTTGTACTTTGAGTACTCACAATATCCATGTGCAGACTATATCTTCTAGCAGAGGAAACACAGGGCAGAGTTCAAGGAGGCAACAAGCTCCTCCCACCTCCACCTCCACCTCCAAGGGCTAGAAGAAAGCCCCAGCTGCTACTCCAACACCTCCCTATGTACAAGTCTCGGGGAAGGAGAGGATTTATTTTGGGGTTGAGAGTATGAAGGCCATCTATGACCGTGATAACAAAAGAACCTTCAACACAGAATATAGCTTTAACCTGGTAGTAGTTGGGGAGGATCTACCCATCATCCCCCAACAGTTCACCAACCGCCAGTGATTTCCATTCCAAGAGGTACCCGGAGATTACTATGAGGAGGTGGTTCGGGAATTCTTTGCCTCCTATCAAGCCAAACAGGATGCCAATGGGCTTAAGGGGAATGTGGAGAAATTTCCTAATTTGGATTCAGTCATTGTTCAGGGCAAGAAAGTCCATATCACTCCCACTGATATAAATGCCATCTATTGGGGCAACCCAATTGAGCCTGCACCTGCACTCTTGGCTAAGCTGACTGCTGACCCGAAGCCACTTGAGTGGGATGCCCCTATTATTGCACTTGTGACTCCCATTTGGGTCACTATGGAAGGAGATATTCCATGGAGGACTCTGTATTTTGAGGCACGCTTATGGTATGATTTCATCGGCTCTCGATTCCTGCCATCTCAGAATGACCAAAAGATTATCCAGGATGGAGCCATTCTGATAGCCTCCATTATGGAGGGGGATCATGTCAACTTTGGGGAGATTGTGGCTATGGTGATAAGTAGGAAAGCACATGGGGGGTTGACTAATTCCCCTACCCTGTGCTCATCAGCAAGCTTTGTGCAAGGGTTGGAATTTTCTACTTTAGTTGTGACAAGCCTACCCATGCTACTGGTGTGCTTGACCTCAACAAGAAAATAAAGTTGGATGCTCCTAGGTTTAAGAGGCACATGATGCAGCCCCTTGAGGATATTGAGGTTGCAGATTCAGATGTTGAGCCTACTGTTTCCTCTCCTTCTAGATCAGGTTCAGAAGCACCTACTCTCGCAGTGTTGGGAAACTCTGTAGCTGCTACACCTCAGGGACCCCCACCTTCTTCATCGATGTTGACCAGGGAGGGCCTCCAAAAAATGGTTGACCTGACCTATTCTCACTATAGGCAATTGATCGACTTAGCTGATAAGCTATCTAAGCTAATTCAGAAGGCTGTCAAGAAGGCCATGAAGAGGGTAGTAGATAGCGTGAGCAAGCTATGCCAGAGGGTAGATGTCATTGAAAGGGCCGTAAAGGATATCTGAAAAGATTTTGATAAGGCAAAAGGAAGGCCCCGATTGATGATTCAATCTTGAGTGCCATACCTCAGCCCCATCACACCCTCGGTATCTTGGATGACTTGTTCGCCGCCTATGACAATGAGGATGGGGAGTTGGCTGATGACGAGGATCCATCACTCCAGCAGGTGATTAGAGAGTCACCGCTTACTGCGCACTCCCAAAAGGGTGGTGCAGGTTCTAGTGCAGAGGCAGCAGAGCAGGCAAATGATAAGGAGTAGCCTTACAGGGAGTTGTTGCACCCCTTCCTTACTTACTTGAGCTTAAAGCATTGAGTACAATGCTTTATTTTCGTGAAGGAGGTGGTTTATTTTATTATGCTTTTGATTGTCCGTGTTGGGCTTTGAGATATTTCCTTTTATTACCCTTGTCGGGCCATGATATTTTTTATTTCCCTACTAGATATTCCTATTTGACCCTTATCGAGAACGTGTTGGGTGATTGTGATATTGTCCTTGCCGGGCCTTTTCTTTATTTATTTTATTGATTAGTGCTTAACTGTGCCTAACTGTGCCCTTGTCGGGCTTGATGCCTTATTTTGATAATTTTTCTGATATCGCCAGGTTGGTCCTATACGAGTCCATTGTTTTACTACCCGTACTTTGCAAACGCGCTTAGCTCCTTCGCCAAGGCTTGTTTTCAAATGGTCCATGAGAGCTTAAAGTCTTTAGTCGCCTTGTTAATAGTAGATTAGTAATAAACTCCAAGGGTTTTATTCATACGACGATTTTTTTCCAAGGAGCAAATTTATTTCTTTTATTTCTTTTGTTTATTACTATGTCAAACTGGATTGGTGTTTCCCTATGATAGATTGAGAAGCAACTTTCTTAAGGAAAAATATCAAGTTTTAGTTTAAATTTAAGTTCATGTTTTGCTAGTCTCGAAATGGGCCCACCAAAATTGTTTCTTGCCAAGAGGTTTTGAAAAATTGAAGGAACGAGGGAAAATGATTTTGAGTAAAACATTCTCTTGTCATGACTTGCACACTCCCTATTTGGCTTGATTGATTCACAAACGAGTTATAAAAGCTCGAAATAGCTTGTCAAAAGTCATTTATTCTAATTGAATTGGAGACTCGTTGTGATAATTCTTGTGTTGTGATGCCTTATGTGGTAAGGCTACACTTAATTCTTGTGTGCATGTGTTGTCTAGAACTTATCCCGAATGTGATTCAAGGCAAAATTCTAGACGTCACTAAGCTTGGAAATGACCTTAGGTCCTTTTTGAATAGCCACTTCACCCAAATTGACTTCCCTTTACATTGATCCCAGTGAACCCCTTTGAGCTTATGACTTTTCTTTGGCACCTTACACCTTGATCCTTTTTGGAACCTTAATTCTTGCACCCATCCTCTCTAATAGCTCAAAAGTGAAACATAGGCTAAAATCCTAAGTTGAGAGGGGAGGGGAGAAATTGAAATGATAACATAGGCAAAAGCCTGAGTTGGGGTGCATGCACCATGAGAAGAAGAAAAATATGTGTTCAATGCAAGGTAGCACCATATACTTGAATTGAAAATTGCTCCAAATGATGCAATGAAATGAACAAAATGGAAAGAAAAGAAGGAATTGGTACTACCAAGAAAAGGTGAAAAAGGAAGTTGAATGATCAAGTTGAAGGGAAACTTTGGGATTGTGTGATGTAGAAATAAGGTGAAGTTATTGTTTGAAAATGTGAGCGGTGTTTGAATGATCACAAGGAGCTTCAGGGAGGCTTTATCACTTGAGCCAAATGCAATCCACACCTTAACCCTAGCCAACATCGTAACCCGCAAGTCCTTAGTGATTCTGAGCTCGGTAACTCTACATTAGTGGTGAATTACATAAAGGGCAAGCTTATGTGCATGTGCACTCGAATTTCTTTGAGAGAGTGAGAGTCTTTTGGTTCTCTTATAATCCCTTTGTCTTGTGAAATACATGATTGTGAGTGGGATTCTCTTTTGTGGTGAGTGGTATCTGTTGACACCCAATTTTTGCCCTCCACGACCTTAATTAATTTAGAGCTTCTATTATTTTTAAACAACTTCGAAATAATTATTTTTATAAGATGAAATGATTTTCAAAATAAATTTGAGGTAATTTAGTAATTTTAGGTAAAATATGTATATTCTATATAAGAGTATATAAATTTTACTTAAACAAATATTTCAAAATTTATTTTAAATGAAAATCATGCTTAAAGTTGAAAAATGTGCTCTATTTTTCTCAAAATTGATTTAAAATCAAGAAATAATTCTATGATTAATTTTTTGATTTTGAACGGGTTAGTTATGTTTTATAAAATAATTATTCTTAATTGTTAAATCTAGAAGCTCGTTTAATTAATTAAGAACTTAATTCGTTTTATTTAAATTTCGACCTAAATTCTCTAATGTAATTGATTTGGTCGTATATTAAACTAATTTGGTTGGCATTTTAATTAAATCCGACCACATTTACAAAGCAATATGGCCAATTCCTAAATTCCAAATCCTTAGCTTTTTTTCCCTCTCCATTTCAGTTCCTATAGCCTAAATCAAATAATATCCCAGCCCAATGTTTTGCCACTTGACCCGGCCCAATGCCCTTTTACTCCCTATCCTATATCAGACTTATGCAACAACATATACTCACACGCATATACGCATATATTCCTTCAAAAAGAACCCACACACGCCCCTATTTTCTATTGAAAGAGCGCACTGTACCTTCATAATGCACCTCTCTTCTGCCTCTTCTTCATCTCACAGAACAAACAAACCCAGTGAAAAAACTCGAAGAACAGCTCAAAACGCAGCAGTAACAGTAGCCAATGATGCGAATTCCAACCACTATTCCATTAACCTCTCCATCTTTTCATGATTTTAATATGCTGTCAAGAACCCAGAAGCTTCTAGAGGCCCTAGATGGCACCTCCTCCGCAAATTTCATGGAAATTATGTACAATTTGGTACAATATCTGAGCTGTAGCCTTATCCCCAATACAAAATTCAAATTTCATCAAGTGTTATTCCCGTTAAGCCCTCCATTTCCGCCCTCCTTTTCTCCTATAAATACCCGCTCTTCCTATAGATTAAGAGGCTGGCTTTTTGGGGAAAGATTAGAGATTCTGGTAGAGCATTCCACTAGTCTAACGTAACCAAGAAGTTTCAGAGATATAAACCTAATTTTTGTATTTTCCGGCGAAGCAAGTCTAAAGTTCCGGTGGTAAAACGTCCCCGTCGAAGCTCACAATCTCTGTTTGCTGCTCTAGAATAGGTAAAAAGCTCCATCTTTTCTCCGCTTTTCCTTTACATCTAAGGGTTACGATGTGAAACTTTATTGGTACTGTGAATCTATGATTCTCTGGGCTGGTCTTATTTAAAGAATATGTGCTTGATGCTATTAAAATGTTAATAAATGTGTAGCTTAGTATGTGATGATTTTGAAGTTCCCGTCTTACTTTTCTTACTATTTTCGTGACCTTATGTGTGCTTAATGGAATATCATTATATTACCTGCGTGTATACATGGTAGAAAATCTCTTGGAGGGTCTTCTTGGTTCATGATACCAAGTAAGACTCATAAAAAAAGAGGGCAAAATTTGATCTTTGGGTTGGCTCTCTAGCCCTCACCAAAGAATAAATGATAGAGCAAATTAAAACTTCATCATAGTTTATGATCTTGTTCTAGTTGCTGTAAAGCATCTTTATAGAGCGCTTATTAAGTTTTCGTTTGCAAAAATCTTGTCTCCATTTGCTACTGGAAAGTAGAACAAAGAGAAGGTATGTTTTGTTTCTCTTTCAAAAATTTCGATCCTTGGAGTTCTTGCAATGATAACTGATAGTGTGCTTCTCAGTTGGAGTTATGGAGAATCGATAACGTCTGCTGCTACTGAATAAAAAATAAAGTTTTGAAATGAGAAAATCAATAGAGATGGTTGATTTCGAAAATGTCTATCTCTACTTTATTCTTTGTTTAAAGGTTGAAGATTAGCAAAACTAAGTTAAAGGAGTCTTTAGCTAAGGACTTCCTAGAGACTTTATTTATGTCAAACAAGGTCTATGAAGGGGGAATGAAGCTATATCTTTATGTTAAAGCTTATTGCTGGTTTTCTCCTAAAATATAGTATAAGAGATAAAAAGGGATATCTCAATTCCTATCTTCATCTCCCAAAAGGAGTCCACTGCCAAGATCTCCCTAAAGGGTTCTTTTGGTTCATAATACCATGTAGAATCTATAAAAGGAAGAAAAGTCTTAAAGGATTACTTTCTAGTCTTCCTCTAAACTTTGATTTGAAAGGAAAAGGTAGAGTCTCATAATAGCTTTCCTTTTATCTCTAAACTTTTATTTTTCAAAAACTCCAAAAAGTATGTTTGTGTGTCTGATTTCCCGTATGTCTTCTGTTGACGATCAAGTTGTCCATATGAGATTATCTGTATTTTTTTTTCCCTTCATTTTTGTAGAAGTTAAATCAATAAATCCCCTGTTCATCCTTTCTTTTTTCCTGTAAGTTTTAAAGAATGGTGATTATCTAAGTTATTCACCTCTCAAATGCAACAAAGAAATGGTATGAAGAATCTGTTTGTTTTCTTTTGTTCGTTTAGTTCATTTGGTGTCACTGTTATTTGTCCTTCATAGTATTGTTCACTTTGAGCAATAAGTGTGATAGTCTACATGGTCAATTTATAAGGCCTTAGGACGGGCATGGAAGAAAAAATAAATTTCTCTGTTTCCCTTTAAACCTTGGCAAAATCTGTAAAGATACTTACTCACTAGGCCGATGCACCCAGAAAAGTGTTCTTATTATGTTACCTACTGTTTTAGCCCATTATGTTGAATCACGAGTTAATGTATTAAACATAGAAGACTCGTTTGTTGTTCTTTACAAAAATTTAGAGTGATGCAGCATGGTTGCAAGAATTGAGCATTGAATGAGAAAGTGCATTAATAAAAGTTTTGCCATTTTTTACAAATAGCATGATGCATTGATACTTAGACATTTGATTGATTTTGCTTCTTATTATCTGTTATTAGATTAATTTCGTACCAAATTGATTGGATAATAATTCTTATTTTTGTTTTGTGTGCATGGACAATTCTCCCCTGCATGTTCGAGAGGCCAATAAGGCCCAACATCATCGAGTCAATTCTTTTGCCGAGGCTCCGAAGAGGTTAATATCGATTAAAGAAAAGAAAGTGTGTGGCCTAATTGCTACACACAAAGTAAAAGGGAAGCTAATATACAGGACCAATGACAAAGCTGAGCGAAATGATTAAATGGGCTTAACCAAACTTTGGTAGTCCATTCTGGATCTTTTGTAGGGGTTTGGGCCTAAGTGCCTAAACCCAACTTCTTCCCTTTCTTTTAGATTAGTATATTTGTATTAATTAAGACTTTGTAAAATACTAACTCTTTTAATTAACTTAGTTAATTTTTCTCATCGGAGTACCATATATTTTAGTGTAAACAACATAAAACACAGTAGTTTGGTCCCTAATTACGTTTTATCCCACTATTTTAAAATATTACATTTCCCCCGGGAGTTTAAAAAAGGGAAGGCATGTATCCTTTGTATTTTCATGTATCCTGGATGCATATAACCTCTTCATTAATGGTAAATCTGTTTCTATTATGGCGCTTTAAAAGGAAATAAAATATTTACAATTAATGAGGAGTAAATCATTAATTGTAAATCTATTACTATTAGGGCGCTTTAAAAGGAAATAACAGATTTACAATTAATGAGGAGAATCTGCAGTATCCTCATCTCCACAAACAACTGGAGAATTCAAATTTCAATTTAAAATTACTTGGATACACATCAAACTAGCAAGTAACTCCATTATACAGGATACATGTAATAATATATCTCAAATATCTAAGGATACACATTTAAACAGCAAACAACAATAGGTATACTTGGATACACTGTATCCAAGATTATAAGCTTGGATACATTATAATAGTGTTAAGGATACTTCCCAATATCTAAGGATACCCATCTAAACAACAAATAGATATAGGTATACTTGGATACATGTTAATATTGGATACAAGTTTGTAAGCTTGGATACATTGTAACAGTGTTAAGGATACATGTTACCAACATCTCAAATAGCAGGTTGCAGTAGTATTGGGATACATGTTAACATGAATTAATCTTGGATACATGTAACACAAGATTTGCTTACAATGTTATCCCTGGATACGTATTGCTTTGTTTTGATTTGAAACTTTAAATTTACAAAAGTTACACATTTACAACTCAGATAAATATATGTATACTTGGATACATGGAAAATAACACTGGATACATGGTAACAAGTTGGTAACACTGGAAAATAACATCTGGGTTTGAGTCCCTTGTTTTTGATTTCAAATTTTTGTGCAATTCATTCATTTTGACTTGATCGTTTCTAAATTTGGATCTATTTTCAGCAAAGTCTTCTTCTTCAAAGTCTCTAACAGCCGGAACAAAGGTCGGAGAAGGCACTTCATTGTTCCTAGACAGCAATGTGTTCCTAGGACTACTTTCTGCATTCTGATTTTGTGTCCTTTTCCTTAGTAGATACTGTAGTTTCTTGATCCAAGGATTCTTCTTCCCATTCAAAATTAATGGGTAAATCTGAAAAGGGAGTTTTTGGATTTTGCCCAAAAAGGTTTGATTGAATGCTATCCATGGAAGTATGTTGTTAATGGGTGTCTGAAAATCCGAGAATCTTGAAAAAAAAAACCTTAAAAGGTCTCTTCAATGGCGGAATCAAAATTAATGGGTAAATCTGAAAAGGGAGTTTTTGGATTTTGCCCAAAAAGGTTTGATTGAATGCTATCCATGGAAGTATGTTGTTAATGGGTGTCTGAAAATCCGAGAATCTTGAAAAAAAAAAACCTTAAAAGGTCTCTTCAATGGCGGAATCAAGCCCGGGTGAATCTGTCACCATTCTTGCCATCGTGTACGGTGGTGGCGCCACAGTCAGTTGAATCATTTGACTGCTGCCCAAACGAATTCACAGAAAATATCAATAAGCACATGAACACATGAGACAAGTGTGTGTGTACGGATGTGCATATGCAGGGGCATAATTACAAGTGTGTGTAAATCTGTGAAAATTTTGATTAGTGAGAGAGATTTGAGGGAGAAGTTGGAGAGATTTGAGGGAAGGAGTGATTTAGGGCGAAGTAATAGGAGTATATTGGGATACACGTTTTGGTATGAAAAATACAATCTAGTGAGATATATGTAATTATTTTAAAATAGTGGGATATTATGTAGTTATGGTAAGGATGTTTGATTAATTATGTAGTTTTTACTATATTTTATTGCAAGTTTGTTTCTTCATTAATAAAGTTTTAAAACTTTGTTTAAAATTTTACAAATAGCTTTTAAGTTTAACTTACAGATTCCGTTCAAAAAATCACTTGTCATTTTCCGTAAAACAAATGCTTCATGAAAAATAACTACTCTTTCTTTACTTGTCGATAAATTTTCATCTTTTCAAAGTTAGTCAGATAAATAAGTTAGAAAAATAATCAGATAACTGCGTGTTAGTGGATATTTTGAGTGCCTTAAAATCCTTCTCGAAATATTAATATGAACTTCTTACCCGGATTTTTTAAATTCGAAAGATTTTTATCTGTTTTAAATCTTTTGAATATTTTTCAAAGGTTTTCTTGATTTTTCTTAGAAAATTAAGTGGTGACTCTATTTTAATTAAACTTGGAGATTTTTATAAGTTTTCACAAAATTATCAAACACCTCCACGAAATTATCGAAACTATCAACCGAATTTCCAAACACCATCTCCAAATTTTGAAAAGAAATCTCCCCGAACCTTCACACCATTAGCTGAAACTCGTTCCCAACTTTTCAAAAGACTCAAGAAAGCTGGACTGATTTAGCCTATTAAGCCAAGAGCTGTCAATACCAACTCCCAGGTTTTTAAAGCCGATCAATATTGCGCATAATATGCTGACATGCTACAAAATATTGCATCAATCTGAAATACAAGATTCAAGATTTGATTGATCAAAAGGTTATCTCACTTCAAACAGTACCAACAAATGGAGCCGCTATCAATACGATAGAGACTGATGAAGAGTGGGTGGCAAGCAAGACCATAAAACAACTCAGTCCAAACAAAGTAAAAAAATCAGAGAAAATTGTGGTCTCTCTAAAAATAAAAACAAGGATTCAAAGTTTATGAAAATGACCGCACATTATCAAGCATTCCCTAGAAAGCCTCCCAAATTTGGTATAGGCTACGTCCAATTTAAAAAGAACCAGTTTGAAGATAAGGTAAAAAATAAGATCGATCGAGTGCTGTCAAAGGCAGTAACTCGCCTCTACCAGTCATTTTCCATATGTTTAAAGCACGCGAGCAATGGTCTTGGGGATGGAATCGGGTACCTCTTCAAAGAATGTGTTGTGATACTGGAGGAGTTCCCTGAGGCATCATAAAAGATGAACCTGGAGGAGCAGTTGTAAAATTATACCTCCACTCCACTCATAATTCCCCGTTCACTATGGTAGATGAAAGGATCAATTTGAACTTTCTACAAATTGGTGATGGTCTGGATGAGGCCCGAGACTCACCATTTATGTTTTTATTTCCCTCAGTACTATTTTTACTGCCTTCCAAAAGGCATAGACTCGTATTCGTATGAGCCATAGCTAAAAATTGTTAATGTTTTCAATTTCAATGAAAGCCTCATATATCTAAAAAAATCAACTTTTTTTACCTTACATATTTAAAATATTAAATCTAATCTTGTTTAAGCATGATTTCAGTAAATGATTTAAAACCTGCCAATGTCATGTCATATCATGAGCTGAATAAATAAATCGAGGTAGAGGATGATAAATGTAAGGAGTATGATGACGAGACTATGATCCCCGAACATTTAACAGAGGAGATATAATAATTTGATGAACATGAGAAACCCAATTCAGAGAAAATCGGATTGGTAAAATTTTAAAGATGATAATCAAGTCAAAGAGATCATTACCGGTATTCTTCTAACAAAAGCACAAAAGGGAGAGTTTATTAAATTTCTCAGTCAATACATTGACATGTTCGTCCAAGCCTACGGTGATATGTTATTAGTCCATCCAAGATTTAATCCAAGAGATATTTGATCCTTCCGCCATCAAGATGAGATCAAAAGAAGAATTCACACCAAATTGACGAAGATGTCATGTCATTCTTAAAGTACTGTCCGGAGATACTTTGATTTTATTTGAGATGGATGGCCAAGTGTGACCCAAGCTGAGCAACGCTGATGCTGTGAAGAGATAATACGCTTGAAGATGGTTTCTCTCTTATTTATTTTCCTATAATTGCTTTCTAATTGTAATTGTTATCATACTTTGTAATAGCTCAAAATTCCCCATCCTCATTGTACGAACTATGTTTGACCTAAATTCTCAAGAATGAGATAAGTAGGTGGCCTGTGTCGGCCTCGGTCAACCCCTTAGAAAAATCTATTCCCCTTTTATATCTTGAACTATGTGATGACCCGAATTCTCAAGAATGAGATACATAGGCGACCTTTGTCAGCTTTGGTCACCCCTATTTATTTCTAATATTCCCTACTATGATAGTGAGAACTACGTTTGACCTGATTCCTGCATCAACGAAATACGTAGGTGCCACAACGGCTCGGTTATATCTCCTAGAAAAATGGAAACTGGGGCAGAATTTTTGTGAAAGGAATCTCAAAAATTCAGAAGACAAATATCGTTCTCCGGCAAGTCAGAATACAAATTGTGCCAAAGAGTAACTGAGGTGAATTTTGAGAAAAAATCTCGCGATCCCCACAAAGTGTCAAATCTCTTATCGACAACACAAGATCCATCATAAAACCTCTAATTGGGGAAGAAATTTTGAGGAGAACCTCAAAATTTACACCAAGATTTATCAGAGAGTTCAGAAAATAAACTCCGAAGAATTCCCCTATACCAAGAGATCATAGTCTATTTCAAAAAATCACCAGTTGGGACAAAGTTTGAGGCAAACTAATCCCCACCTATGATGGATTTTTTGAAAGGCCATTTTCAAACTTTTCACCTAGAATGAGGAAGAATTTCCTGAGCTCGCCAGCAATGCATCAGATATGTCAAGGCGTCAAGTGAAAGACATTCATTGAGCTAGTACATGACATGACAATATTGGCAGAGATTTTTCAAATCATTTCTTCAAAATTGTTATTTTTTCAAAACTTAGTCGACAAATTTTTACAAATTAATTTATTTCTCTATAACTTGACTTTGTCTTACATCTACTGTGATCCAGACGACAAGCACTCGAGGATGGCAAACACCCAAAAATGACAAAGCAAGAAGCAGAAGATCGAAAGAGGTCGACACAGATTAGTTTTGCCAAAAAACTAATAATTTTTCTGTGGATGCAGGTTATTCTAAAAAGTGTCAAGAAATGGAAAAAATCCCTCATCATTTAGCGTATTCAAAGAAATGCGATGAGAATAAATTCCCAAAATCGGCTAGAAAGAGCCAAAATAATAGGAAGGGACCAAAAGAGGTAGAGTTTCCTAGAACTGATAAATTTTCTTGTAGTTTGAAGGAACTACCAGATAAGGAGAGATTGATGATATCCTCAAATCCCTAGCAGATCAGGGATCATAACAAATACATGATGTTCGTAAGCGATATTTATAGTTGTCCCCAAATACGGGTTCAACCATTCATTTACATTTAGAATAACTCCTTGTTTGTCTATCTACCTCGAAAAGAGGAGGAAGCTTGCAAATAAAATTATTTTGATTAACATTATGAATGTTTTCTTTAAAGATTTTCTTAAATTTGACTGTGGTCGCTAGTAAAAGCGATACTGTGTCTACTAATTGTTTACCTTGAAGTGTAGGTACACGCAAAGATATCAATGTAAAAAAGGGCAGCCCGGTGCACTAAAGCTCCCGCTATACTCGGGGTCCGGGGAAGGGCCGGACCACAAGGGTCTATTGTACGCAGCCTCACCTTACATTTCTGCAAAGGGCTGTTTCCACGGCTTGAACCCGTGACCTCCTGGTCACAGTTTTCTGATAATTACCGTGAAGAGCCATTTACATGTTTATGTTTATCACAAGGACCATCATCTGCAAATCGCCTCATAGGCTTTATCTTATCATCCTAACACTTGTAAGCTATAACAACGAGAATGTCCAAAGTATTCAAGTTGCAGTAATGGGAATGCACAAATCACAATACTTCTAAGTTGCATCAACAGAATGCACAAGGTGTCTAAGTCACAGTAACGGGAATACGCATAACACTTGTAAGCCACAATAATGGGAATGTGTAGAGTGTTCAAGTCGCAGAAATGAGAATACGTAAATCATGAAACTTTTAAGTCACAATAACGGGAATGCACAAGGTGTCTAAGTCACATCAATGGGAATGTGCACCACACTTGTAAGCCACAACAACGAGAATATACAGAGTGTTCAAGTCGCAATAACGAGAATGCACAAATCATAGCACTTCTAAGTTACAACAGCGAGAATATGCAAGGTGTCTAAGTCACAACAACGGGAATGCACACCACACTTGTAAGCCATAACAATGGGAATGTGCAGTGTATTTAAGTTGCAGCAATGAGAATGCACAAATCATGACATTTCTAAGTCGTAGCAATGGGAATACGCAAGGTGTCCAAGTCGCAGCAATGAGAATACACACCAGATCTATAAGCTACAATAATGAGAATGTGTAAAGTATTCAAGTCGCAACAATAGGAATACGCAAATCATAGCACTTCTAAGTTACAACAACGGAAATGTGCAAAGTGTCAAAATTGCCGCAATGAAAATATGCATTGCACTTGTAAGTCACAACAATGGGAATGTACAAAGTGTTTAAGTCACAACAGTGGGAATGTGCAAAGTATTTAAGTCACAACAACGAGAATGCATAAATCACAACATTTGTGAGTCGCAACAATAGGAATGCACACCGCACTTATAAGACGTAGCAATGCGAATGTGCAAAGTATTCAAATCATAGCAACGGGAATGTATAAATCACAATATTTGTAAGTCGCAACAATGGGAATGCGCACTACACTTCTAAGTCACAACAATAAGAATGCGCAAAGTATTCAAGTCGTAAAAAGGAGAATACATGCCAGGGTTAAAGAAAGCATATCGTTTAAGGGAAGTCTACAAGACGCCATCTAAAATTGGATAATAAACTGGATTTCTCAAAAGTTGGTAGGACAAAGGTCATCTGTAAGCCACATCGATGTCTGAAACTGGATAGTGTGCAAGATTGACCAAAATTTGATAGACCAAGAGCTATTTGTAAGACGCAACGATATTTGAAATAGGATAGTGTGCAAGATCGCCCAAGAGTTGTCAGTTCAAGGGTAATTCATAAGTTGCAATAAAATCTAAAATTGGATAAAAGTGCAAGACTACCAAAAATTGATAGTCCAAGGGTTATCTATAAGCCATAACATATCCACATTGATATTGTGCAGGACTACCCAAAGGCTAACAATTCAAGAGAAATCTGTAAGTCGCGTTACATCCAAGATCGGATAAAAGTGCATGATTACCTAAAAACTGGCAATTCGAAGGATATTTGTAAGATGCCTCTATCCAAAGTTGGATGATGTGTAAGATTACTCGAAAGCTGACAATTTGAGAGACCTCTGTAAGCCGCCTCTATCCAAAGTCAAATGATGTGCTAGATTACCCAAAGCCTGATAATTCTAGAGATATATTTAAGTCACGTCGACATGAATGATGTGCGAGACTTACCAAAGACTACTACAAACCAGCCACGAGGGAAATCATACCAAGATAATGCTACAAGTAGTTATGAGGACTGTTACATTGCAAAGGGCTACAAAGGTCATCATATTCAAAGATCATCACATTTAACTTCCACAAAAGCAATCCTATCCGATGGCTATGAAGGCTATCATGTCTATTTTTCATGGAAGTTTATATTTCCTGAGACAGGGATATGAAAGGATGACACGTTCTTCAGGGATTCAATAAATGCAAAAATGAGGTACATAAGTTATCTCTCCTTATCAAACTACTTTACTACTAACAATCTGGTTTCAAGATATTGCCGAGAGCTTTGAGAGGATGAAAATCTCAAATCAGAACCACAGGTGCAGATCACGCCTAAAAAAGATATCGCACAATACAGAATTCGGATATAATCTAACGATGAGGTATGTCAAAGAAACTATCTCTCCAAATGAAATTATGTTACCACTAACAATCTTATTTTGAGATGTTACCGAGAGCATTTGAGAGGATAAAATTCTCAAAACAAAAACCACAGGTGTGGACTACGCTAAAAAGGATGAAACACAATGTGGAACTTTTTCTTAGCAGTGAACTGGGACATAGTCCGAAGAGGAATACCAAATTCTTTGGACACGAGATGAGGAACAACTTCTACCGCTATCAAACCACACCCCTACCAGAAGGCATGTGGGTATTGTCTTGCTTTTTTTAGTCTCAGTTTCACATCTAGTGTAATTTCTAAACTCACACTAGAAGCAATACCCTTCTCTTTCAAGTATGGGTGACAAACACCTAGAGCTTTGTAAATTATGTCCAGGTAAAATCTTACATATGGGTGTGAAGTGTGCCACATTCATAGTTGAGAGGTTACAAGCTTCTTTTTTATAGCTCAATTCATTTATCACTCATTCCGAGTCAAAGGTTATCTTAATATAAAGATTGCCTTTTTCACCAATCGAGTCAAACTACAAGCAGCCTGATTCTCAGAGTTTCGGTATATGTAGGCGGGCTCTATGTTGAAAACTCGGTTGCATTCCAAACTTCCCCCCAGTCCTCTTATTTCCAAGCTTTCTAGTCTCTCTGTAATCCAAAACTGGGATAACTTTGAATTCATTGAAAATTGTGTGTAAAATCAAGCGTCTTAAACTACAAGTGCTTTGAATTCTCATGTAACCTGAGATATGTAGGAAACTCGACACTAGGGTCTGACCATGATTCCTTGAAATTCATGCTAAAACCATCCATTTTCGAGAATGAATTTATGGACGAAAAAAATTGAGAACGTAAATTCCTTTTGCCCAGGGTTCCTTGCACTCACCCTACTCAAAGGGAGGGGCAGTTGTTGACACTCTATTTTTTCCCTCCACGACCTTAATTAATGTAGAGCTTCTTCTATTTTTAAACAACTTTAAAACAATTATTTTTATAAGATGAAATAATTTTCAAAATAAATTTGAGGTAATTTAGTAATTTAATGTGAAATATGTATACTCTATATAATAGTATATAAATTTTACTTAAAGAAATATTTCAAAATTTATTTTAAATGAAAATCATGTTTAAAGTTGAAAAATCTGCTCTATTTTTCTCAAAATTAATTTAAAATCAAGAAATAATTGTATGATTAATTCTTTAATTTTGAATGGGTTAGTTATGTTTGATAAAATAATTATTCTTAATTGTTAAAACTAGAAAATCATTTAATTAATTGAGGACTTAATTTATTTTATTTCAATTTCGACCTAAATTCTCTAATGTAATCGATTTGGTCGTATGTTAAACCAATTTTTTTAGCATTTTGATTAAATCCAACCACATTTGCAAAACAATGTGTCCAATTCCTAAATTTCAAATCTTTAACCTTTTTTTCCTCTCCATTTTAGTTCCCATAGCCCAAATCAAATAACATTCCAGCCCAATGTTTTGGCACTTGGAATGGCCCAATGCCCTTATACTCCCTCTCCTATATCAGACATATGCAACAACATATAATCACACACATATACACATATATTTCTCCAAAAAGAACCCACACACGCCCCTATTTTCTATTGAAAGAGCGCTCTGTACATTCATAATGCGCTTCTCTCTTCTGCCTCTTCTTCCTTTCACAAAACAAATAAACCCAGTGAAAAAACTCGAAGAACAGCTCAAAATGCAACAGTAACAATAGCCAATGATGTGAATGCCATCCATAATTCCGTTAAGTTCTCCATATCTTCACGATTTCGATGTGCTATCAAGAACCTAGAAGCTTCTAGAGGCCCTATGTAACGACCAGGCCCTTTGTTATGTTAATTTTTCCTGATTTCATAAATTGGGGAAAATCGTTAAACATTTATTTGGGGTAAGTAGGGTTATGTCATGGAAAAATTCTAATTTTCAGAAATAATCTGGGCTGACGTCACTCCGCTATAGCGGTAATTATTCTGCTATAGCGGAACTACTGTAGCGGATGGACAAACCGCTATAGTGGAGCTACGAGAGGCAGTATGCCTGTGACAAGATTTTATTAAAAAGTCTCTTCTCCTCAGTTGGAAAATATACGAGGGTTCCTCCAAAACCCCTCTCATGCTTCTTCAAGGCTGGGGAATCTTGAGGAGGAGGAGTCATGGCTGAAGGGATGCGGAACAACGAATTGCAGGACCATTCTTCAGCCAGGAACGCATTCACAGAGCTAGAAACGCACCATTGTAGCTGCTTAGCATCCAGATAGGCTAGGTTTTCATGAGTAGTTAGACCTGTTTACTTTTCGTACTTGTTGTATAGTGGGAACAGAGAATCCATGTTTTAGGCCTCCGGGCACGGAGTCTGGCAGATTCGGGATTGGTTGTGTTGATTCTTGGATGTATGGAGTAAATGGCTGGTCTTGTGATTGTGTTATGTGTTTACATTATACATATTAGTGTGATAACTTGATAGATTAAGGGACTAGTATGTCGAAAAGGTTTGGAGAACCGGGGAAGTGCTTGGGAGTTATGGGAAACGGGAAAAGGAAACTCCTAGGTGCGGTTTCAGGAATGTTTATGGTCTGAGACTTAGTGGCGGTCTTGCTAAGGTTAGGAAAAAGGGAAATTGTGTAGCTTCTTATATGATTACGTAAAGGGGAAATCGCTTATTACACGTTTTAGAATAAAAAGGGTGAAGCAGGGACAGTCTTCGGATGGGATTTGATGGTTCGTGTTGAACCCAAAAAATGGGCTAGGTGATGGCTTACGATTTATGTGAATGTTGTATATTCTTGTACTCATATCTAAGTGATTGTATGAATTACATTGCTTAGGGAAGTTGTGTAGAATGTCTAAGGTTCCTGCTTTACAGTTTGTGATTTGAACGGTATTTTCTTGTTGGTTTACAAGTTGTTTGTTCATGCATTTGACTATGGATTATTGACATTCGGTTGGCTCGGGTACCACGGCTGGTATGGTTTTAACAAATGGTTGGCATGGATACCACGCCTGGTATAGAATATACTAACTGTTGGCTCGGGTACCATACCTGGTACGAGTTTACTTTTATTGCATCAATGCATTGTTATTATTGTGTTGCATTAACTGATATTAGTTTCATGAGTGAACTAGGTTGCTTATTGAAATGTGATTAATTGTTATTGGTTCCTTGAGTGAACCGAGCTGTTGTGGAATTATGATGTCAATGGATGGTCCTTGAGAGGTCAGAAATTTTTGTAAAACTGTTGTGTTTGGTCTTGGGTTAGGCCGGGTTGATCATTGACACTTAGGTGTTTCTTAGATCCGGGGTGGGTCTAGATAATAGAAAGGGGAGGTTATTCGTGTATATGCGCTTGCAGGTCATCGTCATTGAGTGTGCCTAGATGGTCGAGGATTAATTGTGATTAATGACTAAGCGTCGGTCTCGGTATAGACTGGGTAACTTATTAACACTGAGGGTGGTTATGGGGATCCATGAAGGGTCTGGGTTGTGTGCTGTAAAGGGAATTATATGTAACACTAGTATTGTCATTAAATGTAGCAAGGGTTGGTAGGTGAATTCCACGTGGTGGGTATACTGGGAGGAAGACTAAGATTCTGGGGTTGTGGTTCTAGTTGTTGTTAACACATTTGAAGGTTTACTAGAGATCCGTGAAGGGTTGGACCCTGGTGAGTAATGTTACGAGTATAAGTGGTTGAGTCGGGTAATTATCCGGGCTAAGTCTGAAGGACAGTTAGAATAGTTGACTTAGGAAGTCTAGAATATTGAGACTTGGGAAGTTCAGGATTGGGTGACTCTGGGAGTCTAAGGTTAGTGTGACTCGGAAGTCTGGAGAATGAGGGAGTCGGCAGCGGAAGAACGTTAGAGGATGGGAACCAAGTTATATTAATTTTAGTCATGTATTTCCTTGTTTTCTTATATGATGGTAGGAATGGATTCGGGTACCGATGATGCTTACCAGTATGTGTGGTTGTACTGACTCTGCTCTTGCCATACCTTTTGGTATAGTCTGGTTGCAGGTTGGTAATGTTTCATAGGTTCATGGCGATAAGGATCTCCGGCAGCTTCTGTCTTCGATTTCCATGGCGGAAGTTGTGTTTTTCCCCTCTTGTGTCATCTTGTATTAGCTCTTATACCTGTTTACACTAGATCCTAAGGAGGGTGTTTTAAAAGTGTTGTAAAGGTTTTTCCGCAAGTTTTTATTAGTCTACCTTCTGAACATGTTTTGTATAAAGGGATTTCCTCAGGTATAAAATAGATTAATTTAAAGGGTTACTTTAATTTCCTCAAGTTACCTGTGAGACGGGTGATAAGGGTTCATCTATCTAGGTGGTTAGAGTAGGCGCCCGCACGACCCGGTAGGTTGGGTCATGACAGATGGTATCAGAGCCTAAGTTACCCGTCTCCCAGTACAAGAGCAAAATGTCGAATAGAGTCCTATGGATTGGTGTGTTGACATCCACATCTAATCTTTGGGGAACTATAAGGCATTCTAAGAATTGTCACCCTTCTTTCATTCCTTCGTGCGGTTCGTACTTGCTTGTATGGGCTGGGTCCAATTGGTATCTCTCGATTCCAATTGGTATCTCTCGATTCCAATTGGTATCTCAGCAAGGTAAGGGAGGTCTCCGTAGTTTAGTTACTATAGGACAAGTAAGAGGAATTAGAATCGGGGAGGTTCCAATTGGTATCTAGCCTGAGAGGCTGCGGCGAGAATGGACAACCGGTTAATGGTCATCCATGGTACACGTGAAGGTGAAACTTGTGAATTAAATTGATTGTGATTGATTTGGTTGTGACTTCAAATTGAATTGTTGTGTGTACAAATTTGTGTGACTTAATTGAATTGTGTGTGGATTGTAATTATGTGCATGTGGAGTCTATGGAGAGTCATCGAGTGAAAATTTTTGTGTGCTTTAGACTGTGGTAGTCTGTTAAATGTCTTGAGTTTAAGAGGGGTACTGCATGCTAGAAAGGTCTTATCACTGGTTAAGATGGTAAGGGATTGGGATCTGTGACTGTAGGGAAGCTTCGGTTTCAGAAAAGTCGAAAAATTGGTTGGGAACCATGGGAACAAGGGAGTCATTAGTATGTAATGGCGGGAAATTATTGTCGGAAAACAATTAATTATTGTGAATTCCTTGTAAATTAGGATGTGCGTTATGTTGTGTTATGCATGATTGTAATGTATTCAGTGCTAGGAATGGTCTTGAGGGTGTTTAAGACCATGGCGGAACTTACAGGTTGGGGCTGTGGTAATCGGGAAGCGGGATGAGTGCATTTAGCTGGAGATCAATTTTCTATACTATTACCGTCAGGATCTCTATAGCGGTGAAATGTCCACTATAGTGGAACCGCTATCGCGGAATGACCAACCGCTATAGCGGAGGTCAGCAAAGTAGAAGCCTGCTCTGTTTTTAATTTCTTTCCCGGGGACAAGATAAACAAGTATCAGCTACGAAACCACTATATAAAACCAAGGAAAGGCAGTTCTATATGTATAATATATGCAGGAAAGGAAATATAGTGTCTAACACGGGCATCCACGTGCCAAAATGAAAATAAAAGGGAAAGGGGAAACATTGTCTTAAACAAGCCCCAAACGGGGGCAACCCAAATAGTAGTAATCAGTAATAAGGCGGGGGGGGGGGGGTCCTAGGCCTCATCCTCGCTCAGGAAGGGGAACTCCTGCACGTCCTCGGGCTCGAGGGTGGGGAGCTCCTAACCTGGGGCAGCACAAGAGAACATGACCTTGATGGTCTTCCACATCCGGGCAAACATGCGGTCCCTGGAGCGTCTCTTCCTCTTCTCTTCTTCTAACTCCCTTCGGAGTGCTGCAAGTTCCTGAGAGGATGGGTGAGGGGCTGCACCTCTGGCGTTGGGATCCTCCATGAACCTTCGGATAGCTTCCAGATTTTCCTCCAGCTGGGCTCTAGAGATCGGGGGATGGGGCTGGGACTGGGAAGGGGCAGGAGTGTCATCATCCTCATCATCATCATCGGCCTCCTCCACCGGCTGACTGCTCCCTGCCTCATCCATCTTCCTTTTTTTCTTGGAGATGTCCTTCACCCGGACAGGGTCAAAGGGCTCGTCTATGGTCACCTCTGAGTCCGTATGGTCCTGAGGCACACCAGCTCACCTGCACAGCTCCGAGAACAACCCAGGTAGATAGGGGCCCTTCCTGTGACCACAGTAGAATTCCTTCCACTCTGAGATGATTTGCTCTCCCACATTTATAATAATCCCCTGCATGGCACAAGCGATCACCAAAGCTCGGGCATAAGTCACGTCGATTTGATTTCCCAATAGACGAATCCTCTGGGATACCAAGTTCAGCCACCTCCTAGCCTCGGAAGAGAAGTAGACACTAGTAATGCCCTCGGGGCTGACCCAGTACACCTTGTCCCTGAATGCGGGGTCCACCAGAGTATTCCTTAGCCAAGTCATGTCCCATAGCCTGGCCTTAGCCATGTATGCCTCATTGTAGATGTGGGGAACCCCTAACACCTCATTAATGGTCCGGGCATCCCTGGGGACGTCCACCCCTCGTAGCCGGATGGTAGGATTCGGCTCATTCCAACGGAACGTAGGGAGGATGGCATAGAACTCCCGCACCCAGCCGATTAGCACGGGAGGAGGAGCCACTAGCAAAGTGTCCCACCCAAACTCTCAAACCCGGCGGTGGAAATCAACCGCTTTTCTACCTACCCAGTCATTCGACAACCTCCATTATAGCAGAAACCAAATTTATGGTAGTCCCTGAAGCTCTCTCGACTAGCTTCATCGAGGAATCGCTCATAGTCATAATCATGCACTTGTTGTTCGGCCATTTGTCTTATCCTGCAAGGGTAAGAATGAGACGGGATTAGAAGAGTAATAGAACATAAAATGGAGGAAATTTTTTCTAAGTGTTGGCTTGGGAAGGCCACTATTTTACGGCCTTCCGCTATAGCGGATGGTGCATCCGCCATAGCAGAACCGCTACAGCAGAAGGGTACTACTATAGCGGGAACGCCATAGCGGAGCCCAACCGCTATAGCGGTCTTCATCGTCCCAGACCTTCAAGGGGTGCATCAATGGTGCCCCTTGGTCCAAAAACTTCATTTTTGTCATTCCAAGTCCAGATCTACCTACCCAAAGTACCCTATTGCTATTTTCTACAGAAATTTAGGCATTATAACCCCTATAGGTCGCCCTAATCACTACTTTTGTTCGAGAACAATCCTTAACTTTTCCACCCATTTTTGGCCAACAATAGCATAATCCTTACGCCCAGAACACCTTGGAGGCATTGTAAACATAAGGGAAACTTCCATGCTTCGGGAATCCGACAAAAATCCAAACCAAAAAGTTCAAGTTCAAACCCACTTCAAATGGGCTACCAGTTCCTAGTTTTCTACCACATTCAAGTATAAAATCATGCAAGAGAGTAAGGGGAGGAGAGATTTTGATTATTACCTAGAAATTCTGACGTTGGGAGTGGGATGATCGGGAGAGAGAGTAGAGTTTTTGAAAGGAATATGGGGAGAATGAGGGGAGAAATCCGTTTCTCCCCAATTTCATTCTGTTGCCAACCGCTATAGCGGTCGGCTGTCCGCTATAGCGGTGTAATGTCTACCACATCGGACGGTTCAGTCAGTTATTGGTAAGGGAAAAGTTCTCCTGGGTGTTTCCAAATTCTTCCATCCCAACATGATACGAGACCTCAGATTTTTGGGTGCTTAGAAGGGAAACACGTGTAATTGTCCTTGTGAAACTCGTAAATTCTTTGTCGGGATGAGGCAAGGATAAATATTTCCTTTGGGCGGTAAGAGTCCAGGGTTAGTTTCTCTCCTCTGGTCTTATTCGGGATCGTTCGGGGATGAACGAGGGGTAAATTGGTATCTATTGTAACTACCGAGCCCGTCATTATGTTAATTTTTCTTGATTTCATAAATTGGAGAAAATGGTTAAAAATTCATTCGGGGTAAGTAGGGTGACATCATGGAAAAATTCTGATTTTCAAAAATAATCTGGGCTGACATCACTCTGCTATAGCGGTAATTATTCCGCTATAGCAGAACCGCTATAGCGGAGGGACAAACCGCTATAGCGGAGCTACGGGAGGCAGTATGCCTGTGACAAGATTTTATTAAAAAGTGTATTCTACTCAGTTGGAAAACATACGAGGGTTCCTCCAAAAACCCTCTCATGCTGCTCCAAGGCTGGGGAATATTGAGGAGGAGGAGTCATGGCTGAAGGGATGCGGAACAACGAATTCCAGGACCATCGTTCAGCTGGGAATGCATTCACGGAGCCAGAAACACATCGTTGTAGCTGCTTGGCATCCAGGTAGGCCAGGTTTTCATGAGTAGTTAGACCTGTTTACTTTCCGTACTTGTTGTATAGTGGGAACGGAGAATTCATATTTTAGGCCTCCGGGCACGGAGTCTGACAGATTCGGGATTGGTGGTGTTGATTCTAGGATGTACGGAGTAAATGGCTGGTCTTGTGATTGTGTTATGTGTTTACATTATACATATTAGTGTGATAACTTGATAGAATAAGGGACTAGTATGTCGGAAAGGTTCGGAGAACCGGGGAAGTGCTTGGGAGTTATGGGAAACGGGAATAGGAAACTCCTAGGTGGGGTTTCAGGAATGTTTATGGCCTGAGACTTGGTGGCGGTCTTGCTAAGGTTAGGGAAAAGGGAAATTGTGTAGCTGCTTATATGATTACGTAAAGGGGAAATCGCTTATTACACGTTCTAGAATAAAAAGGGTGAACCAGGGACAGTCTTCGGATGAGATTTGATGCTTCGTGTTGTACCCAAAAAATGGGCTAGGTGATGGCTTACGATTTCTGTGAATGTTGTATATTCTTGTACTCATATCTAAGTGATTGTATGAATTACATTGCTTAGGGAAGTTGTGTAGAATGTCTAAGGTTCCTGTTTTACAGTTTGCTATTTGAACGGTATTTTCTTGTTGGTTTACAAGTTGTTTGTTCATGCATTTGACTATGAATTATTGACATTCGGTTGGCTCGGGTACCACGCCTGGTATGGTATAACAAATGGTTGGCACGGGTACCACGCCTGGTACATAATATACTAACGGTTGGCTCAGGTACCGCGCCTGGTACGGGTTTACTTTTGTTGCATTATTGCATTGTTATTGTTGTGTTGCATTGACTGATATTGGTTTCGTGAGTGGACCGGGTTGCTTATTAAAATGTGATTAATTGTTATTGGTTCCTTGAGTGAACCAGGCTGTTGTGGAATTATGATGTCAATGGGTAGTCCTTGAGGGACCGGGAATTTCTGTATAACTGTTGTGTTGGTCTTGGGTTAGGACGGGTTGATCATTGACACTTAGGTGTTGCTTAGAAGGGATCCCGGGGTGGGTCTAGATAATATAAAGAGGAGGTTATTTGTGTATATGTGCTTGCAGGTCGTCGTCATTGAGTGTGCCTATATGGTCAGGGATTAATTATGGTCGGTCTCGGTATAGACCGGGTGGCTTGTTAACACTGAGGGTGGTTAAGGGGATCCATGGAGGGTTCGGGCTGTGTGCTGTAAAGGAAATTAGATGTAACACTAGTATTGTCATTAAATGTAGCAAGGGTTGGTAGGTGAATTCCACATTGTGGGTAGACTGGGAGGAAGACTGTGAGTCTGGGGTTGTGGTTCCAGTTGTTGCGAATACATTTGAAGGTTTAATAGAGATCCGTGGAAGGTTGAACCCTGGTGAGTAATGTTACGAGTATAAGTGGTTGAGTGGGGCAATTAGCCGGGCTAAGTCTGAAGGACAGTTAGAATAGTTGACTTGGGAAGTCTAGAATATTGAGACCTGGGAAGTTCAGGATTGGGTGACTTGGAGATTCTAAGGTTAGTGTGACTCAGAAGTCTTGATAATGAGGGAGTCAGCAGTGGAAGAACGTTGGAGGATGGGAACCAAGTTATATTAATTTCAATCATGTATTTCCCTATTTTCTCATATGATGGTAGGAGTGGATTCAGGTCGATTGATGAGGCCTACCAGTACGTGTGGTTGTACTGACTCTACTCTTGCTATACCTTTTGGTATAGTCTGGTTGCAGGTTGGTGATGTTTAATAGGTTCACGGCGATAAGGATCTCCAACAGCTTCTGTCTTCGATTTCCATGGTGAAACTTGTGTCTTTTCCCTCTTGTGTCATCTTGTAGTAGCTCTTGTACCTGTTTAGACTAGATCCTAGGGAGGGTGTTTTAAAAGTGTTGTAAAGGTATTTTCGCAAGTTTTTATTGGTCTACCTTCTGAACATGTTTTGTAAAAAGGGATTTCCTCAGGTATAAAATGGATTAATTTAAAGGGTTACTTTAATTTCCGCAAGTTACCTGTGAGACGGGTGGTAAGGGTTCATCTATCTAAGTGGTTAGAGTAGGCGCCCGCACGTCCCGGTAGGTTGGGTCGTGACACCCTAGGTGACACCTCCTCCATAAATTTCATGGAAATTCTGTATAATTTGGTATAATATTTAAGCTGTAGCCTTATCCGCAATTAGAAATTCAAATTTCATCACGTGTTATGTCCGTTAAGACCTCCATTTCCCCCCTCTTTTTCTCCTATAAATACCCCCTCTTCCTATGGATTAAGAGGCTAGATTTTTTGGGAAATATTAGAGAGTTTGGTGGAGCATTCCACTAATATCACGTAACCAAGAAGTTCCAGAGATATAAACCTAAAGTGTAAATAACTCCATCTTTTCTCTGCTTTTCCTTTACATCTAAGGGTTACAATGTGAAACTTTATTGTTACTGTGAATCTATGATTCTCTGGCCTGGTCTTGTTTGAAGAATATGTGCTTGATGCTATTAAAATATTAATAAATGTGTAGCTTAGTATGTGATGATTTTGAAGTTTCCGTCTTACTGTTTTCGTGGCCTTATGTGTGCTTAATGAAATATCGTTATATTACCTGTGTGTGTGCATGGTAGAGAATCTCTTAAAGGGTCTTCTTGGTTCATGATACCAAGTAAGACTCATCAAAAAAAGAGGGCAAAATTTGGTCTTTGGGTTGGCTCTCTAGCCCTCACCAAAGAACAAATGATAGAACAAATCAAAACTTCATCATAGTTTGTGATCTTGTTCTAGTTGCTGCAAAGCATCTTTATAGAGCGTTTATTAAGTTTCCTTTTGCAAAATCCTTGTCTCAATTTGCTACTGGAAAGTAGAACCAAAGTTAGGTATGTTTTGTTTCTCTTTTTAAAATTTCGATCCTTGGAGTTCTTGCAATGATAACTGATAGTGTGCTTCTCAGTTGGAGTTATGGAGAATCGATAACGTCTGGTGCTACTGTTTAAAAAATGGTGTTTTGAAATGAGAAAATTGATAGAGATGGTTAATTTCGAAAATGTCTATCTCTACTTTATTCGTTGTTTAAAAGTTGAAGATTGGCAAAGCTAAGTTAAAGAAGTCTTTAGCTAAGGACTTCTTAGAGACTTTGTTTATGTCAAACAAGGTGTATGAAGGGAATGGAGCTATATCTTTATGTTAAAGCTTATTGCTGGTTTTTTTCTAAAATATAGGACAAGAAATAAAAAGGAATATCTCAATTCCTATCTTCATCTCCCAAAAGGAGTCCACTGCCAAGATCCCTAAAGGGTTCTTTTGGTTCATAATACCATGTAGAATCTATAAAAGGAAGAAAAGTCTTAAAGGATTACTTTCTAATCTTCCTCTAAACTTTGATTTGAAAGGATAAGGTTGAGTTTCATAATAGCTTCCCCTTTATCTCGTAACTTTCATTTTTCAAAAACTCCAAAAAGTATGTTTGTGTGTCTGATTTCCCGTATGTCTTCTGTTGACGCTCAAGTTGCCCATATGAGATTATCTGAAGTTATTTTTTTCCCTTCATGTTCGTAGAAGTTAAATCAATAAATCCCCTGTTCATCCTTTCTTTTTTCCTATAAGTTTTAAAGAATGGTGATTATCCAAGTTATTTACCTCTCAAATGCAACAAAGAAATGGTATGAAGAATCAGTTTGTTTTCTTTTGTTCATTTAGTTCATTTGGTATCACTGTTATTTGTCCTTCATAGCTAGTATTGTTCACTTAGAGCAATAAGTGTAATAGTCCACATGATCAATTTGTGAGGCCTTAGAACGGACATGGAAGAAAAAATGAAATTTCTCTGTTTCCCTTTAAACTTTAGCAAAATCTATAAAGATACTTACTCACTAGGCCGATGCACCCAGATAAGTGTTCTTATTATGTTACCTACTGTTTTATCCCATTATGTTGAACTACGAGTTAATATATTAAACATAGAAGACTCGTTTGTTGTTCTTTACAAAAATTTAGAGTGATGCAGCATAGTTGCAAGAATTGAGAATTGAATGAGAAAGTGCATTAATAGTAAAGTTTTGTCATTTTTTAACAAATAGCATGATGCATTGATACTTAGACTTTTGATTTATTTTGCTTGTTATTATCTGTTATTAGATTAATTTCGTATCAAATTGATTGGATACTAATTTTTCTTTTTCTTTTGTGTGCATGGATAATTCTCCTGAGTATTCTGGACTCAATTTGGACCCCTTCTCCCCTGTATGTTTGAGAGGCCAATAAGGCCCAATATCATAGAGTCAATTCTTTTGCCGAGGCCCCAAAGGGGTTAATATCGACTAAAGAAAAGAAAGTGTTTGGCCTAAGTGCTACACATATAGTGAAAGGGAAGCTGATATACATGATCAATGACAATGCGGAGCAAAAGGATTAAATGGGCTTAACCCAATTTTGGTAGTCCATTCTGGATGTTTTGTAGGGGTTTGGGCCTAAGTGCCTAAAACCAACTTCTTCCCTTTCTTTTAGATTAGTATATTTGTATTAATTAAGACTTTGTAAAATACTAATTCTTTTAATTAAGTTAGTTAATTTTCCTCATGGGAGTACCATGTATTTTATTGCAAGTTTGTTTCTTCATTAGTAAAGTTTTAAAACTTTGTTTAAATTTTTACAAATAGTTTTTAAGTTTTACTTACAGATTCCGTTCAAAAAATAACTTGTCATTTTCAGTAAACAAATGCTTCATGAATAATAACAACTCTTTATTTATTTGTAGATAAATTTTCATCTTTTCAAAGTTAGTCAAACAAATAAATTAGAAAATTAACTAGATAACCGCGTGTTAGTGGATATTTCAAGTGCCTTAAAACCCTTCTAACTTCTTACCCAGATTTCTTAAATTTGAATGGTTTTTATCTATTTTAAATCTTTTGAATATTTTTCAAAGGTTTTCTTGATTTCTTCTAAAATATTAAGTGGCGACTCTGTTTTAATTAAATTTAGAGATTTTTATAAGTTTTCAAATTTAATTCAAGTCAAAATCATTTCAAAACGAAGTTGCTTTTTCTTTTAAAGAAAGTGAAAATGCGATAAAACAATATCGCACACTTGAAAGGAGCGATGAAGTCTTTATTTCAATTGAGAGGAATGAATGAGACAAGTTGCGTGGTGAATCTCGAGGAAAACCTTGAGGGTCCATGCCAATGACTTGAGAAGCTTGAACATCTTGTTTTGAGTGACAAATTCCCTTAATTTAAATGAGAAATGAAATCCTTTTAACAAATGTTTTGAAAGGAGCAATTGCCTTGAGAATGTGATGGTTCAAATTGAGATGAACATTGTAGTTGAGTCTTTTTGTTTGTATTTTTCTTAGTTTATTTTTAGAATAGAGTAATCATGTGTGCACCCCATTGAGTTTTAGAGCATAATTTATTTCTTACTTTGTGAGTATCTTGCTTGAGGACAAACAATAGTTCAAGTTTGGGGGTTTGATACGTTGGTAATCTACCAACTTATTGAGCCTTTATTCATGAATTATTGCCATATTTTGATAAGATTTAGAGGTAATTATTGACTTTATTGATGCATTTACAAGTACTCATGGTCAAAAGTAGAAGACAAGGAATTGAACCCAAAAGAGCTCAAAAAGAGTTGGAGTGTGAAGGTAATCAAAATCAATGAAGAATCTGCCGAGAGGTGCGATCCACAGGCGACACACATAATGCACGAGGCAGGCCACACCTTCATTTGCATGACACCCGAACATCAACTGAAGTCACTGGTCTGAGAATTGGAGCTGTGCGATGCACATAATGCATAGTGCGATCGCACATTGCATCGCATGTCGTGTCGTACCATGCCCGAGGAGTAATTTTATCAATTTAAAAGTGACATTTTGGGAAACTTCTAAAACCCTTTTGGGGTGTGTACCTGAGAGTTTTTACACAATATTGCATAGTTTTCCATAGACAGAGTTTCGCAAGGAAGATAGTGAGTGACTTGATATTTCTCATCTTCTACCTTGAGAATCCACCATCTTTGTATCAAATTGAGATTGGATTTTGGATATTGGCTTAAATATGAATAGAAATTTGAATTACCCATTTGGTATAATCTTTTATTTTCTTAGTATGAGTGACTAATTTTCTTCTCTAGGAGTGTGTGTATGATGGGTATTTGAATTTGGGTATGGGTCTTGCTTAATTGTGTTTATAATTGCTAAATTGATATGAGTCTATTGAATTCTCCATATTTTAACTATAAAATTGATGGTTGCAAATATTGGTTGAATATACTTGGTTGTGTTCTTTCTTGAAAAAGGAGTTCATAATTTTGGATGAGAATTCGATAGTGGGAACTTGGGATTTCCATCCAGATTGAGGCTAGAAATAGCTCATTCACTGGAAAATATCAATTTAAAAGTTTAAGCTAGAAATAGTATGACTTCCCCAAGCTTGAATTGGTTGGTTTGAGTTGAACCCATGGTGCTTGAATAAATACCATTGGATAAATATTTAGAAGATCAAAAGATTGACATTCATGATTAAAACCAAAGACACCCATATTGTTTATTAAGAATTTACATAATTGAGCAAGTACCCTAGCCCATGTTTGAATTCCATCGAAAACATACCCCTAGTTATCCTCTCATTTGATTACAAATCCCTTGCTTACTTTAATTTCTTGTTCGAATTACGATTGCGATAATTTTCTCAATTCCTTATTCCCCCAAATTTTTACTTCTAGTTGTTGGAACAATTACTCTCTTATTGATTGACATAAGATAATTTCTTAGCGACTCATCATAACCATTCTCTGTGGAATTGACTCCGACACCTGTCAAGAATATAAATTTTGTTTTGCTGTGACGATCACTACCACCTCCTATTGGAGAGTGCTTTTGAGTGTTACCAAGTATTAAAGGGAATTATCAGATTGATTTATTTTACAATCGACATATATTAATTAGATTATCAATGAAAGAAGACTTTATTTACTTAACATCATAGTTGGCTTTCTATATTAAAATAAAGGATGGTAGCTCCTATTAGAGGGAACTTTTTATTTATGATTCTAGGTTTAAGGTTGAAGAGGAGACCTCAAGGGCTATGGCTGGGATATTATTCTCAAATCTACTATCTACATACTTTGTAAAGGAATCCTTGTTTCTCTAGTAATAATTGTTGACACTCATTTACATTTGAACATAGACACTATCAACTAAACTAGACCTGATTATGCTAAGGTTAAATTTTTAGTTGGTTTACTAACAGACCTACTGAATCATGTACGAATAGACAATGAAGGCGAACAAAGAAGAGCAATAGTGTGAAGGCGAACATACAATTTGACTATTTACCAATGTATTGTAGAGAGTGCAAACTCTAAAGGCATAATATTTATGAATGTAGGGTATTACGTATAGAATTGGCTCCAAAGAGAATAGAAGGAAACATGATTGATAAAATGACTAAGGACGAGGAAAAAAGGAACAAGAGTTGGCAGTAGAACAACAGTTACAAGAAAACAAACATAAGTCAATCAACGGAGCAACCAACATATAGGTTCTTTTTCCAAGAAGCTAACCAGTGAAAATATTGTGGGAACTAAAATGAATGAAATGCAATGAAAGAAGAAGAGTCTTTACTAAAGACTATCACCATCAGAGACAACATGCTACTAAGGGGAGTGGTAGGAACTTAGACAAGTCCACAACAACAAAGAATCATGCTATAAAACATATCGTAGTTCAGAATAATTTTGAGGCCTTCAATGCTACTGATAATAAAAAAAAGTAATTATATGGAGAAAAATAATAGCAAGCAAAATGGGGACCCAGTGCAAGAATTTAACAATAACAAAAACTATTAAGTGATTGGCATAATTGATAAAAACAATGCATTAAAGAATGATGCAATACCAGAAGGCCAAACATATGGGATTGAACCAATAAAGTTGATAACTATACTTAACAGACAAAGGAGACAGTTGTGAATAATAAACAGTATAAAGAGGAGTCTATTAACACAAGAGACTGGGTAGAGAAAGATTTCCAACCAACAAAATAAAAAAAAAGAAAGAATGACCCTCATCAGATTAATGAAGTACATGAAATAATCCCAGCACCTGGAGAGATTTCATAGAAGAAAAGAAGGGAGAGAGCTAAAAGATTAGATAGAGATGGGAAAAAGAAAAAAAATCAATAAAGAAAGAAGAGAGCCCACTACCCAGAATGATAATGATAAACCCAATCCTACAGAAAATAGAGGGCACTATAGAAGCCTCAATTATGGATAAAGGAGATGATACTGATACTGAGAATACTGTAGATTTGTGTTTAACTATAAGTGATGTTTTTCTTAACGTAACTATTAATGAGCAGGAGTTCACACAAATCATAGTGAGTACTTAACCAACTATCATGGACTCTTTGAACTGGAAAGTAGGGAGAAAAATAACATAACATAAATAATAGAGAGAAATTGGAGGATAATAATAAATAAGAAGCACAAAAGGGTAATAAAGAGACTGTGATTGCAGAAATTCAAACATACCCAACAAACCAAATCCAATAGGCTGAATCGTTATCGGATTTGGCTTTGGTGATTGCTCAAGATTAACAAATGACAATATACAAGAAGAACTCTCTAGTGAAAAATCTTCATGACCTTATCTCAGAAAATTATGGAGATATGAAAATTAACAAGGAGAAAGATAACTAGTCACAAATATCCAGGGAAGAAGTGGAAGAAAAATATTAAAGTTTGCATATGGAGAAAATTATCATGAAAGCTGGATTTTCACCTAAATCAAATGCAAAGGTGTAACAACCTATTCAGTCTTTACTAAAAAGGCACTTCATTGTGGATGAGCTATTCATGTGAAGAGTGGGTTAGAAAAACTTCTGGGTTAGCGAGTTCGAAATTTTGGGTTAGGCTAGTCTCGGATGACTTCTGAGCAAGGTAAGGTCTAGAGAAATTCGAGAAGATATTGGGTAAAATGTCTAAGTTTGAGCTAGATTTTCTATTAGCTAAGATATTAAGGAGTCCTTAGGACTTTTTGAAAGTGAATACGGGTGAGTAGAACTCCTGATATCAAAGTTGACGTGAAAGGGTTAGTTCAAAATGTCAAGATTTGTAGTGTGTTGTGAAATGGGCCATTTTGGGGGATTTTTAAGGTTCTATTCGATGTCAACCGCTAAAGAAGTTGACAATGCACTACATCGATGACCACTATAGTGGATAAATTCCTACTATAGTGGAAGTCAAAAGCAGTCAACCCGCTGTAATGGGCGGCTTCCGCTACGGAGGTGCTGCTATAGTAGTATTTAGGCTGCTACAGCAAAAGGACGAGACCAAAAAACCCAGAAATGGGTTTACAATTTCATTCTCTCTCCTTCAGCCCCAAAAATAGATGAGGGTTACTCCAAAAACCCTCCTAGGCTTCTCCAAGGCTTGGGAGACATGGGGAGGAGGGATTACAGCTAAAAGGATGCAAAACCACGGATTCAGGCTTGTCAATCATTAGGGAACGTCTTCACGGAGCCAAAAAATGTATTATGCAACTGCTTGGCATCCATGTAGGCTAGGTTCTTACCATTAAGTAGATTTGATCTGTTTTCATTTCAGATTTAGTGTATAGACAGAAAGGAAAATTCATGCTTAGGCCTTCGGGCATGAATTCTGGAGGATTGTTGTGCTTGGATTGGTTTGAACTAGAAAATGATTGAGTGGGGATAATGTGTTGTCATATTCTGGGTTTTTTATGATTATAATATGTTGTATGATGATAAAATCCAGGGAATAGAGTGCCGGGAAGGTTCAGGGAATTGGAAATGCTTCGGGTAGTTAAATGACTAGTAAAATAGGAGTCTTCGAAAATGATTTGGTATAAAAGAGTATAATAACAAGAATGGTCGAATTACCAAGATTAGGGGAGGTCTTACCCATGTTGTAGCTATCTTAGGAGTAGTCCGAAATTGATGTAGCTACTGACTATGTGTCAAAAGAGGGTGAACGGAATTTACTCATTGAACGGGATTCAAGATTGATTTATGTATCATGAGTTGGGGTAGGTGATGGTTATTATTTTCCCCAATATACAATATGTGTTCATGTACTATCACTTAGTATTGTGTGAGTTTGCATGCTTAGGGAATGCGATGATGAATGTCTAATTATCCGGTTATCCATCTTGCAAAATGAACTTGGTTTGTTGCTTGTTGGTTTACAAGTATGCTTATGTTCATTCTTTGTTGATTGTTGGATTTGTGTGATATTCGATTGGCTCGGGTACCACGCCTGATACAGGTTACATATTGATTGGCTCGGGTACCATGCCTGGTATGGGATACATATTCGATTGGCTTGGGTACCACGCCTGGTACAGGATACATATTCGGTTGGCTCGGGTACCTTTCCTGGTACGGGTTTTGTTTTACTTGCATTGATTGCATTCTTCCAATGGTTTCATGAGTGGATCGGGTTGTATTCTTGAATTATGATTATTGCATATGGTCTATGAGAGGCCGAGTGATTGCTAAATTTGTGATTGTGTAGGTTGGTCCTTGAGAGGCACGATTGTTACACTTAATTATGGGGTTGGTCCTGGGGTGGACCACACATCGCATGTTAACACTAGGTATTGGTATAAGGATCTTTGGTCGGTCTGGGAAGGATAAAAAGGGTATATGCTATTGTTACTAGCTCATTGTTTAAGTTGGTTGTTGAACCTGTTCCATGTGGTTGATAAGTTTAGAAGGAAGACTGATAGTCTGGAATTATATTGTTACGGGTCTAATTGTTACTTATTGTTCTTCATGTGTTCGATTCCTGAGAGGGCTGGGATTTACTATTATTTGGCAGTATAGTTGGTCCTTGAAGGGCCGGGTTAGTGTTCTTAAGTTATAAGGTTGTTCTTTTGTGAACTGGGGTCGCATGTTATTAGCATAGATGGTGTACTAGGGATCCTTGTTTGGTCTGGGTTAAGTAAAAAGGATATATGTTTGCTGTAACTGAGAATTGTCAATATCGGTTAGACTTGTTACATGCAGTTTATAAGCTAAGGACGAGACTCGTGGTCTGATTATAATGTTGGATGTTGTTACTTGTCGAGTATGGCCCTGGGAGTCATTGGGGCAATTTTTTACTAGTAGGTAGAGGTACGACGAGTGCGGTCTACGTCACCAAGTAGTTGGGTTTACTCTAAGTTGTTGAGTCATAGTGGTTGGCTGGGGTAAGGGAATGGTATTCTAGGTAGGGGCATAAATTTTTGGTAAGGACAAGTGTGACTGATACGCCCAAATTACACCTCCTTTTGGGAGCGTAAGATGTCACTGTTCAAATATAGAACCCAACAAAGGTTGGGGTCAATCCCACAGGGAATATGGTTGGACTAGGGTTGATTAGTATTTACTTGCGCTGTTAGACATTTATTTCCCTAAGAAGGGGGGTTTTAAGTAAGAAATATTAATCATGACTTCGAGTCATAACAAGTAACAAGTAACAGTTTCAACAATTGTTATCAATAAGAGAAGCGACTAGGGTAGTGTTCCCTATGAGATCATAACTTAGTAAGGCATTGTACTTTGTAAACTAGATTGGTGCTTAGCATGCAAAATTGGTATGTTAGGTTCACCTAAATGGTTGGTCCCATAGATAGATGAATTTAACCACACGCCTTAGTCCGGCCGTGGGTGTATGATTTACTGGCCCTTACCCTAGATCCCAGATTAGCTATTCTTGGAAGGGGTCAAGCTATTAGATGAGGGTTGGTAGCCTCAAATCTCCATTGTTGAACAACCCTTTTCCCATCAATTACCTTCTTGGTCCGGCAAGTAAGGACAAGGCGAGTTCTAACGTTATACACCGTTAAAAAAGAAATCAAAGCGAAGGGAAGAATAATGCATGCTTAAACACCACCCTAGAATTACCAAGTACTTTGCCTACTTTGTTAATCCTTCATGGTTCCAACAACCCTAGTTGTGGATTTAGCTACTCATGTTCATAAGTAAATGATTAAGAGTTGTTAAAACAATCATGAGCATACACTTACAAGAAGAAGTAAAGAAATCTAGAATCTTGAATGATCCTCAAGAATACTTCAATAAATCAAGAACAATATTTTAATTCTCAAGAACTGTGTTATGATGTCTCTAAAAACATAACAAAACGTAACAATATCAAAATAAAGTCCGGAGATCCAAAATAAAACCTAAGGGGAAGTATTTATAGACAAAAAAGACTAAATCCTAAGTAAACTGGGAAAGCTGGATGCGGTACTTCTGACGGGATGCCCCATGGGCCGTCGTAGATGTGATGTGTATCGTGGGTGCCTATCGGGCTTCCTTCAGGTTGAGCTCCAGGTCCTCTGCCTTGTTTCCATGAGCTGCTTCAACGGGATGTCATGGATGCGATGCTCATCATGGCCATCTCATCGCGTACTCATCTTAATCTCCTATCTCCACTGGCTCAATCCGACGGGCTCTGCAATGTACCATCATGTCTCTCACAAGCGTCGTGGCAGCTCGTCAAGTATGGCCTTTGAGCTTCAGTTCCACTGGTCCAGTTCGACGGGCTCTTGTGTTGTCCTGTGGCTGGACCGACTCTCATTGTGGCAGGGCGTGGGAGATGAGTTCTTGCCTTTAATCTCTCTGGTTCATTCTGATGGCCTCTCCCACGGGATGTGGTGGGTCTCACACATGTGGGGCATGACTTTTACCCAAAAATCTATAACTTTTTGGTACTTTTGTCTTTTCAATACTTTTCCCTGTACATGCAATAAACGACATTAAATCCAACAAAATGTACTTAAGAACTCCCAAAATCCTTAGTTTTAAGCGTCAAAAGTGCCGCAAAATCCCGGCACATCAACACTCTCAACTTAGAATGTTTGCTTATCCTCAAGCAATAAACGAAAACAAAAACTAAAAAGACGCTTAAGTAAAAGGAGACTAGAAACTACAACAGCAACATGATTCATTAAACCTTTTCAATCTCAGAATAGTACCCACTCCTTAACAACTCAAAAACTAGTGCACTTATCGAAGTTATCAAAATAACACAAGACAGATCCATGAGTGACTACATAATATTCATGAGCAAGCTAACATACACAACAGACATTCAGACCAAATAATTAGAAATCACAGCCTACTCTAGTACCCTCACAACAAAAATGTCTCGATCACACAGAATCAAAATTTACACACAGGGACTGAGAACACGCTCACTCTCGCAAAGAGATTCAGGCTGTACATGTACAATACCATAGACTTGCCCTTATTTTTTATGCTTTGGCTTTCAAATAGTTTGGTTAGGATCACTATAGGACTTTGTTAGGCTTGTAATGTAGTCTTAGGGACGGGAATGGTATATTTGGGTAAATAGTGACTATGCCCTCCTTGACACTACAATTACTACTTATTTTCCACTTTTAAAACCACAATATTTTCCTTCCTTATCCCCCCTTTTTGGTTACCTTTTCACTTTTATCAAGCTTCGGGTGTGGCTTTCATTGCATTTTTTTGCGCATTTTTCAACTTTTCACTTTTCTTTTTCTTTTTCTTTTTCTTTCTTTCTTTTCTTTTTGTAGCACACAAACCACACCCTTTATCTTACTTTTTAACACTAACCCACTCTTTTCATACCCAAAACTTTCTATTCACCCTTATAGTAGCCACCCTTAACTTAGGATTTTAGCCTGAGTTGAGGTGCACAATGTCCAAGGAGGGACCAGAGCCAAAATAAAGGTTTATAGAAAACAAGGAAGGTGAACATGATAACAACAAAAAGGGTTAACTTTAGGCTCAAATTCAGGGATCAAAGGGATTCATTTCATTTGGTAGGTTATTTGGCCTAAGTGGACTAATTCAAAAATGGTCTATGATCATTTCCTAACCAAACCATTCTACAACCACAGCACGACTAACCATGCAAGTTCTAGATTGAATAGTACAACAAGAACAGATACTAAGCAACTCACTTCATTCATGGCACATAGTATAGACTACAGATTAGCTAACTACCAGTTCATGCTTTAGCTTAAGATACTTATCTCAACAATATGCATGCTGTCATTTATAGATCCATCAAGGTCAGTTCTAACACCTTATTGCAGAAAAAATTGGAGGGGTCTCCATTTTTCCATTTTTTCACAGAATTTTTCTTTAAAAACCAAGTCATGGCTGCATTCAGTTCCTAATCTACTTCTACAAACACATATCCTATACTAAAATGTTGGTTTAACATAAATTAAAAGTCCTTAGGGAAAGAACACAGGTAAGAAAATCCCACGGACGTGGATACCTTTCAGATACCCTCATGGGTTGCCTTCTATGCAGCGCTTGATTTAACATCGCGGCATGACGTGAGTGTTTTGGCTACTCAGATTTCACCAAAACACTCTACAAAAACTACATGACTATAGCTGCCTCCACCCTATCTAAAAAGCTGTGCATTGTCCCCAATGTACTAAAAAATAACAAAATGAGGGATACAAGGCATATCTGTGGTGCCTAAGCATGGTCATCGGGTGTAGAAGTATTCAGGCCCGCTGAATCGGTGCCCACAGTCTTATATCCAACATAGGCTGCCTCCACAGACCTCTAAAAAATATCAGCTGCACGGGCATCATCATCAATACCAACTCTTACAATAGAGTCTAAAGATGGTACTTCTAGAGTACCGACAACATCGCTAGCCGAGCGACCAGTCCCAACGGTATCAACCTTAATTTGCTTCTTAGCTAGGGACTCTTTTTGCGCTTTGTCTTCCACTTTCTTAGCTCTCTTGGTGGCTCTATCATCCTTTTCCTTCTGAGACTTTGGACTCAATGGGGCATCATCCATACAGACGTGTTTATCCTTCCTCTTCCTCTTTTTGTAATATTCCGAAGGACTAGGATGTACCTCAACATTTTTTTCCTTAGCAGGGTCCTTTTGGCAGACATCTGGATTAGAATAGTCCCATATTGACATCATTGGCTTCAAAGTAGCATTAGGCAAGACTACCAGAGCTTTAGCATACGTGACTGGACCACCCTTTAATTCATCCACATTGACCCTTAGCTCTGCAATGTGCTGCTTTATCTCTGTCAACTCCGCAACTACCCATCTCATCTAACTTTGCATCGATCCTCTCTTCCAAAGTGTCAGTCTGGCCATGTACATTAATCAATGGTGCTAAGGCTCTCTGTACGGAGGCATCAACAATGGCTTGAAACTATTTAGCAAACTTCCTCATTTGTCCTTGTAGCTGAATGATAGTCTAAACAGTGTTAGCAAAATTTTCGAGGTGAAAGGCATAGATGGATTCAGGGTCCTCCATTGGTGGTGTAGCAGAGCTAGATGGGACCCCTAGAGTTTCCTCAAGTCGACTACCTAGTGGGGATGGCACAACAGTAGTAGAAGGTGTCATCTTTGGAGTGGGTACAACTGCGAGCTGTTCAGATGTGCGGCTCAGACCCATTACCTTGCTTTCATCTTTAGACCTCTCTAGGTGGTGGGTTCGAATGACTGGCACCACATGATCAACACCTGAATATTTTGGGACCTCCGCCTCATCACATAACTCCGTTAGGAGATATAGGAATGGATATGAAGTTGTAATCTTTGTTACTCTATTGAGGATCTCTTCAGCAATGATGTGCCCAAAGTTCAGATTATACTTGGACAACAGGATAGTCACTAGGATAGATCGTTCAAGAATCAACTGATTGTCAGCACCCATCGGCATAAGCCAGAGTCGCACCAGGGCCTACCTGAATTTGGCCTCAAATGATAGAGAAGCCTTTGTGATATGCGGCTTGTCTTGGTCGAGCCACTTTGGTGTTCCGATCATTGTAAGATGCTTGGCTAACCACTTTGTCCACTTTAGTTCATTCTTCACTCGATAGTCATAGTCAATGGTGTCAGTGGTAACCACAAAATCAATCCCAAAGAGAAATCTGTTTATGGTTTTGGCTGAGATATTTACTGGGACATCTCAAGTCCAATTGGTGTCTCTCGATTCCAATTGGTATCTCTATAAGGGAAAAGGATGTTATTTGACGCTGATTGAGATGACACAAGCAAGGAAAATTGGAATCAGAAAGGTTCCAATTGGTATCTGGCCGGGGAAGCTATGTAAAGGTATGGATGGATCAGCTAACGGTCATCCATGAGGTGAATAAAAGGTAGTGAAACTGATTTGATTGAGTGTTGAACCTTGAGACTTGAGATTATGCATATGTGTATTGATGTTGTTTGAATGACTGCAAATGTGTGGTGTATAATTGTTTGATTTGCTGTGAATATTGTGGTTAGGAAAAGGTCATAACTTGGTTATGTGTTAATGATTAAGGAAATTCTTGTTTTGTGATTTTAAGTGGAAAACAGAATGCTAAATGCTGGGCAGGGTCTTATCATTGGTAAAAATGATAAGGGAAAATGATATACATACTTGTGGAAACTTATGTTTCAAGTGATTGGTATGTGAATAAGTACCAGGGACAAGGGCTATTATTGCTTAATAGAGGGAATTGTGGTAAGAAAGTCCTTGTGGTAACTCATGATTGTGACTTAAGGAAAACTTATTTCGGCTTTAAAATTGTGATTGCTTTAATGATAAATTACGGTATGCCTTAATTGGAATGGTTTGCATTATATTCGGGTATAGTCTTACCATTGATATAGATGGTAAGGGAACAAAAAGGGATTGATGACTGTGGGAAAGCTCTGATTTTGGGACAATCAGGATTGGTTGGGAACCATAGAAAGGAAAAAGAGGCACTAGTAGTGTACGATAGTGAGAATGTGTTATTGTGCGCGGTTATGGCGTGTTTCATAACTGATTTTATGATAATGTGGTGCTAAATTCTCAACTATGCCTAGTTGAGGTTGGTCTTGAGGTTATGTTTTAAAACCATAACGTGTTTTCATGTGTTAGCATTGAGAACAGAGAAGGGGAATGAGAGAATTTTACAGAGAATGGTAAATTTTCTGGGCTGCTACTGTTAGGGGTCACCATAGTAGTGGGCAAGCCACTATAGCCGGATGGGCAGGGTATAATCCCTGTCCTATTTTTCCCCTATTTTGTTTTTCATTCCCGGGTCATTTTAAATCGCTAATTGAGCTGCGAGCTATTGCATGAATTATTTAGCATCCATGCACAATAAAAGGAAAGGATAGATATGATAGCCCAGGGTATTGGTATAATTATGATTGACCCTTGGTGGAACTAGTCACCCATGTGGAATTTGGAAGAATGACCCATAATTGATTGGGTAGTGTTGGACACTACTCATAGGTTTATGTTATGAGGGTGATTATTGGCTGGTTTATTATTTATGATCCTTAGTGGTAGGGTCAGTTGAGGGAGTGGGGTAATTAAATAGATTCCTTAACATTGTTATCCCTCTTATCGGTCATGATAATACCTGGTGTTACTGCTCATTGAGTGATTGGGGTGTGCTCGCTATAGCCTTGGTTAAGGAGTAAGTGCCTGGATAGAATTTCCCCTAAGACGAGAGTTGACAAAAATCTCAAACTAGGATGGGTTCCAATGGAATTTCACTGTTGGGTAGTTTAGAGATACGTGGTGTCTCAGGGCATAGTGTTGATAGGAGTAAGGTGATACTATAATATGTGAGGGGTATATACCCCATATGAAGCTTCCGAAATGGAGTTCAGATTGGTAGAACTCCGGGTATAGAAGGAAAGGGGTGGCCATGGTGGGATCTAGTCCCCTTGGCATAGAAAATTTGTTTTTGTTCATTAGTTGAGATTATTTTACTCCGATATTTTGATGAGGCCCCGAATTCCTTGGGCACTCGGGGAGGAGTACTTTATTTGGCCTTGTGCATCTCAAGGGAAGGAATTATTTGATAGAGAAAGAGTGAATTAAATTTCGATTGAGTTGGATACACCGAGGGGTCTAAAAGTTTGATGGCGTGCGTAAGACTATATTCACGCTGTCATGGTAGAGCGTTAAGGTTCAGGGGGCGGGCTCCTTCTTCTCCTTCCGCCTTAGAGATCGTTCATGGATGAATGATGGGTAAATTAGTATCTATTGTAATGACCTATTCAGTCGTTACTTAAAAGGAACCTCGTTATGGGTGAGCTATTTGTGCAAAGAGCGGGTTAGAAAAACTTTCGGGTTGGGGAGTTAGAAATTTTGGGCTAGGCTAGTCTCAGATGAATCCTGAGAAAGGTAACGTCTACGGAAATTAGAGAAGGGATTGGGTAAAATTTCTAAGTTTGAGCTAGATTTTCTATTAGCTAAGATATTAAGGAGTCCGTAGGACTTTTCAGAAGTGAATTCGGGTGAGTAGAACTCCCGATATCAAAGTTGACTTGAAAGGGTTGGTTCAAAACGTTAAGATTTGAAGTGTGTTGTGAAATGGGCCATTTTGGGGGATTTTCTAAGGTTCTGTTCTGTGTCAACTGCTATAGAGGTTGATACTGCGCTACAACGATGACTGCTATAACAAAGAAATTCCCGCTATAGAGGAACTCAAAGGAAGTCAACCCGTTGTAGCGGGTGACTTCCGCTATGGCGGTGCCGCTATAGTGGTATTTAGGCCGCTATAGCTGAAGGACGCAACCAGAATACCCATAAATGGATTTATAATTTTATTCTCTCCCCTTCAGCCCCAAAAATAGATGAGGGTTACTCCAAAAACTCTCCTAGGCTGCTCCAAGGCTTGGGAGCCATGGAGAGGAGGGATTCCGGCTAAAAGAATGCGAAACCACATTTATTTGCTTGTCAATCCTCAAGGAATGCCTTTATGGAGCCAAAAAAATGCATCACACTGTTGCTTGGCGTCCATGCAGTCTAGGTTCTTTCCATTGAGTAGATTTGACCTGCTTTCATTTCATATTTATTGTATAGATGAAAAGGAGAATTCATGCTTAGGCCTTCGGGCACAGAGTCTGGAGGATTGTTGTGCTTGGATTGGTTTGAACTAGAAAATGGTTGAGTGGGGATAATGTGTTGTCATATTCTGGGTTGTTTATGATTATTATGTGTTGTATGATGATAGAATCCAGGGACTAGAGTGCCGGGAAGGTTCGGGGAACTAGAAATGCTTCGGGTAGTTAAATGACTAGTAAAAAGGGAGTCTTTAGAAATGATTTTATATAAGAAAGTAGAATAACAAGAATGGTCAAATTAGCAAGATTAGGGGAGGTCTTCCCCATGTTGTATCTATCTTGGTAGTAGTCCGAAATTGATGTAGCTACCGATTATGTGCCTAAAAGGGGGTGAACGGGAATTTAGTCTTCGAACGGGATTCAAGATTGAGTTATGTACCTGGGGTTGGGGTAGGTGATGGTTATTATTTTCCCCAATATGTAATATGTGTCCATATACTATTGCTTAGTATTGTGTGATTTTGCATGCTTAGGGAATGAGATGATGAATGTCTAATTATCTGGTTATCCGTCTTGTGAAATGAACTTGGTTTATTGCTTGTTGGTTTACAAGTATGCTTTTATTCATTGTTTGTTGATTGTTGGATTTGTGTGATATTCGATTGGCTCGGGTACCATGCCTGGTCTAGGTTACATGTTTGTTGGCTCGGGTACCACGCCTGGTATGGGATACATATTCGGTTAGCTCGGGTACCACGCCTTGTATGGGATACATATTTGATTGGCTCGGGTACCACGCCTGGTATGGACTTTGATTTACTTGCATTTGTTGCATTCTTTCAATGATTCCATGAGTGTACCGGGTTGTATTCTTGAATTGTGATTATTGCATATGGTCCATGAGAGGTAGGGTGATTGCTAAATTTGTGATTGTGTAGGTTGGTCTTTGAGAGGCAGAGTTGTTACACTTAACAAGGTGGTTCTTCTGTGAACCGGTGTCGCATGTTATTGGCATAGATGGTGTCCTAGGGATCATTGTTTTGTCCCGTTTATATAAAAAGGATATATGTTTGTTGTCACTCATAATTATCAATATCGGTTAGACTTGTTACGTGCAATTGATAAGCTAAGAAAGAGACTCATGGTCTGGTTATAATGTTGGCTATTGTTACTTGTCGAGTATGGCCTTGGGAGTCATTAGTGCAGTTCTGTACTAGTAGGTGGCAGTATGATGGGTGCAGTCTACATCACTAAGTAGTGGGGTTTACTCTGGGTTATTGAGTCATAGTGGTTGACTGGGGTAAGGGAATGGTAGTTCGGGTAGGGGCATAAATGTCAGGTAAGGACAAGTATGAATTGGGAAGTCTAGGTGTCAAGGTGACTTGGAAAGTCCAGGTGACAAGGTGACTTGGGAAGTCTAGGGTCAAGGTGACTTGGGAAGTCTAAGGGTCAAGGTGACTTGGGAAGTGTAGGTGACAAGGTGACTTGGGAAGTGTAGGTGACAAGGTGACTTGGGAAGTTTAGGGTCTACGTGACTTGGGAAGTCTAAGGGTTAAGGTGACTTGAGAATGTCCTAGGAGTCAGAGCATAGTGTAACCCCCCAGAACCTCTAAGCCTAGACTCAGCTCATAAAAACCAGAAAGAATTAAAAATTTCAACTATCAGCCGATTCACGAGTCAGATCCACGAGTTGTGGAAGTGTCCACGGGTAGTGTACTGTGCCCGTGGAATCAGATCAGAGTCCTGATGATTTCCTCTGAGAACCACAAACTGGTTCTATGGACCGTGGAATGATCTACGAGTCGTGAACCCAGTTCGTGGAAGTCAGACCAGAGGCCTACCATTTCTATGAGAACCACGAACAAGTTCTATGGACCGTGGAAGGATCCACGAGTCGTGAACCCGGTTCGTGGAACCAGACCTGAGAGTCAATCAAAACCCAGGATCCATGAGTCATGGACCACACCTATGGAACCCAATTCCAGTAGCCCAGATTTCAAGTGTCCTAGGGTGTTTGAAAGCCGCTTTGAGTAGAGTCTTCTTCATGGGTGTGAAGCACGCCACACCAATAGGGGAGATTCTATGAGATGTCATTAGGAAAAACTTCCTTTCTTCCTTTCCAGTTTGTTCTATAGAGTATGAACTCTATTTAATCTCCTTCTAACTCATACTCTTCACGTTAAATAAAATGCCTCCTAGAAGAGCCAACACCAGGAATCAGCCAGCACCAGCAACTCCAGCAGACCCTCTAAATGAGCAAGTCACTCATGTCGAATTCAGGGATGCTTTTCAGGTGCTTGATCAGGACATGACCGCTCAGGTCAATCAGTAGGCTGTGGCCCCAGCTCCACCCCAGACTAACACTGCTGCATCTAGAATCCAGGACTTCACTCGGATAAACCCTCAAGAATTTCATGGGTCTAAATCAGAAGAGGATCCACAAGAGTTTCTTGACGACATTCAGAAGGTAACAAATATTATGGATGTCACTCCAGTAAAGAGTGAAGATTTAGCCGCCTATCAGCTTAAGGGAGTGCTTATACTTGGTATCAGCAGTGGAAGGAGTCCCATTGTACTAATGCAGGTCCAGTGGATTGGAACCACTTCAAGACTACATTTTTGGATAGGTTCTTCCCACTTGAGCTCAGGGAAGCCAAGGTCCAAGAGTTCATCAGCTTGAAGCAAAATGATATAAGTGTGAAGGAGTATGCACTCAAGTTTACTCAGTTGTCTAAGTATTCTCCAGCAATAGTAGATGACTGTAGGACCCGTATGAGTAAGTTCGTATCTAGTGTGTTCAATGATGTAGTCAAGGAGTGCAAGACTGTTATGCTGGTTAAGGATATGGATTTTTACAGGTTGGTTACTTATGCTCAGCAGATCGAGAAGGAGAAAATCAAGGAGAGTGGAGTAGACAGTAAGATAGCTAGAACAGGTGACTTCAACTACTCTCATCAGAGGACAGAGGGTGGAAGTCACTCTCAGTTCCGTCAGAAACTTTAGCTTCAGCTCCATCTTCTGCTAGTGCCCTAGTGCCTAAGTTCAGACAGGATCGACGGGATAGAGCGCCAGGCTCTAAGTCCCAAGGTACAGTTACTAGAGGGCGCACTCATCGAGTTTGCAAGAAGTGTGGTAGAAACCACCAGGGTGAGTGTATGGCAGTTAGTGAAAATTGCTTTAGATGTGGCAAGCCAGGCCACAGGAAGAGAGATTGTCAGCAGCTTCTCATAAGGGAAAGGATGTTCACCCACAGAATTAGGCCAGTTTTACGGCAGCTCCAGCGGTCTCCCCACTCAGTAGGGTGCCTCATCTGGTACAGATGGTAGTCAGTGCCAAAATAGGTTGTATGCCCTTCAAACTCGACAGGACCATGAGGATTCTCCTGATGTGGTCACGAGTACGTTACAAGTCTTCCATTTATATGTTTATGCATTGTTAAACCCAGGGGATACACTTTCTTTTGTAACTCCTTATATAGCAGTATATTTTGGTGTTAGTCCATAAATCCTCCGAGAACCCTTCTCAGTCTCTACTCCAGTTGGTGATCTAGTTATAGCTAGAAGGGTATACAAAAATTGCCCTGTCACAGTTTCCCAGAAAGTCACTTCAGCTGATTTTGTAGAGTTAGGAATGACTGACTTCTATATTATTCTAGGCATGGATTGGTTACATTCCTTTTATACCTCAGTTGATTGCATAACCAGGATCGTACAATTTCGATTTCCTATCGAGCAAGTCTTAGAGTAGAAGGGTAGTACCTCAGTGCTTGTAGGTCAATTCATCTCTTACCTTAAGGCCGGAAAAATAATTTTTAAAGGGTATATCTATCACCTTGTTCGGGTTAAGGATTTAAATTCTGAGACCCCAACTCTTGAGTCAGTTCCAGTAGTGAATGAATTCCCAAAAGTGTTTCCAGAAGATCTTCCCAGAGTTCATCCCAAAAGGGAAATCGACTTCAAAATAGATCTCCTTCCACATACCCAGCCTTTTTTGATTCTTCCTTACAGAATCGCTCCAGCTGAGCTTAAGGAATTAAAGGAACAATTGAAAGACCTTCTAGATAAGGGCTTCATCAGACACAATATCTCTCCATGGGGTGCTCTAGTTCTCTTCGTGCATAAGAAAGATGGTTCTCTCAAGATGTGCATCGACTACCGTCAGTTGAACAAAGTCACAATCAAGAATAAGTATCCCATCCCCTGGATTGATGACTTGTTCGACCAACTTCAGGGTGCTAGTTGCTTCTCTAAGATAGACCTCAAATCCAGCTATCATCAGCTCAAAGTCAGAGATAGTGACATTCCAAAGATTGCCTTCAGGACTCGGTATGGTCACTACAAATTTGTAGTTATGTCTTTTGGACTAACGAATGCTTGTGCAGCTTTCATGGATTTGATGAATAGAGTGTTCAAGCAGTATATAGACCTATTCATCATTGTGTTCATCGATGATATACTTATATATTCTCGGAGCGAGGAAAAGCATGCAGACCATTTGAGAGTGGTATTGCAAACTCTCAAGGATCACCAGTTGTTTGCCAAGTTCAGTAAGTGTGAATTCTGGTTGAAATCAATTGCTTTCCTTGGTCATGTGGTGTCTAGTGAGGGAATCCGAGTCGATTCTTAAAATATTGAGGCAGTGAAGAACTGGCCTAGACCCACCTCTCTAACAGATATCAGGAGTTTCTTGGGTTTGGCTGGTTACTATCAGAGATTTGCTGAAGGATTTTCAACCATAGCTGCCCCATTGGACAAGTTGGCTCAAAAGAAGGTCAAGTTTCAGTGGTCAGACGAGTATAATAAAAGCTTCGTAGAATTAAAGACCAGGTTAACTACATCTCTCATTTTGACTCTACCAGAGGGTTTAGATGGCTTCGTGATATATTGCGATGCATCCAGGGTTGGCCTGGGTTGTGTTTTCATGCAGCAGGGCAAGGTCATAGCCTATGCCTCCAGATAGCTTAAGATCCATGAGAAGAACTACCCAACTTATGACCTCGAGCTTGCAGCTGTCGTGTTTGCCCTAAAGATTTGGAGACACTACTTGTATGGTATTCATGTTGATGTGTTCAAAGATCATAAGAGCCTCCAGTATGTGTTTACCCAGAAAGAGTTGAATCTTCGTCAGAGATGGTGGCTCGAGTTCCTCAAAGACTGTGATATGAATGTGCTTTACCATCCGAGTAAGGCCAATGTAGTGGCTGACGCCCTCAGCAGACTGTCCATGGGTAGTGTGTTATATGTAGAGGAAGAGAAAATGAACTAGCCAGAGATGTTCACAGGCTTTCTCATTGTGGAGTTTACCTTATGGACACGACAGATGGTAGCGTGATAGTCCAGAATAAGTCAAAATCTTCATTGGTAACTGATGTTAAAGAAAAACAGGACAGTGATCCCATCTTGCTTCAGTTGAAAGGTGCAGTTCATCAGCAAAGAGTAGAGGTTTTCTACCAAGGGGGACATGGTGTGCTCCGCTACCAGGGTCATTTATGTGTACCTAATGTGGGCGAGTTGAGGCAGTAGATCCTTATAAAAGCCCATAATTCCAGATATTCTTTTCATCCCGGTGCCACTAAGATGAACCGTGATCTACAGGAAGTCTATTGGTGGAATGACATGAAGAGGGAAATTGCAGATTTTGTGGCTAAGAGTCCCAACTATCAGCATGTGAAAGTGGAACATCAGAAACCAAGAGGTGTGACTCACGATATTAGCATTTCTACTTGGAAGTTGGAGGTGATTAACACAAACTTCATTATGGGTTTACCTCGTACTCGCATACAACATGACTCTATTTGGGTGATAGTGAACATGGTTACTAAGTTAGCTCACTTCTTGGCTATCAAGACTACAGATTCAGCAGAGGACTATGCCAGACTCTACGTCAGTGAGATAGTCAGGTTGCATGGGGTTCCCTTGTCTATCATCTCAGATAGGTGTCCTCAGTTTACATCTCAATTCTAGAGATCATTTCAGAAAGGTCTTGGTACCCAGGTGAATCTCAGTACAACATTTCATCTGCAGATAGATGGTCAGGTAAAGCATACCATTCATACTTTATAGGACATGTTAAGAGCTTGCGTGATCAATTTTAAGAGTAGTTGGGATAATCACCTACTTCTCATAGAGTTCGCCTATAATAACAGTTTTTATTCTAGTATTCAGATGACCCCATTTGAGGCACTGTATGGGCGTAGATGCAGGTCACTGGTTAGTTGGTTCAAAGTAGGTGAATTAGCCTTGGTTGGGCCAGATTCGGTTCATAAGGCTATGGAGAAAGTTTAGCTTATCAAAGATTAGACTAAAGACAACTCAGAGTCGTCAAAAGTCCTATGCAGATGTGAGGAAAAGGGACTTAGAGTTTGAAATTGATGATTGGGTCTTCATAAAAGTGTCACCCATGAAGGAGGTGCTGAGGTTTGGCAAGAAAGGGAAGCTCATTCCCAGATATGTAGGTCATTACAAAATCCTGAAAAGGATTGGTAATGTGGATTATGAGTTAGAGTTGCCAGCAGAACTAGCAGTGGTTCATCCAGTCTTTCACATTTCCTTGTTGAAGAAGTGTGTGGGTGATCCAGCATCAATAGTGCCTTTAGAGAGTGTGGATGTGAAGGATAGTCTAACCTATGAGGAGGTTCCAGTTGAGATTCTTGACCGTCAAGTTTGTAAGTTGAGAAATAAGGAAGTCACTTCAGTAAAGGTTTGGTGAAGGAATGAGTCCGTAGAGGGAGCTAGTTGGGAAGAAGAAGTATCCATGATGGCCAAGTACCCCTCACCTCTTTCCCTCCGATTCAGTTTCATCATGAGGTAATAGTCCCTCTCCAGTTTCTCAATTTACTTTTGTGTAATTCAGTCACAGTATCATGTTCCCTCAATTATCCTTATATTACAACATATTTGCATATCCATGGAACTAAGTTTAGTTAGATATTAGTTTCTAGTATTCAGTTGGTAAGGATTGCGGCTCTTTCCCTCAAAACTTAGCTTGTTTAGTCTTCACTTGAGGACGAATGATCCCAAGGGGGAGATATTGTAGCACCCTAGAACCTCCAAGCCTAAACTCAGCTCAGAAAAACCAGAAAGAATTAAAAATTTCAATTGTCAGTCGATTCATGGGTCAGATCCATGAGTAGTGGAAGTGTCCATGGGTCGTGGACTGTGCCCGTGGAATCAGATCAGAGGCCTGATGATTTCCTCTGAGAACCATAAACTGGTTCTTGGAATGATCCACGAGTTGTGAACCCAGTTCGTGGAAGTCATACCAGAGGCCTACCATTTCTCTGAGAACCACGAACTTGTTCTATGGACAGTGAAAGGATCCACGAGTCATGAAGCCAGTTCGTGGAACCAGACCTGACAGTCAACCAAAGCCCAGGATCCATGAGTAGGATCCATGACCCGTGGAAGTTTTCATGAGTCGTGGACCACACTCGTAGAACCCAATTCTAGTAGCCTAGATTTTAGGTCCAGGAACCACGACAGGGTTCCACAAGCCGTGAAAGTTTCCACGAGTTATGGAACCCACCCGTGGAATCTGAGTTACAAATTTTAGCAGTTTTCTTTTAATTAATTTTGGGGCATTCCAGTGTTTTCCCTACACTTTTAATTCCGAACCTTAGTCATTTTGGAGGGGGGGGGGTAATTAATGGGATTTTTCACTATTATTTCCCCACTCTCCCAAAAACTAATCAAACTTAGAAAGAACAGAAGAAAAGAGGCAATAGTTTTGCTCAAGAACAAGCACAAGGTTCTTTCAAGCTCAGCCCCAAAATTCAAGGGATTTCTCCATAGATTCTTCTCCAGGTATGTGGGATTTCACAAGTGGGTTTCTTCCACCCATTGGGTCCCTATAATTCATCCTAGTCCTTCAGTTTCTCCATGAATTATTCAGACCTAGGGTTCCTAAATCTTAGGGATGCCTTGTATTTAAGATGTTATAGTTATGTGATATTAATTACATGTTTCTTGGAGAATTAGCATAGTCATATGTTCAGGATTCAGAAACCCTAGCTTGTGTTAATTCCAGTATTCATAAATTATACTTGCTAGGCAAATAATTCTGACAATCATGCTTCACAATTTGAATGGCATATCTTTCAGTATATGTATGTTGAATTCTTAGATGATTATCAGTATTTGAGCTATCCATTACTTCAACTTGCATTTTTATTGCTCATATTCAATTGGGAGTAGACTTAGTACCGAGTGGATTATGGGATGAAGGCTTAGTTTTCATATTAGGCTGAGACCTTTAGTAGCAATCCCCAAGTCCCAGAACTATGCCACCATACGTATGAAAGGGGTCAGCTATCAGATTAGGCTAGTCACTCTTGTTCCTTGTGGACATAAGTTTAGTGGATCCACATCAGCTTTGTTTGTACCCTTGGCACGGTATGAACACCCTTCCATGCAGGGTTATAGGTTGGCTCCATAATTAGCTTAGCTTGGGGTATGTCAGTTATTAGTAGCTCCCACAGTCAGACTCATATTGCACTGATCATGTACTCAGTATCTATTTCAGTTATTTAGCTTAGCATATTATATGTTCATGTTAGTCCTTGATCATTGAATCAATCTTATCATTCAATTTATGCTTTAGTATGTATTTCCATGTTCAGTTTTTATGTTGTTCAACTTAGCATATATCCCGCATGCTCAGCATATTTAAAGTACTGACGCATACTTTTGTGCTACATCATTGTATGATATAGGTTCAGGTGCTTAACATACAGACTGCGCTTAGCTCAATTTCCAGTCCTTATTCAACAACTTTATTGGTGAGTCCTCATAGTTTGAGGACGATAGATATGCTTTTATCTTTGAGTCTTTAAATTTCAGTTTCAGATTAGTAGAGTTAGCTTGGGGCATGTCCCAACAACTCATATCAGTTAGAGGCTTTTGAACATAGACTAGATTCTTCTATTGAGTTGTTAGTGTTGTTTTTCAAACTTTGTTATACTCTTTGATATATTTCATATTCAGACATGTTTTGGGTTCTTTCCCACTTCAGATAGTAAATTATTTTCAGTTTTCGCATAGTGGATGTTTTATCAGAAATTGTCTAGTTATGCCAGGCCATGGGTTAGCTTGGGGTCACTTGTGAAACCAAGCACCGTGTTGCATCTAGGAAGTAGCCTCGGGGTGTGACACATAACGTCTCATAGTGGTAGAGTTGGCAATGGAAGGGATAGGCATACTTGGGTTGATATTGGGCTTTGGTAAGGTGAATGTTGAAGGGTCGAGTATTGTAATTAATTGTGCATTTCTCTTGATTTCTTATATGATGGTTTGGAATGGATTTAGGTCGACCGATGATGCCTACCAGTACGTGTGTTTATACAGATTCTACTCTTGATATACCTTTTTAAGTATAGTCTAGTTGTAGGGTCGGTGATGTTTCATAGGTACAGGATGACGGTGATTCTGCAGCAAGTTCTACTCTTGTTTCCATGGTGGGAGCTGTATCCTCTTACATTTTTGTTTCACTCCTGTAGTAGCTCTTGTACCTGTTTAGGCTAGATCCTAGGGAGGGTTGTTTTCCAGTTTAGAGATGGTATATTGTATTTCTTTGTAAAGGGTTTTCCTAAAATAAAAGGTTGTAAATGTTTTCATGTATAAAAAATAAGTTATCTATAGTTATACTTTATTTTTCCGTATCTATATGTTGAATCAGGTAGTAAAGAATTTGTCTATCTAGGTGCTTAGAGTCGGCGCCCACACGGCCCGATAGTGGGGTCGTGACAAAAGAAAAATAGAAAGAATAAAAACTTGACAGTCCCGACAAAGTACAACAAACAAGGATAGTTCCAAACATGGGTTCTACTAAACCTTATTCTAAATAATGACCAAAACACTCTTTTGAAATATCAGGTCAGTAAATATCCAAAAAGCTTCACAGAGTTCAAATGCTACATAAACACCACAAGTTCTCCCTAATTTCTCTGATGGAGTATTTTTCAAACTTAAAACATATTCAAAAATATAAAAGAAGACTTGATATGGAACATGCCTATTTTAATATCAATGAAAAGATCTTCTTGTTTGTTCATAAGTCTGTAGATGTAGAAATATTGCTGGACACAGAGCAATAAATCACTCTCAAACTACATATGCAAGAATTGAGGAATACATGATAACTACTCTTGTCTATATTAAATTTGATACTATTGAGAGTCTAGAATAGTGGGATAGCTTATATGATCTTGCCAATAAAAGGTAGGATCCTTGGATTATTGGAGGAGACTTCTATGTAGTTATTAATGAGGAATACAGTTTGGAGGACTTTCAGTATGAGGACTTGGCCTTTTATATCAGTTTTTGTGAATTATTTGATATTAATTTCAGAGGCATTCCTTTACTTGGTGAAATAGTAGATCAAATGAGGAGTGCATATTCTAGAAATTTGACAAAATGATGGTGAACAATCAACTCCAATCTTGATTTGATCAACTGGAGATGGAACAAATTTGAAGAAATAATTTTGATCATGCCCCATGATATTATTTGTGGTGGTCAAACTCAGAAAATTGATAAACCAATTAGATATTTGAGTTCTATACAAAGTGTGAAGATTTTTTAAATATAGTAAGGGATAACTGGGTAGAAGATGATCATATTGGTATTTTTTCAAAGCTGAAACAAAAAATGAAGAATGTAAAAGTAGTCCCTTTATATTGGAACAAAAATAATTATGGGGACATTTTAAATAACTTACTATCAGGGAGTAGATAATTATGATCAAGGAAGAGTTATTTGAAGAGTTTATTATTAAAGACAGTTAAACTATCTCACAACATGCATAAGCAGAAATAAAATAATACTTACATTATGAATAAGGGTTTCAAACACAAAAAGTAGGAATCACATAATTTTTAGAGGGGGACAAAAATAATTTTTTTTTTTCATAATCTAATAAATAGTATAAGGAAAAATTATAGGTTCAGAGAATCCAAAATACTAAAGAGGAGTCAGTGGAAAGTGTGGATAAACTGGTTTAAGAAGTAATTTTCTTTTACCAAAAGTAGTTCTCTAAGGAAGATGATCCAGTGGACTCTACCATGCTGAACCTCATTCCAAAAATGATCCCTCATGAAGAGAACAATACTTTTAACAAAATTCCCACTGAAGTAGAAGTGAAGAAGATAGTTTTTGAATTACAAGGAGACCACTATAGCGGTTCCGATGGCTTAACATAGTGTTTCTTTCAATCTTGTTGGTATATTATTAGAGATGATGTTTGTAATATGGTAAAGGCCTTTATGAAAGACATCTTTTATCAAAATCTATCACTCACATCAATTTCGTGTTGATTTCTAAGAAGGAAATATTGAATAACTTTTCACATATGAAACCAATCAGCCTTAGTAATTTCTTGAACAAGGTTATCTCAAGAGTTATGCATGACAAATTGAATACACTTTTCCATCATTGATTTTTAAAAATCAGTCAAGTTTTATAAAACTTGTGTTTCTTACTTAGAAAATAATCACAAATATTAGGAAAAAGGCTAATTCTACTAATGTGGTTATCAAACTTGACATGACAAAGTCCTATGATAGAGTTTCATGGATCCTTTTTTTTATGTTTGTTCTAAGGAAGATGAATTTTTCTTATATATTCCTAGATAATATATGAAGAATATTGACAAACAATTGATATTTAGTGCTATTGAATGGACATGCACATAGATTTTTCATTTTTCTGTAGGTTTAAAGAAATGAGATCGACTATACCATACTTTGTTCTTACTATTTGCTGAAGTTCAATTTAGATTTTTAAATGCTCTATTCGAAAATAGCTTACCTAAGTGGAGATTAAATCTGAGTCATATTTTCGTTATACAAATGACACTATTATTTTTGTGTCTGCTAAGAAGAAGTCTCTGAAACTGATTATGAACACTTTGGTGGAGCATAAGAGAGTATTAGGAAAAAAATCAACAAAGAAAAAAGTTCTTATTATATATTTCATAAGGTAGTCAATGAAATAACTTAACAAGTGACATAGATAACATGCTTCTCTAGAGGATAATTCTCGGTCATCTATTTAGGTTGTTCTATATTCTATGACAGGAAGAGGAAAACATATCACACTGACATTATTAAGAAGATAAAGAACAATTTACAAGCATGTAAAGATAAGCTATTATATCATGGGGAAAAATCTATCCAAATTACTAATTGTAATGACCTTCCAGTCGTTATGAGATGGTTAGGGCCAAAGTTTTCTGTTAGAGTTCCACTAATTAGTTAAGCTAATAAAATCTCAAAAGTGGATGGTTTAAAATTAAAAACTTGTGTTGTGTTTAATTATGATGAATTATGATTTACGGTATTGTGTTTCAAGGTGTCGTATTTTTTTAGGAGGTGACCTAATTTAGACCTCTGTAGGAAATTTTGAGACTATGAGTAAAGTCACAACATGTAGTTTTAGTAGTTTCCGCATTGAGATTGTTGTTTGATATCATAAATATGAAAATCATGTTGTAAAATGGGGCTTTTGTCTAGTTTTTCTGAGCTACTAGTTAAGGACCACTACAATAGTGGAATTTCTGCTGCAACGAGATCACTGTAGTGGTCAGGTCCTGCTGTACCAGAGTTAGAAAAGTAGTTAGGACCTGCCATAGTGAGTCTTATTTTGCCATAGCAGACACAGTGCATCAAGAATCCATCTGTTGTAGCAATGACGCAAGGCAGAATGCCTGTTTAAGTCACTTAGTCTGAATTTCATCCTATAAACTCTAACACTTTATTTCAGAGCTCCAAAGAGGCAATTTTACCAAGGCTAGGGATATTTCCTTATTGATGTAAGTTCTCCCCACCATATATTATACCTAGTAATCCGTCAACATCCTTGAATTATTAGGATGAAGATAATGGGAAGAATTGTAGGTTAGAACCTTAAGTTCATGAAAAGTATGGGAAAACCTATGGATATATGTAATAATTATCTAGAATGCTTCTAGGTTATAAATTAACACTTTCTAGCATGAATTTAGTATTTCTAACATGAGTTATTATGATTGAAAACCTTGAGTTTCATAAAAATGAAACCTTTAGCATAAAAATGCTTGAAGGAGGGTGTGGGGGAATTGGAGTAGCAACTACATGAATTGAGATAATGTGAACATTATAGGACTAGTTGAGGGTTAATTGACCCTTAAGTAATATTATAGACCTTGAATAAGGGTAGAATTGATTGCTTCAAATTCTGAAGCTTAAATTTGAATATGAGAGTATGCATATGTGCATTGGTTATCGCCAGCTGAGTGAGGTCACTATTTGGAATAAGTACCTTCTCCCTTAGATAGATGACTTATTTGATCAGCTTCAGGGTGCATCAATTTTCTCTAAGATTGACTCAAGGTCTGGGAATCATTAATTAAAGATTTGGGCTGAGGATATACCTAAGATTGCTTTTCGTACTAGGTATGTGCATTATAAATTTTTGATGATGTCTTTTGGGCTTACTAATTCCCCGACTGCCTTTATGAGTTTGATGAATGGAATCTTTAAGCCATAGTTGGATTTTTTTATAATTGTATTTATTGATAATATTCTGGTATATTCGAAGAGTAAGGAAGAGTATGAGGACTATTTAAGAGTTGTGTTGGGGTTATTGAAAGAGAAGTTGTGGGAAAGGGCGTCAGAATGGACCAGAGAAACTTAGAGGCAAAATCCTCTCCTACGTCCAACCACGATGGGATTCGGTCCAGCCACGGGCTGTCACACTTGCCTGTGGGACTGGACCAGTGGAACTGAGAAGAAAAATCAATCCTGACGAGCTGCCATGATGCCCATAAGAGCCACAATGGGACATCATAGAGCCTGTCACAATGAGCCAGAGACAATAGAGATACAGATCTGTTAGCCGATGAGCTGTCCACGATGGGCATGGCAACCACGATGCCCCATTGTATTTGCCCATGGAAACAAGGTAGAGGGCCTGAAGACACAAAGTGAAGGAAGTCTGATGGGAACCCACGACGCCCATGGCAACCACGATGGCCCGTGGGGCTTGCTCGTTGGAACTGTTATGTCCAGCTCTCATAGTTTAGTTAGGATTTGGTTTGTTTGGTCTATAAATACCTTACCTTAGGTTTTATTTCAAATGTTATGCACATGTTACATATTGTTATGAATTATTTACGTTTTGGGAGACATCATAACCTATTTTTGAGAATTCAAAGATTGGTCTTGATTTATTAAATTGTTCTTGAGGTTTCAAGATTTCCGATTTTCTTTACTTGTTCTTGTAAGTTATAATCATGATCTCTTCATCTAAATCTTGTTATCTTCTTACAACCATGAGTAGCTAAATCCATTGCTAGGGTTATGGGAACCATGAAGGATTAATGAAGTAGGCAAAGTACTTAGCAATTCTAGGATGGTGTTTATACATGTATTGTTCTTCCCTTCTCTTTGATTGCTTTTTAACAGTTGCAAATGTTAGAACTCACCTTATTCTTACTTGCCAGACTAAGGAGGTAATGAATGATAAAAGGGTTGGTTACAATGGAGATTTGAGGCTATCAACCCTCATCTAATAGCTTGACCTTATCCGGAAATAGCTAATCTGGGATCAAGGTTAAGGGTTAGTAAAGGGTACACCCGTAGCCGAACCAAGGTGCATGATGACATTCATATATCTAGGGGACTAACCATTTAGGTGAACCAGTGTTTCATATGTCCATGTTAAAGAATATCATGGTGATGAGAATAAAATTATTCACTAGGATTTGGTCATGTTCAATGAGAATCTATTGTATGAAGAGGTATTTGTTTCTATCTTAGATAGAGAAGTCTGCAAGTTGAGATGAAAATAGATTTCGTCTGTGTAGGTTAAGTGAAAGAACTGTCTTGTCGAGGAGGCCACTTGGGAGACCAAACCAAACATGTGTAGCAATATTTCCCAGCTCTTCATTGATTCAAGTATTCTTTCCTTATTTCCCTTGTTATCTGTTCAGAGGCAAATAATTTTTAATTGGTATCTGATGTAATGACCCTTCCAGTCGTTACAAGATAATTAAGACCAAGTTATCCTAGTAAGTTAAGCTAATAAAATACCAAAGTATGGATGGTTTAAAGATGAAAACTTGTGTTATATTTAATTATGGTGAATTATGATTTACGGTGTTGTGATTTGAGATGTCGTATTCCATTAGGGGGTGACCTAGTAATCTAGACCTCCGTAGAAAATTCTAAGACTATGAGTTAAGTCGTAGCATGTGGTTTTAGTAGTTACTGCATTAAGATTATTTCATGATTTCTAAAGTATGAAAATCGTGTTGTGAAATAGGGCTTTTGTCCAATTTTCCTGAGCTATTAGTTAAGGATTGCTGCAGTGATAGAATTTTTGTTGTAGCGAAACCACTGTAGCGGTTGGAGTCCCACCATAGTGGAACTAGACAAGTAATCAGGACCCATCATAGCGAGTTCTATTTTGCCATAACGGACCTGCTACAGCGAGAATCTGTCTTCTGCAGCGAAGAGGCGAGACAAAATTCTTGTTTAAGTAACTTATTCCTAGTTTCATCCCATAAACTCTAAGACTTTATTCTAGAGCTCCAAAGAGGTGATTTTTTCAAGGCTAGGGCTATTTTCTTTTTGAGATAAGTTCTTCCCGCCATCTATTACACCTAGTAATAAATCAACATCCTAAAATCATTAGGATGAAGGTAATAGGAAAAACTATAGGTTAGAACCCTAGATTCATAAAAAGTATGGAAAAGTCTATGGGTAGGTGTAATAGTCATCTAGAATGCTTTTAGATTGTAAATTAATACTTCCTAGCATGACTTTAGTGTTCCTAAACATGAGTTGCTATGATTGGAAACTTTGAGTTTCATAAAATAGGACTTTTAGTATAAAAATTGCTTGAGGGGAGGGGGGATTGGAGTAGAAACTCCATGAATTGAGATAATGAAAACATTATGGGACTAGTTGAGGGTTAGTTGACCCTTAGGTGATGTTATTGATCTTGAATAAGGGTAGAATTGGTGGGTTTGAAATCCTAGGCCTAAATTTGATAAGTAGATGATTGATTACTCTTACAATTGCTTGTTTTAGACTTTGAACGCTATGAGACATTGAGAAAATAAAAAGCTCTTGCGAATTAGCTTGCTTGATTCGGTTCCTTCGGTTGAGGTAGGTTACAGTTTATGTGAAGCTAGACTTAATTTAGTCTCTTGTATATATTATGAATTGATGAGCATGTTGATCGGTCTTTAGACATGATATTTTATTGATTACTTGTTTGGATTAACAATGTTGCATGAATAAGCTTATAACTATTAAAGCCTTTTCTAAATGACTTGTAAGAATGATGTGCCCTTATTAAATTTATTGTGTAATTGCTGATAATATACTGAGAGATAGATTATTGATTATACTATGATATGTTGAGAGAGTTAAGAATATATATACTATTCTGTTATTGAGAGGCTCGAGTTCGACGTGAGCTTACATACGAGGGATTATGTGATGGAGTGGGTACCATGCTGGTATAATACATGGACCCTAGGCTGTCCCCTGCATGTCATGACTAGTTGAGAAAAAATAAAATCCTTTAGAATGAGTGTACAGATGAGTGATTATTGTGAGTTTGGATATGATACAGAGTGAGACTGATGAGATACATAGACTATACAACTATTAGATCAGTATGGACATGATTCCATATTTTGTGATATGACTGCATTATATTTGCAGAGTTCAAAATCATTTATTATATCTGTTAGGTGATTTATATGTCCTTTACTTGTTGGCATTGATATGTATGGACTTTCAGTGATTTACCTGGATGACGTGACTATCTATTATCTGAGTTTGATTATGTATTGATGTACTTGTCTACTTGCCTTATTGATTTCATGAAATATACTTATTACTATTTTGAGTCGGCTTATGATACCTACCAGTACATAGTATTTATACTGATGCTACTCCTACACTTTCTTTGAGTGCAGACTATGTTCCAAAAACTTCAATGTGGCCTTGTATCTAGCGCCTCTAGTTGATCAATTCAAGGGTGAGCTACTCCTATTCAATCTATCACGAATCTTTCTAGTGTTTGATTTCTATATTTCAGATATTTTTTCATTATTAGTTAATTTTAGGATATTCTTAGACATTGTTTAGCTAGAATCCTTTGTACGATGACTTTCGAATCTTGGAGATGTAATAGTTAATTTTTCACATTTTTATTTAAGTAGAGATTTTGTGATTCTTATTTTGTATCTAAATAATTAATTTATGCTAAATGAATTAGTTATGGTTTGAGTTAGTTGGTAAGACTTGATTCGCTCACCGGAGGATTAATATGGGTGCCACTCACGATTATTTGGATTGTGATAGTAATATTTTAAAGAGTATTTTCTTCATCATCTTTCAGAAGTTAACTTCATAAAATGTATTATGCATGACCCGCACTAACTGTTTTCAAGATTTTTTTGAAACAATAAAAAAGATGGAAGAAGTAAATATATAAACCAATTATAAATAGAATAAGTATCGAAAAAAGATATATTCCAGTAGTTGAGTGGAAAGATGATTTTTAGTTGTGAAAAAAAAATGTTGGATGCTAAGGACAACACAAATCACAAAATTTAGTGGGAGCCAATGTGTGACTACTTTAATATTAAATTTAATAACTGGATAAAGATTGTTATTTTATACTATGTTATTCCTCCTACTTTTGTTATTGACAGATCAGTAAAGAATATTAGTGAATTAATGAATAATGAATGGAATGGTCAAAATTGCTGGATTTATTTCCTTCTAATATTGTAGAACACATACGACATTACCTGACAATTACAGAAATATCAGAGGAATGAGATAAATCCTGATATATGATGATAAGTTCAGGGCAATTTAGAGTTAGCAGTGCTCGGGATATCCTAAAGCAAAAGGAGGAATAATAACTCATAATGTCTAATATATAAGTTAAAGGTGTTCTCTTTAAGGTCTCTTTTTTCCTATGAAGGCTATGGAAACAAAGACTTTCCATAGATGAGTTATTTACTAGAATGAGCATAGCTATATTATCTAAGTGTTATTGTTATTCAAGATAATCTCATGATATAATTAATCACTTGCTTATAACATATTCTTTTGCAATAAGATTATGGCCAACTTTTGTAAATGATGCAGGAAAACAAGGTCTCTTTCTTCAGCTGAACCAGACTATTCACCAGTGGTGTACAACTAATTATCTAGCTAGCTAAGACCAATATACAAAGTCAGCTTTTTTCCTTTGACAAATATGAAAGAGAAGAAATAACATTATACATGAGAGTATTATATCTTATATTAAGTGATTCATGAGATTAACATGAGTGTGTCTTTACATGATAGACACTTATATCCATGATTACAACATATACGTAAGAAATGACACATTGTCACACCCCGAGGCTACCCTCTAGGTGCGATACAGTGCTTAGTGTCACAAATGACCCTAAGATAATCCATAGTCTGGCAGAGATTAAGCATATCTGGATAAACTGCTACTTGTGCGAAAGCAAAACTGATTTAATGATTAAGTAAATGAGTTTGAAAGAGATAATCCAATAGTCATCTGATATATATATAAGAATATAATAAGTCTGAATAGACACCGACTATAAAAGCTGAATCTAGTTCTATATCTGAAAGCCTCTAACTGAAGTGAGTTGCTGAGAAAAGCCCCCAGCTAACTCTAAAAGTCTGAAAACTAAAATATAAGACTGAAATAGGTAAGAATAACTATCGTTCTCGAACTATAAGGACTCACCAATGAGTTGCTAAGTAGGACTGGAGAATCGCACTACACGCGGTCTAGATACTGAGCGCCTGAACCTACATCATGATAAGATGTAGCACAAAAGTATGCGCCAGTACTTCAAATGTACTGAGAATGCGGAATATATGTAAAATTGTAAACATGAATACTGAACATGAAATATATATCGAACATGAAACTGAAAGGTAATCTGATGCAATGACCAAGTATTGAACATGAACTGTAACATGCTGAACTGAACTGAATAACTGAAAAACTGAATACACGATCAATGAAATGCTGAGTCTGACTGTGGGAGCTACTATTAACCGACATACCCCTGAATTAACTATGGGGCCAACCTATAACCCTAGCTGGGAGGGTGTTCATACCTTACCAAGGGTATAAACAAATCTGATATGGATCCACTAAACTGATGTCTACAGGGGACAAGGGTGTCAAGCCTAATCTGATGGGTGACCCCTTTAGAACCTACGATGGCACCGTAGTTCTAGGACTTAGGGACTTCTACTAAAGGTTTCAGCCTAAACTGATGGGTGAGCCTTCATCCCTTAGTTTGCTCGGTGCTAAGCCTTCTCCCACTAAATGTACAAGCAATGAATGCAACTGATATATATACTGGATAGCTCAAATACTGATAAAATCTGAGAATGCACAATAATACTGAAAACTGATGGCATTCAAATCATGAAGTATAACTGACTTAATTATCTGACTAGCAAGTATGAAATTTTAGTACTGAAATTAATACGAGCTAGGGTTACTAAATTTTAAGCACATGACTATACTAGGTTCCCAAGAAAACAAGTAAGGGATTTCATAAACAATCATCAACTCTGAATTTCAATAAGTGTCTAGGCTTTAGGAACCCTAAGTCTGAAGAACTAGATGAAATCTGAATAATTGAACTGTATCTAGGGACTCAATGTGTGAAAGGAACCCATTGATCAAATCCCACATACCTGGAAGGAGATTCTATGGAAGAACTCTTGAATCTAGGGTCTAAACTTTGGAAAACTTTCTGCTTGTTCTTGAGAGAAAGAGCGTTTCTTTTTCTCCTGTTTTGCTAAGGATCGATTAAGTCTGAGGGAATGAGGGGATTTGGGTAGTTTTAGGCTTAGTAATTAGGCTTAGACTAGTCAAAATGATGTAGCTTAGGCTTTAAAAGAGGTAGCAAAGGTCTGGAATACCCCTGGGAATTTTAAAAGAAAACTGCTGAAATTCTTGAAGCATCGATCCATGGATTGGTCGACAGACTATGGTTCTAAACGATGGACCATCGACTGAGTAGTGGTTCTGTCCTTGAGTTTTGGGGTTTCATTGGTCTAATGATTCCATGAGTCATAGGATAGACCATGGTTCTAATCTATGGTCCGTGGTCTGACTCGTGGTTCCTGGGCCCTGAACTGAGGGTCCTTTGGGAAAAGAGAACTACAGTTTATAGGACGGATCGTGGTTCTATACTATGGTATGTGGTCCCATCCGTAGTTCTGAGGTAGGAAACTGGCACCTCTCTGATGACCAAGTCCATAAGTGACATGACGGTCCATGGTTTCAAACCATGACCCGTGAAGTTACCCATAGACTATATGGGGACAACACTGGAGGTCAGACCATGGGTCAGATCACGAGTCGTTGTCCTAAACTATGGTCCGTGATCTTGACCATAGTTTCTGAAAACTTGAAATTTTTTGAAATTTTTCCTGCTGAGTATAGTTAAGTAGATGGTTCGGTTTCTGGGGTGTTACACACATGCTAGTTCATTTTTTAAACATGTTAAACTCCTAAATTTAATTGCAAGGTAGTTCAACGGAGAAAGCCTGCAGTTACTAAATTTTAAGTATAACATTGATGGTGTTTCTTGAGGCAACCCAGATCATAACTCTATAGCCTACTACATTATAGACAGTGAAAGAGATTTGACACATGCTGCAAGTAAGATTATACATGATTGTAATAATATTATAGCAGAGGCTGCAAAACTCTCATTTCACAATACACTTTATTTTACAGACATCTCAAATTATTTTTGATGCAAAAACTATCATATTTAGAGTTCTATGAACTCGATTCCCATCCCAAAACTTCCTACGGGACCCTATGATAGTCGACTATCCATAAACAGACTCCACACTACCACATAACGAAACATGAAACCCAACAGTCTCTAAGGAATAGAACAATATATTTTCATCTAAGCTCACCCTAGCTTGAGATTTTAACAACTCTCATCCTACAAACTTTTCTCATTGGGTACTTATGCCCTTGCTTCACTCTAATGATAGAATAGATCATTACATCATATACCAAAAAAACAATCGTTCATCTCGAAATGACAGTAAGAAGGAAATAGGAGTAAAAAAAGCATTACCTGAATCAGTGAACAAATAAGCATACTTTCTCCGCATGTCTGCCTCAATCTCCCAAGTGGCCTCCTCAATAGGAAGGTTATCCCACTATACCTTTACAGAAGCAATATTCTTAGTCCTCAATTTTTGAACATATCTATCAAAAATAGCAATATACTGCTCTTTGTAAGAGAGGATCTCATCCAATAGGACCCAATACCAATGAATAATGTAGTCACCATCTCTGTGGTACTTCTTAAACATGGATACATAGAACACAAGATGAAATCTCAACACACTCGGAGGTAATGCCAACTTATAATCCACTGGCCTTACACTCTGAAGGATCTCAAAGGGCCCAATATACCTTAGACTTAACTTGCCACACTTACCAAACCATATAACACCCTTCAAGGGTGAAACCTTGAGCAAAACTTGTTCACCTTTCATAAAGGCACGTCTCTTACCTTTCTGTCTGCATACTCTTTTTGCTGGCTTTAAGCCTCTAGAAGCTTCACTTGGATGAACTTCATCATTTCCATATAGCCTTACAAAAGGTCTATACCCCATGGCCTTATCTTAAATGAATCAAACTAATCAATGGGGGATCTATATCTCCTCCTATACAATGCTTCAAATGGGTCCATATCTATGCTCGAGTGATAACTGTTATTATAAGCAAAATCAACCAATGATAGATATTGGTCCCAATGACCCCCAAAATCTATCACATATGCACAGAGCATATCTTACAGTACCTAAATCATACACTCAGATGGCCCATCAATATGAGGATGATAAGTTGTACTCAGGTCTAACTTAGTACCCAAATCCTCATGCAACTTTTTCCAAAAATTAGAAGTGAACTGGGTGCCCCTATCAGAAATAATGGAGATAGGCACCCCATGCAATCAAACAACCTCCATAAGATAGATCTTGGCTAACTTAACCGCATTATATGTCACATGAATAGGGATGAAGGGGGCAGACTTTGCCAATCTATCAATAATAACACAAATCGAATCATATTTTTCCAAAGTATTGGGAAGGCCAACCACAAAATTCATGGCTATTCTCTCCCATTCCACTCAGGAATAGGCATCCTCTGAAGAGTGCCACCAAACTTCTAGTGCTCATATTTCACTTGTTGGTAGTCATAACAGTTAGCCACAAAGTCAACTATATCCCTCTTTATTTCACTCCACCAATAGTGTTGCTTCAAGTTCCGGTACATCTTGGTTATACAAGGATGTGTAGAATACTTAGAACATTGAGCCTCTACTAAGATTGTATAAATCAAGTCATCAACACGGGGCATACAAACTAACCCTTTAATTTGCACAACCCCTTCATCATCAATAATAGCCTCCTTGGCCTCACCCCGCAATACTTTATCATGAATCTTTCTCAATATCACATCATCAAACTATTTTCCTTTAATATGGTTAAGAAAAGAGGACCTCACCTCCACACATGCCAACAATTCGCCCCTTTTAGACACTTCCAACCTCATGAAGCTATTAGCTATATCCTGAATGCTTCTGGCCAAAAAACGTCTAGTAGCTTTTAGGTAGGCCAAGATATCCATACTCTCAGTCTTTCTACTCAGTTTGCATTAGATACTACATTAGCTTTACCCGGATGGTATAAGATGGTGATGTCATAATCATTGAGTAACTCCATTCACCTCCGCTGACCTAAGTTCAAGTCTTTCAAAGTGATGACGTGTTGCAATATATGGTGGTTTGTGAACACTTCACCACACACCCCATACAAATAGTGTCTCCAAGTTTTAAGAACAAATACCACAATAGGGAACTCTAAGTCATGAGTATGATAGTTCTTCTCATGAACATTGAGTTTCCTTGAAGCATAAATGATAACATTCCATTTCTGCATAAATACAACACCTAAACAAGATCGTGAGGCATGAAAATACACAATAAAATCCTTACCCTCAACTGGCAAGGCAAGAATAGGCGCCGTAGTCAAAAAAGTCTTGAGCTTTTGACCAAAAAAATAGTACCTCTTTCTGAGTCAGGAGAGTCAAATGCATCAATAGATTCAAAATCTTTAACAAACCAGTGATAGTAACTAGCCAATCCTACGAAGCTATGAACCTTAATCACCAAAGTGGGCCTAACCTAGTTCTTAATTGCCTCTATTTTCTGTGAGTCTACCATCATCCCTTCTTTCAAAACTACATGCCCCAAGATGGACACATAAGACAACCATAATTCACACTTGAAGAATTTCACATATAATTCTTTTTCCTTCAATAGTCCCAAAACAATCCTAAGATGATTTTCATGCTCCTCATCACTCTTATAATACACTAGGATATCATCAATGAATACAATGACAAATAAGTCTAGAAAGTGCTTAACTATCTCGTTCATCAAACCCATAAAAGTAGCCAGGTTATTAGTCAGCCTGAAATACATCACAAGGAACTCATAGTACCCGTATCGAATCCAGAAAGCAGTCATAGAAATATAAAAAGTCAAATTTTCAATTGATGCACCCTGCAACTGGTCGAACAAGTCATCAATACAAGGGAGAGGATACTGATTATGGATAGTGACCTTGTTCAACTGTCGATAGTTTATACACATACGAGACTACCATTCTTTTTCTTAAAAATAAAACTGGAGCGCCCCACGGGGAGGCATAATAATGTTCAAAATCACTCTCCCAAAGAAGGTGGTAATAATTGCCAAGAAAAACAAGCAAGTAACCCAATGGGATGTCAGGGTCGAATCCACAGAGAATGGAATGATGTCTTGCCACTAAATGTCAGAATTTAATTCACTAAAGTGAGCAATTGTTCGAGCAAATAAAAGTAAAATTGGGGGAAAAAGGTTTGGGAAAACAATTTGAAATGTGACAAAAGTAGATGTAAACATAATTTGAGTTTCAAGAGAAGGAAAACTAGGGGTGTGCTTCCGATGGGGTCTTAATATGGGATGGGTGTTGATTAATCAAATAACCTTTCAATTAAGAGTATGGGTTGCTTGGTTTAAGCTACACTTAATAGTTTTTTTCAACCTATTAAGCATATTTACTATGGTCTTTGTTCAAACCCCATAGTTTAACATCAAACCAACTAATTAACACTTGGGTGAGTCAATTTATCTCTATATTTAACTCTTAGATGAGTATTTCCTATAATCAAACTATTTCTACCCTTGATTTGTGGTAGAAATCTCAAATCTCCACTATTGAATTCTTATCCAATTTATGAATTCCTCTTTCAAGCAAGTACAAAATTAGTAAACTATATTAATGTTCGCAACCATCAATTTTATAATTAAAACTTGAAGAATTCAATAGACCCATACTCAATAATCGATTATAAGCTTAAATAATCAACAACCATTCCCAATTTCAAACACCCATTATGCACACACCCCTAGAATATAATTTAGCTACTTATATCAAAAAAATAAGAGAAGATACCAATTGAGTTTTCCAAAATTCCATTCATTATGTAAGCTAAGTTCAAATTCCAAGCTCCAAATTGCTTATAAATGGTATTTTCAATGAGGAAGAAGAAGAGAGAAAGTGTACTCTATCAACTCTTCCTTAGGAAAGTAAAAACTATTGAATAATTCTCAGTACAAATCCCAAAAATGGTTTTAGAACCTTCCCAAATACGTCACACATATTTGGACAAAATTGCCCTTGGGGCATATGCGATGTGAAGTGCGAAGGCACCTGTGATCACCCCTTGAGGTTTGCGGATCGCAGGTTCCCATCTTCTCAGGTAGTAACGTTCCAGCTGTGTGCGAGGGGATGGGTGATCGCCGTTGGCAAAGTGCGGCTCACATTTTGATGACTACTCAATCAATATTTGAACTTCTAGATGCGTTGGCACCTATGAAAAGCAGGTTCCTCTTTGCAGCTCGCACATTATTTTGCCTCTCGTGGAAGAATCTTCCCCTTCTGATCATCTTTGTACTTTAACTCCATTTTAAACTCTTTTGGATTCAATTCCTTTTCTTTCTTCTTTTGACTAAGAGTATATGCATTTACGATAATAAAGGTAATAAGTACCTCTAATTCACATCAAAACATGGCAATAATTCATGAAATAAGGTTTAATAAGTTGGTAGATTACCAACTTATCAAACCCACAAACTTGAACTATTGTTTGTCCTCAAGCAAGACACTCACAAGGTAAGGAATGAAATAGGTTCTCAAACACAAGAGTTGTACACAAGATTATATTGATTGAAAAACTTAAGAAAATATCAAATAAAAGACTTAAAACAAAAGGACTCAACTACGATGCTCATCTCAATTGATATCACCAAAATCTCCAAGCAAGTACTCATTTCAAAAATCTTATCAATAAGATTTTACTTTTCATTCAAAAGCAGGGGATTTGTCATTCAAAACAAGATTATCAAGCTTCTCAAATCATTGTCATTGACCTTCAAGGTTTGCCTCGAGATTCGCCACACAACGTTTCTCATTCATTCCTCTTAATTGAACTAGAGACTTCCTTAATCATTTCAAGCCACACACCCCAAGAGAGAATCCCACTCACAATTATGCAATTCATAATTAAGGGATTATAAGAGAACCAAAGAGACTCTCACTCTCTCAAAGAAGTTCGAGTGAATATGCATTGAACCATAGGCTTTCCCTTCATGTAATTTACCACTAATGTAGAGTTACCAAGCTCGGAATCACTAAGTACTTGCGGGCAACGATGTTGGCTAGGGTTAAGGTGAGGATTACATTTGGCTTAAGTGACTAAACCTCCCTAATGCTACTTGTGATCATCAAAGCACCGCTCACATTTTTGAATATTAGCTTCACCTTATTTTTCCCTCAGACAACCCAAACTCCCCTTTAACTTTATTCATTCAACAACCTTTTGTTACACTCATTCGGTAGCACTAATTTCTTCTTTCTTTTCAATTCATTCTCTACATGGAATATTTTTGAAGAAATTTTCATTTTAATCATGAGGTGCTACCTTGAATTGAAGTACAACTCCTTTTCTTCTCCACATTTTATGCATACACCCCCAAACATAGGATTTTGCCTATGTTAACACTTTAATTCCTCCCCAAACTTAGGCTTTTAGCCTACATTTAACTTTTTTGCTACTAGGGAGATTGAGTTCAATGATAGAGGATCAAAAAAGGGTTAAGGTGTCTAACATGGTGCCAAAGAAAAGTCACAAGCTCAAAGGGGCTTACTGGGATCAATGTTAAGGGAAGTCAATTTAGGGTAAAGTGGCTATTCAAAAGGAGCCTAAGATCATCTTCCACGCTCAGTGACATCTAGGATTTCGCTTTGAATCACATTCAGGGTAAGTTCTAGACAATACACATACACAAGAATGAAGTAAAACCTTGCCACACTAGGCATCACAACACAAGAATTTCACAACTAGTCTCAAAATCAATTGAGACAAATAACTTGACAAGCTATTCCGAGTTCTACACACTCGTTTGTGAATCAATCAAGGAAACTAGAGAATGTGCAAGTCATGACAAGAGAATGCTTTTAGCAAAAAATAAATCATTTCCCCTATTTCCATCAATTTGCAAATTTCTTGCCAAGAATTTTTTTTGGTGGTCCCATTCTGATATAAGCAAAACACGGACTCAATTAAACACTAAAACTTGGCATTTTCCCTAAATAAAGTCACATTTCAATCTATCATAGGTAAACACAAACCTGGTTCGACAAAAAAATAAATAAAAGAAAATATTTTCTCCTTGGGAAAGAGCCGTGGTATGAAGAAAACCCTCAGAGTTTATTCGACTAATATACTATTAACTAAGCGACATTGATTTATGGGCTCATGGATCATTGGAAAATAAGCTTTGGCAAAGGAACTAAGCGCATTTGCAATGTACGGGTAGTAAAACAATTGAGCGTGTAGGACCAACCCGACATTCACATTTAAAACATTGTTAAAACTTAAGCCCGACAAGGGAACAACTAAAAACAATACAAAAGTGATAGCCCGATGAGGAAAATATCAATAACCATCCAAAACATGCCCAACAAGGGCTAAATTATCTAAACATGAAAATAAAAGGCCCGACAAGGCAATAAGAATAATATCTCAAAGCCCAACAAGGGCAACAACAACAAATCATAAAATAAATACACCCTCCCCCACTTAAAATAAAGTATTTCTCTTAATGCTTAAGCACAAGATAAGTATAGTGAAGGATGCAAAGACTCTCTGTACAGTCTACTCCTTCTTTTTCTGCTCCACTACTTTTGAACTGGTGCCTACTCTCCCTGGCGAGACTGTGTTGTATTCTGAGACTCATATAATGCATGCTGCAGACCTGGATCCTATGCATTGTCAAGATCCTTATCCTCCCCACCCAAGGTAGTAAATAAATTATCTATTAGGCCAGGAGCGGGGCGGGCTGCAGCCATGGCATCCTCAAAGGCACTCAAATTTGCAGCCTTTATTGGTGCTTTCCCCTTAGCCTTGTCGACATCCCTCCTAATAGCAGTCACAACATACTTCACAATATTCACCCTTTTTCACAATTTGGACACGCTGTCCAGTACATCCTTCATAGCATTCTTCACATCCCTCATCATGCCTGGAAGCTTCTCGGCCAGAGTGTTCAATTGATTATCATAGGAGTATGTCATGTTAACCAACTTCTGAAAGCCAATCGGGGTTAAAGTCGAGGATGAAGGTGAAGGTCTATGAGAAACAACAGCTGTAGGATTTCCCTACTTTGTGGGAGTAGGAGTACCAGAGACTAATCTAGTAGGAGAGAAGGCAGTGGGATCAAGATCAGTGTTCAAAATCTGCACACTAGCAAAAGTCTGCATCTTGTGCTTCTTCATATTGGGGGCATCAACATTTTTCTTCTTCTCTATGTCAATCACTCCAGTGGTAGAGGTAGATTTGTCAAAAGGGAAACACTAGATCCCAACCCTAGCACACAACTTACTGATAAGCAAGGGGTAGGAAAATGAAGCACTGGGCTGACGTTCTTTCCTTTTGATTACCACCGCCACAATCTCACCAAAATTCACATGTGCTCCTGACATAATGGAGGCTACTAGAATGGCACCCTCCTGTGTAACCTTCTGATCATTTTTAAAAGGTAAGAAATGGGAGCGGATGAAGTCATACCATAGGCACATCTCAAAATAAATACTTTGATGAGGAATTAGGCCCATATAGACTCCCAAAGAGGTGTACCAGGAGCAATGATAGAGGAAACCCAACCTAGCAGTTTCTCCTTTGAAAGGACCTTAGCCTAATATTTTTGTGCTGGACCAATCGGGGTATCCCAGTATATGGAGTTGATATCAGCCAGAGTGATGTGAACTTTTTTCCTCGGATTGTCACTGAGTCCAAGCAAAGGAAATCATCAAATTTTCTCATGTACCTCATTGATTCTTGCTTGGCATGGTAGGAGGCATAAAATTCATGGATTACCTTGGGGTAGTAGCCTCTGGGCACATCTAAAAAGGGGAACCATTGGCGCATGGTGAATTGGTGGTGGAAGTTGGGCAAATCATCCCCGATGCCTGCAAGGTTGAAGCTACACTATAGAGTGAAGGACCTTTGTGCCTTTTCTTTATCAAATAGGGCTTTCATGCTCTCTATCCCGAAGCGGATCCTCTCCTCCTCAGTAACTTCTATAGGAAAAGGTACTGGGGCAGCATCATGAGTTTTTTTCCTCCCTTTGGGCTTGCTTGCCAAGGTGGGAGGAGTTGGGGGCCTTCTTGAGCTGTGCCTGGAATTGCCTCTGCTAGAAGACATTGTCTACAAAAGAAGGTTTTAAGTACTCAAAAGAAAACAAAATCTTTTTGTAATTTTTGCAATAATGTAAGAGGAAAATGCTAAAAGAAGTTAATAAAGTAAAAAGAAATTTGAATGAATAAAAGAAGAAAAAGACACCAGGTAAACTGATGGCATGTGCAAGTCACATGCGAATCGCAAGTGGAGACTTGCGCTTCACAAGTGACTTCGCCATTGCTGGCCAAAAAACCTAGGAAGAGCAGATGTAAGGGGAAAAGGCAAGTGCGAATCTCCTCAGCTGTTTTGTGCATCGCATGTGCCTTCACCCCTATAGGCAGTAGGCTGGCAATTTTAACATAGACATACGACACCTCAAGCATTTTACTGGTAAAGATCTATGTGTTGCATGTGAAATGCATATGAAAACAGTAAGAGTTTTTCAACTCTTCATTTTCATGTGCATTGCATATGCAATTCGCAGAGCAATACCTGTGGAATGCAAGTGTGAACAAGGCTATGAACACATAATTTAATAGTGCTATGGCAGAACATGCACTAGTTGACCCATTTTTAAGTTATTTAGGTACTCAGACATTATGAGAGATATACCTAACAACTTCCTTTAATAAGGACGTTACCCCATCTATCATTGAGAACATCAAGCATTCATGAAAATCATTCAAGAATATTAAATGCAGTAAGAGTTCACTCCCCTTAACCAAAGCGCTCACCAAACAATTTTAATTATTAAAAAACACAAGGGCGCAGTGATATATATAGTTTCATCCCACACAATAATATTCAACAAAAAACTGCAAACATGACGATTTTCCCTTAAGAACGATATCAACCAATCTATCATAGAGCCAAACCATACATCATCACAAGTGGGTTACATAAGACTTCACCCAAAAAAGCATAATTATAGGCTAAAACTATCACAAATGGTATGCATCATTCTATAAACACGATTCTACCAAGTTATTCACAGGTAAAAACAACATTAGGCCCTAAAATTGGGGTCCTAAATTCATATCTCACCTAAAACTCACTATGGTAGAATAAAGTAGCATGCTTCACCAATAATATTCCCAGTCTACTAAAAAATAGGGATTTAACATTAGAGAACTTACCACAAGTGAAGAAGAGGGATTTAAAAGCAAAAAACTTGAAGCTTTTAGTGCTTAACAATGGAGACCCAAACTTTTCACCAAAGAAATTGGTGCAGTGGTAGTGGCATAATGGTGGTGGAATAGTGGTGAGGGAGAAAGAGATTTAGGGGAAAGTTTAGAAGATTTAGGGAGTTTTGCTAGAGAGTAATGAAGGTTTTTGTGAGAGTTGTGGGCGAAAAAAGGGTTAAAGGTAATGGTTTAAAGGGGAAAAGAGAAGAAGAGGCGCGAGTCAAAGTCCGAGTCGGGTCGGTCATAGGGTAGGTCAAACACATTTCAAACATACCTGCGCTTGCATCGCGATATATGATTCACACATGATGATGTGTGTTTTGCATGTCACTTTGCAAGTGACAATTTTTGAATTGAATTGTTGCCAGGTTTCTGACTTGATATGTGACATCATGGTCGATGCGCAAATTTGAAGGGGCATTTTGCCCCTAATTCTCAGTTTCCCTATGATTTTTTTATTTTCTTCTCAGTGCACTACCAGCAAGGGCGATGCCACCTGCGGTCGCAAAATGCCATATGCAGATCACATGTTGTGGTGCACATTCTTTCTGCAATATTTCTTCCATTTAACCATTTTTCAATCACTATGAATTCCTAAAACACACCAAAAACATCAAAAGGTAAAATAAATAAAGTAAAAATACTTGGGATGTGATCTTAGGCATATTTATACACCTAAGTGTCATTATCTATGCGTGTTTAGCTTAGTTTTGAGGATAACTTGTTGTGATATTGAGGTATATAGTGTGTATGTGTGTATTTGGTTTCCAAATTACATGCTTAAAGTGTTTAAAGTTCATTTGTAACAAGTCAAGAGTCAAAATGATCAAATAGAGTTTAGACAAGAAAACTAGCTTTGCTAGCTTGAGCTATGCGTATTCTAGTATACTTTGATGAGCTCTTTTATGTTGTATGTACTAATGTGTGTTATGAATTGATATTGGAGACAATTGAAGGATCTATTGAAGCTAAATGAAGCCTACAAACAAGCCACAAGAAGTGGAGAATCAAGGAACAAGTGCACGATGAGAAGAGAGTGAAAAGTGGATGAACCTTCACGTTTGGAGGGGTAATGCACCGCACCCCCCAAGGATTTGGAGGAGGACATGCACTTCACCCCCCAAGGGAAGAGATGATTCCATTCCTCGCACACCCCATTGCGGAGTTCCACTGGTTTGTCCACGCGTCCAGCCACGCAATGCGACTCCCCCTAAAATGTCCAAAATCGGGTTTTAAGTTGGGGGAAATGTTGTAAATGCATATGCTTCTTATGGGACAACCTATAGAAGACCTAAAACACTATAATAGGAGTAATTATCCACATTTACACACATCTTTGGAAGAATACGCGAATTGGAGAGCAAATGAGACATCAAGGAGCTCAAACTAGGGTGTTTGTTCTTTAACTTTTCTTTCTTATAGTTTTACTTTATGAATTCATCAATGGTGATTCTTTTTATGAATATGAGTGGTTAAAAACCCTCATTATAGGGTTGAGGATACAACATAATTGCTTAGTTATGGTTTTATAGTTGTTTTATATGTTTATCAAGTCATGTGATTGTTCTTGCGTTCTTGTTTTATTATTCTAAAGCGTCATGAACTTTAGGATAAATCTAATTCTCAAAATGAATTGACCATAGGAGTGGAGGGACGGAATGAAGAATGTAGGGAGTGTGGATCATGTCCTTAACTATTAGATATTAATTGTAAAGGATGATTTGTGGTTAAGATAGCGATATACCTAAATGCCCCACTTGGTGAATGAAATGGGAAGATTGTTTAATGCATCTGAATTAAAGACTCACATCCCCGCTCAATAATGTAGTTATGAGATTAATTTGGGTAGATGACTTAGAGGATGACCATTCCCAAGTTGTAGTATCAACCCTGTATATCAACAATCACAATAAACACCAACACCTTCTAGAAACCATAGTTATGCATGAATGTGTAGTAAATGCCTCAACCCTGGATCTCTCCATATATTATTTGCAATCCAAATTTCATATCGTCATTATTTCTAGTATTTATTTTACAAAAGAAAAAATCAAACTCTTTTTGGTTACAAATCACACTTCTTTAACTTCAATAGTAAAAATTAAGTTAGATCTTTACTAAACACCAAGTCCCTGTGGGATCGATATTCAGCTAACAAGAGCCACTTTATTACTTGCACAACCACATACACTTGCGTGTGTTCTTGGAAGCAATAAGTTTTTGGCGCCGCTGTCGGGGACTTAAGAATTAGGAACCTTCTAATTCCTAGTTTTACTATTTCATTTGATAAGTACTAACATCTTGGTCTTAGTCACTGAATTTGCAGGCACAAGTGTGGATCTTGAGAAAGTTCAGCAAGGCGAGACCCTTCCTACATCAATGGATGAGGAACCACCAGCCCACAGGACAGTGTGCGAAGTGGCAATCCCACTCGCAACTAATGTGACCTCCTGTATTTGAAAGCTAGCCGCAAGAGGCCGATTCAAACTAAAACAGAATATGGTGCAATAGTTGCACACAAGCGGGCAGTTTACAGGGTTGTCACATGAAGATCCACAAGTTCATCTCCAAAACTTTCTGGAGATTAGTGACACATTCATTCCTACAGGAGTATCCACAGACTACATGAGGCTCACACTTTTCCCATTCTCACTATTGAGAGAAGCAAAGAAACAGTTGAAGTCAGAACCTTCAAATTCAATTGCAACTTGGGATGACTTGGAAAAGAAGTTCCTCATTCGATTCTTTCCTTCGAGCAAAACTGCAAAGTTGAGGAGTGAAATCCTAAGTTTCAAGCAAAAGCTAGAAGACAATCTCTATCATGCATGGGAGAGATTCAAGTCTCTTCTCAGGGATTGCCCATCACCAGCAGAATAATAAGGTATTAGCTCACACTTTTGTAGAAAGTCTTGACCATAACACAAAAATTTTGCTAGATTCAGCGGCAGGTGGTCAAGCATTGGAGAAAACCTATGATGATCTATATACTCTTCTCAACCATATTCCACAAGGTAATACAGAGTGTCATGTCCAAAAATATGGTGAAGAAGCCTGCATGTATGATTGAGGTAGATAGTTTCACAGCATTAGCGACATAGTTGGCTAGTTTTTAGACTCAGATGATGGCTCAGTTCAACAAGTTGAGTGTGGCTCAACCTCAGGCTCAGGTAAATGCAGTTCAACAGTTTCAGACTTAGTGTGAAACATGTGGTGTTAGTGGTTATTCGACAGACTTGTGTGGAGCGAATCCAGAGTTGGTAAACTTTATAGGCAATGCATAGAAAGGCAATCAAAACTATGGTAATGCCTACAATCGCAACTGGAAGAGTCAGCCCACTTACTCTTGGGGCACTAATCAGGATCAACTATAGCAATTTCAACAAAAACAAGATATTCAGAGCAACACTCAGGCCAGCAATATAGAAGAGACTTGAAAAAGATTATGGCTAACCAAGAATAAATGGTTATTGAGATCAGAAATCAGCAATTGGCTCAAAAGAATTTAGAGACGCAGATGGGGTCAGTTGGCTTAGGCACAGAGCATGAACCTCAAGGGGGTTTGCTTAATAATATAGAAAATCCAAATCAAGTGATGACAATCACCTTAAGGAGTGGTAGAGATTTGATTGACGCACCTCCAAAGAAAAATCATGAGGTGCAAGAAGAGTTGATCACTGCCAAGCAGACAGAAAAGCAGACTGAGTCCAAAAAAGCTGACAAAAAGGGTAAGTCTGAGTACCCTTATAAAAATCCAATTGAGCAAACTCAAGACAGACCACCACCACCATTCCCTCAAAAGCACATAAAAGCCAAAGAGGATGCTTATTTCAAAAAGTTCTTTGACACATTCAGAGAACTTCACATTAACCTTTCTTTGTTAGATATTTTGCAGGAAATGCCCAAGTATGTTAAATACTTGAAGGATGTGGTGGAAAACAAGAGAAGGCTTGAAGATATTGACACTGTGGAACTTACTGAAGAGTTCAGTTCAGTGGTTATGAGAAAGATGCTCAAAAAGCTCAAGGACCCAGGGAGTCTCACCCTCCCCATAAAAATTGGTGAAAGTGATGTTGTCCAAGCCTTGAGTGACTTGGGGTGAAGCATAAATTTTATGCCCATTTTAGTATTTAATACTCTTGGGTTGGGGAAGCCAAGGCCTGCATCAGTTGTGCTATAGATGGCGGACAAAACTAGAGTGGTTCCTGAAGGAATCATTGAGGATGTTCTCATCAAGGTTGGTAAGTTCATCATTCCTGTTGACTTTATTGTTCTTGATTATGATGCAGATGACAAGGTACCAATCATATTGGGACTTCCATTCTTGGCTATCGGTAGAGCATTCATTGATGTTAGAAAGGGCATTCTCAAGATGAGATTGAATGATGAAGAGGTGGAATTTAGAGTGAACAAAGAACTCAACACACCCTCACACTACAAAGATCTATGTATGATCAAGACTATGAAAGTGGATGAGTATGGGGTGGAGAAGAGAGCACCTATAATCACCTCTTTGGACTCTCCCATGGAGCTGCCCAAGTTGATAAGTAAGCCTGAACCTGAACAATTTAAATGGAACCTGAAAAGGTAGGTGTAAGAAAGGCTACAGACCTCGATACTGAGCACACGAGGGTCAAAAAAGAAGGAGAATATAGGCCCCAAGTAGGAGAAAGAGAATGATATAATGGGAATAAGAGTTATGATATGAGTCGTTCGGTGATAATAAATCAGGCGCGGCTTGAGAGGCAACCCAAGTTAAGGTAGTATTTTTATTCTTGTTAGTTTTTCTTTAGTATCACCTTTGGTTTTGGTTTTGCATGACAAGTTGAAGGGAAGTCTGAGTACCTGATATCACAGCTAAGTAGCATGGAAAACACTAAGTGTGGGGTCCTCCAGACCCCTTTGATGAACTTGATGCTACTAGCTAGGCCTAGAAGCCTCAGGGAGTATTTCTATCTTTACTTTTAATTTATACTCTGGGGACAAAGTATGATTTTAAGTGTGGGGTGAGAATCTTTCAATTTGTTTAGAGTGAAGTGCGCTATAGGATTTCTATTTTTATTTATTTTGATTAAATTGAAAAAAATTACAAAAAGATTTTATCTTTGTCTGTTTTATTTTGTGTTTGGTCTATTTAGTAGAAGTACACTTTACCCACCTCTCAATTTTTATTTTTGATTCTTTTTCGAAGGGGAACCCTTTGAACCCAGTATCCTTTTTGATTTTTAGGAGTAAATTTAAAATTGTTGTCATTAGGAATAAATAGAGATGCTCTTTTAGAGGCTACACATGCCTACTTGTTGCAAGTTGATATTTAATTCTATGGCATGATTGGAAAAATTGAATGACTATTGTGAGACACCTAGGCTCTTTTATCTAACTCTTGTGTGATGTTGGCTTAAATTTGAATTCTTGCAATTGCTTGGTCGAGAGTCTATAGGTAGCCTTCTTGATTTGAACATGTGCCAAGTGTGAGTGAGGTTTTTGTTATATTCCATGTTGCATGTTGGTGTCTAAAATTTGCCCGTGTGTTTGCAAAGAGAAATAAAGAATGTTGAGTTTAGGAGAATGTTGGTGTCTAGAACTTTCCCTTTGTGCATGACCTTAGCTATCCCTGTTGAGCCTTTAGCCTATTTTTTGGTAGACTCATATATAGGTTATTCTTTTTTTTTTTTAACTGCCCATAATTTGATCCAAAACTCCTAAGCACTTTAGTTGAGAAATTAAGATGTTAAGGAGTGTAAAATTGAAGAAGGAAAAAGTGAAGTTGAAGCCCCAAGGAAATAGCTTTTGGTGTGTTGAAAAGGTTTATGTGTTATTGGTAGGGAGTAATGTAATGAAAAGAAAAATTGATCAAAAGAAGTGAATCATGTATTGATAGCAAGTACTCCTTGCTAAAGATGTGTAAGCTAGCTTAAAAAGATGGGGCGAAACAAAAGAGAGGGGGAAGATAATAATGGTGTAAAATAAGTTGGTTGGTGATGAGTTTGATGTAAAATGTAATGTATTAAAGCTCTTAGGGAAGATAGTCACTATTCTTGACCAAATAGTTCCTACCCGTCCCTTAGCCTACATTACAATCCTTAAAGTCCTACTTGATCTTGAACTTTAACATTCTGATATTAGTGGAGTACTACACTAAGGTCAAGCTTATGGTTCATCTTATGTGACATGTGAATTCTTTGTGAGAGTGAGCGAAACTTGATTCTTACACCCATTCTTGTGATAATTTGCATGTGTGAGTGAATATTGGTGACCCTCTTGTGGTGAGGGCGCATGTTTAATGATGGAGAGGTGACTTATATGATCTCTTTGTTGAGTAATGTGCATGAGTTTGACAACTGAGTAGAGTCAATTCTTGAGTCTAGGGAGTCTTATAGTAGTATTCATGTGATTCTAGTTGTAATATGGCATGCCAAATGTAAAACTTGCTATTCATGTGGTCGTTGTAGTTCTAGCATGAGTGTCTTAGTTTTAATAGGGATGTTGGAGTCTCCCTTGAGTATGATTAGTGTAAAGAGTTGTTCAAGGACGAACAAGGCTTTAAGTGTGGGGTGGTGATCTTAGGCGTATTTATACACCTAAGTGTCATTATCTATGTGTGTTTAGCTTAGTTTTGAGGATAAATTGTTGTGATATTGAGATATATAGTGTGTATTTGTGTATTTGGTTGCTAAAGTACATGCTTAAAGTTTTTAAGGTGCATTTGTAACAAGTCAAGAGTCAAAATGATCAAATAGAGTTTAGACGAGAAAACTAGCTTTGCTAGCTTGAGCTATTCTATTATGCTTTGATAAGCTCTATTGTGTTGAATGTACTAATGTGTGTTATTAATTGATGTAGGAGACAATTTTAGGATATATGGAAGCTAAATGAAGCCTACAAACAAGCCACAAGAAGTTGGGAATCAAGGAACAAGTGCACGGGGAGAAAAGAGCGAAAAGCGGACGAACCTTCACGTTTGGAGGGGGCAATGTGCCGCACCCCCCAAGGCTTGGGTGGAGACTATTCCTCTCACACCCCATCGTGGAGGTACACTGGTTTGGCCATAAGGCCAGCCACACGATGTGACCCCCTCTAAAACGTCCAAAATCAGGTTTTAACTTGGTTTAAGTTGGGAGAAAAGTTGTAAATGCATATGCTTCTTATGGGACATACTATGGACAACCTAAAACACTATAAAAGGATTAATTAGCCACATTTACACACATATTTGGAAGAAGACACGAATTGGAGAGCAAAGTAGATATCAAGGAGCTCAAACTAGGGTTCTTTGTTCTTTAACTTTTCTTTCTTGTAGTTTTACTTTATGAATTCATCAATGGTGATTCTTTGTATGACTATGAGTGGATAAAAACCCTCATTCTAGAGTCTAGGCTACAACATGATTTCTTAGTTATGGTTTTATAGTTGGCTTATATGTTTATCAAGTCATATGATTGTTCTTGCGTTCTTGTTTTACTATTCTAAAGCGTCATAAACTTTAGGATAAATTTAATTCTCAAAACAAATTGACCATAGGAGTGGAGGGACGGAATGAGGAACGTAGGGAGTGTGGATCATGTCTTTAATTGTTAGATATTAACTGTAAAGGATGATTTTCTATTAGGATAGCGATATAACTAAATGCCCCACTTGGTGAATGAAACGGGAAGATAGTTTAATGCATCTGAATTAAAGACTCACATCCTCACTCAACGATGTAGTTATGAGATTAATTTGGGTAGATGACTTAGAGGATGACCATTCCCAAGTTGTAGTATCATCCACGTATATCAATAATCACAAGAACACCAACACCGGCTAGAAACCATAGTTATACATGAATATGTAGTAAATGCCTCAACCGTGGATCTCTCCATATATTGTTTGCAATCCAAATTTCATATCATCGTTATTTCTAGTATTTATTTTACAAAATAAAAACTCGCCTCCCAAAAAGCGCTTGATTTTACGTCGCGGCACGATGATAGTACCACATAAATCAATTATTGCCTGGGTTCATACCAATACGATTGGCACAATCCCAACCAAAACATTAGAAGTAATTCTTCAAGATCTTCATTACCTCTTCTCGTTGCCAAGTTGACAATATCATATACATGGACAAGTGGATACTGTCAGTAGGATCTAATTGCAATCCCACCAAATTTTGTGGCTTAGTCATTGTCAATCTGTCGGGTTCCTTCTTCTCACCATCACTGTAGAGAACCAGCTGATCGTTTAGTGATGTATCTCTATTTCCAATTCCCCATGGATCTGCAACCAACTCTTCCATAGTAGCAACTACAGAAATTACCCTATACTAATCTGTAGGATTTTGGTTGGCAAACATTGAATGTGACCTCCTCGCTTCCCACTTGAAACTTGATCTCTCCCAACTCCATATTGACTAGGGCTCTTCTCGTAGCTAAGAATGGATGTCGTAGGATAATAGGCACTTCAAGATCAATGTTGAAATCCAAAACCACAAAATCAGCTGTTAAGATAAACTTGTCTACCTTCACCAATACATCAAACAATATTCCCATCGGGCGCTTTATCAAACGGTCAGCCATTAGCAAACTCATTGGAGTGGGTTTCAGAGGACTTAACCCTAAATTTTTAAATACCACAAGGAGCATCAAATTGATGCTTGCCCCAAGGTCACACAAGGCTTTTCTGAACAAGAACACACCAATACTACAAGGGATGGTGAGCTCTCGGGTCCTCCCACTTGAGGGCTATGTTACTTGTCATCACAGCACTATAACTATGGGACACTTCAACTGTCCCCACATCAATCACCTATTTCTTCTTTTAGCAAATCTTTCATAAACTTAGCATAACCCAACATTTGCATGAGAGAATCAACTAAAGGAATATTGATAGATAGTTTGCTGAATATGTCTACAAACTTCTTAAATTGATTATCTTCCTTTTTCTTTATTAACCTCTGAGGATATGAAGGAGGGCCTTTAGGCAATGGCTTTGGCATGCTTGGGGATTACTCCTCGATCTCAATTATAATTTGAGAAGGTGATTTGGTCTTGTCGTTCTACTCATGTGGGTTGTCATTATTAACAATCAAATTGGGTGCGCTAAGATTCACTGCAATATACAGACTTACATCACTCTTCTTCTCAATCACGACTTCTTTTTCTATCTTGTCATCCTTCACCATAATGACTTTTTTGGTTGGCTTCCTCAATCCATCAAGTATCCTTCCACTTTGAGTGACAATTTCCATCACATGGACATTATTTTTTGGATTCACAAGGGTATCACTAGGAAGGGTAACTTTTAACTGAGGGTTCATTTCTGATGAGAGATGATTCATTTGAGCCTTCAAATGCTTGATTGATGTCGCGTGCATACTCTCCATTTGATAAAGAGTCGATACCTTGCTTTTCAAATCTTTCACCCCATTATCCGTAGACCTTTTTTAGCACTTATGATAACATGTCTTCAAACTTAGAATGTACGGGATTACTCACACTCGGTTGATAAGGAGAAGCATTTGCCTTGGGTGGAGGCACATAAGGGTTAATGCTTCGGTGATTATACCGATCACCTTCCCTTTCATGAACTCGCTCACGGTCTCTCCAACCTTGATTCTCATCTTATAGTTGCCAAGTACCTTGATTGGCACCTTGGTACTCCGAGCGAGAACCCGCCGATAGATAACAAAGCTCCTCATCCCCGATGTATAAGCACCAACTTCATCATGGTATTTTGAACCATAAGTACCCACGGTATTAACACTTTTTGTCCCAGCTCCCATCATATGATTGGCCAATAAATCAATTTGAGTCATCATTTTGGCTATGGTGTCATCTCTCTCTTCCTCATTTTTCCTCATCTCATTAGTCATTATGGAGGAAGTAACACCCGATGACACTTTGGCATTTCTCGTATGCCATGCTCTATAAGTTTTTGTCATTTGATCTAAGAGAGCCAAAACACGACCATAGTTTTGGTCTATGAGAGTTCCATCAGCGATGTTATTGGCCACTAATTTTATCATAGAGTCTAGCGCTTGATAGAAACTTTGGAGAAGGACCCCTTCTGGCAAACCATGGTTTGGACATAATAATAGCTTCTTCTTGAATATTAGCCATACTTCATGAAATGGCTCGTCCAGTAGTTGTCAAAAATTGGTAATCTCATCCGTCAATTGCATCATGCATGAGGGTGGAAAAAATCTGACCAAGAAGGCTTCAACTAGACCGTTCCAAGTCATAATGGAGCCCTCCGGGAGCTCTTTAAGCCAGGTGGTTGCCTCACCCGTAAGAGAGAATGGGATCAACCAAAGTTGGATCAACTCTTGAGTTATGTTATCGATGTTGAAAGGATGACAAATCTTGACAAAATTTCGAATATGTCAATTGGCATCTTCGTGGGTCAATCCTCCAAAAGGTCCCTTCATTTGTATCAAATGCAATATTGTACTCGTTACATGGAATACCGCATGGACAATGGTTGGAGGTAGTCAGATGGCACTCACGATGCCATGAACAATAGGTTCGTCCTCCATATCCATGAATCCGTCCACACTTTCTTGATCACCCACTTGACTCATGGGCAACCTGTTCGAAACAACACAAACAACAAAGAAAGTAAAATAGAACAAACACTCAATAAAATGAATTAAACGACAATAAAATGGCAAATCAAAAAACCATTCCCCGATAATAGCGCCATTTTTTATGACGTTCAAAAGCACTCCCCAAAGAAGGTGGTAACAATCGCCAAGAAAAATAAGTAAGTAACCCAACGGGATATCAGGGTTGAATCCACGAAGAATGGATGATGTATTGCCACTAAACATCATAATTCAATTCACTAAAGTGAGCAATTGTTCGAGCAAATAAAAGTAAAATTGGGGTAAAAGGTTTGGGAAAACAATTCGCAATGTGATAAAAGCATACGTAAATACAATTTGAGTAATCAAGAGAAAGAAAACTAGGGGTGTGCTTCCGATGGGGTCTTAATATGGGATGAAGGTTGATTAATCAAACAAACTTTCAATTAAGAGTATGGGTAGCTTGGCTTAAGCTACACTTAATAGTTTTTCTCAACCTATTAAGCATATTTACTATGGTCTTTGTTCAAGCCTCATAGTTTAATATCAAACCAACCAATTAACACTTGGGTGAGTCAAACTATCTCTAGATTTAACTCTTATATGAGTATTTCCTATAATCAAACTATTTCTAGCCTTGATTTATGGTGGAAATCTCAAATCCTCACTATTGAATTTTTACCCAATTTATGAACACCTCTTTCAAAAAAGTACAAAATTAGTAAACTAAATTAATATTTGCAACCATAAACTTTATAATTAAAACATAAATAATTCAATAGACCCATACTCCATAATCGATTATAAGCTTAAATAATCAACACACATCATGTACACACCTCTAGAATAGAATTTAGCTACTCATATCAAAGGAATAAGAGGTGATACCAATTGGGTTTCCCAAATTTCCATTCATTATGTAAGCTAAGTTCAAATTCCAAGCTCCAAATTGCTTACAAATGGTTTTTTTTCAATGAGGAAGAAGAAGAGAGAAAGTGTACTCTATTAACTCTTCTTTGGGAAAGTAAAAAATGCTGAATAATTCTTAGTGGAGATCCCAAAAAGGGTTTTAGAACCTTCCTAAATATGTTACACATATTTTGACAACATTACCCTTCGTGGCATATGCAATGTGAAGTAGGAAGACACTTGCGATCGCCCCTTGAGGTTTGCAAATAGCAGGTGCCTATTTTCTCAGGAATTAATGTTCCAGCAGTGTGTGAGTCAGGTGCGAAGGGATGGGCGATCGCCCTTGGCAAAGTGCGGCTCGCATGTTGATGACTGCTCAATTAGTATTTGAACTTCTAGATGCGTTGGCACCTGCAAAATGTGAGTTACTCTTTGCGGCTCCCATATTATTTTGCCTCTCATGGCAGATGATAAACACTCAAATCGTACTCCCCAAATATGGAGGTAAGGCGATCATCAAACAAAACACATTTATAAGTACCCAATAGGTGTCGGGGTCATACCCACCGATACTTGATGCTAGCTATATGAAGATTGTATCGAAATGATTTCACAAAGAGAGTAAATGTTCAAAACACAAATGTAAAAGGTTGGGGAAATTGGGATTCTGTCACTACAATCGCAATTCGTAAATAAAATAAGTAAGTAAAGCGGTTGTATAAAATTGAGTAGAAGACTAGGGATATGTATTCAATGGAGCTTTAATGTGGGATAGGGTGTTTATCAATTCACACTTATTTTCGCTTATTAACACAAGTAGCATTGGTCATGGGCATGGTTGTTTATCTCTCGATCAACAACCATATATCCGATAATCCCAGTTAGAGCATCATCGGTGAAATCAACAAGCAACCAATATCTAGCTTGGGGAGGTCACACTATCTCTAGCTTAGACCCTTAAGTGGGAGATTTCATCGATATGAGCTCTTTCTAGCCTCAAATTTAAATGAAGTCCCAAGTTCCCACTAGTAATCTCATATCTAAAACCATGAAATTCTCTTTCAAACAACAACATAGTCAAGTAATGAAAATTAATGTTTTCAACCACCAATTTTAGGATTAAAACTTGGTGAAACTACTAGACCCATGTCAAATAAGCAATTATAAGCAAGAATAAACAACACCCACACCCATTTATAAAGCACCCATTATCAACACACCCCTAGACAAATGAAATCAGCCACTCATAGCAAAGGAGAGAGATATACCAAATGGGTAAGTCAAAATCCTCTTCATTCAAGCTGAATTTCAAGTTCTAAGCTCAATTTGAGTGCACAAATGGTTAACAAAGAGAATGGATTCAAACCCTCTTCTCTTTTGAGGGGAAAACTTATTCTCAAAGTAAAAAGCTCTTCAGAATATTTTGGACTGAAGAATGTCATTTACAATTATGCCTAAATTTCCCTCGGGTGGTGTACGACGCGATATATGGTTCGCATATTATGATGTGCACATTGCACACTATCTTTGGTTGAACCAGTGACAGCCTACTTTGGAGGTGTCATGCAAAGTGGTTGCGGTTCGCACCATGAAGTGTGCATGTCACACGATGACCACATCCTGTGATAAATCCATCAGGAATTCCTAAGCTTCATGTGGTGGGAGGTGCGGAATGCACCACAGCTTGCGCGTGTCGCATAAGCGCCACATCTCAAGGAAGATTCTTCGTCTTTTTCAATCACTTCAGACTTCACTCCTTTTAAGCTCTTTTTGGGTCCATTTCCTTGTTTTCTATCTTTGATCAAAAGTACTTGCATAGACATCAATAAAAGCCATAAGAACCTCTAAATCTATTCAATACATAGCAATAATTCATGGATTTAGGCTCAATAAGTTGGTATATTACCGACTTATCAGTCCCCAAACTTGAACTATTTCTTGTCCTCAAGCAAGATACTCACAAGGCAAGGAATGAATTATGCTTTAGACTTAATTATACCTAAAATTAAAAGAAAGAATAAACAAAACACTCAAAAAAAAGACTCAACTACGATACCCATCTTAATTTGAACCACTACAAACTCAAAGAATTTGTCCATTTCGAAACCTTTTCCAAAAGGACTTCATTTCTCATTCAAAACCAAGGGAATTTTGTCATTCAAAACAAGAGATTTAAGCTTCTCAAGTCATTGGCATGGATCGTCAAGGTTTGCCTCAAGATTCGCCACACAACTTGTCTCATTCATTCCCCTCAATTGAAATAGAGACTTCATGTTTCAATTCGAGTGCATGATGCCACTCACCACAAGATAGAATCCCACTCACAATCAATCAATTCTCAAAACAACAGGATTATAGTAGAACCAAGAAGACTCTCACTCTCTCAAGGAAGTTCAAGTGCATACGCGTTGAATCATAGGCTTGCCCTTCATGTAAATTGCCACTAATGTAGGGTAGCCAAGCTCGAAATCACCAAGGACTTGCGGGTTACGATGTTGGATAGGCCTAAGGTGTGAATTTAATTTGGTTCAAGTGACTACACCTCCCTAATGCTCTTTGTTCTCATTTCGAACACCGCTCACATTTTCAAATTTCAACTTCACCTTATTTCTCCCTCACACAACCCAAGCTTTTCCTTTTCAATCATGATCATTCGACTCCTTGTATCGCCTTCATTTGGTAGCACTTATTTTTACTTTCCATTTTCACTCATTAGATTGACTTTTGGAGCAATTTTCAATTCAAACCTAAGGTGCTACCTTGCAATTGAAGTGCATTCCTTTTCTTCTCTTCATTTGATCACATATACCCCCAAACTTAAGGCATTTTCCTATGTTGTCTTTTCATTTCCCCCCCCCCCAAACTTAGACTTTAGCCAATATTTCACTTTCAAGCAATTAGGGAGGACGGGTGCCAAGATAGAGATTCAAAAAGGTCAAAGTGTTAACAAGGTGCCAAAGAACGGTTACAAGCTCAAAGGGGTTCACTAGGATTGATGTTATGGGAAGTCATTTGGGTGAAGTGGCTATCAAAAAAAGCCTAAGGTCATCTTCCAAGCTCGGTCACACTTAGAATTTTTCCTTGAATCACAATCGGGGAAAGTTCTAGATGGCATGCATGCATGAGAATCAAGGTACAGCCTCACCATACAAGGCATCATGCCACAAGACTTCTTTCATTAGTCTCAAAATCAATTGGGGAAAATAATTTTTGACAAGCTATTCTGAGTTCATTACACACTCATTTGTGAGCCAATCAAGTCAAAGTGAGAGTGTGCAAGTCATGACAAGAGAATGCTTTTTCTCAAAAAAAAATTCATTTCCCTTCTTCCTTTTATTTTCAAAAACAATTTGCCAAGAAAAAAAATTCGGTGGGCCCAATTCGAGACAAGCAACTATGGACTCAATTTAAAACTAGAACTTGGCTTTTTCCCTTAAGAAAGTCGCCTCTCAATCTATCATAGAGAAACACCAACCCAGTTCGACACAAAAACAAAAGAAAAGAGAAAGAAAATAATCAAAACTTTTGCTCCTTGGGAAAGAACTGTGGTATTAAGAAAACCCTCTGAGTTTATTTCTAAATTACTATTAAAAAGGCAATTTTCAATAAAGCACCCCCCAAACACAAACGGAGCATTGTCCCTAGTGATACTTGAAAGAGAAAATAGAACACTCCATGTGGTACTTGTGAGGAATGCACTAGGGCTGATGCGGCCGCACCTCAATCGCACAAACAAATCGGGCAAATTAGAAGTGATTATGTTTGATGCATGTGCTAACGACATGCGACACATACTCTGAGGTATGCGAACGCCCCACTGATCGCATGGTGGTGCAAATATTTTGAGAAAACTGTCAGTTTTCTATTTAAGTGGTGCAAAACTGGTGTGCGACGCGCACTAAAGCTCATGCGAATGTACACCAGTCACAGGTTGTGGCACCCAACTTCTCATCTTTCTATTACGCCTGTGCGACCTGCTGTGTGACATGCACCTTCTGACATGCGGTCGCCTGGCGCGCCGTATGTCTTGATTTTTGCTTACACCGCCTGAGCTTGGTTCCCACTACAAGACTATCAAAAATGACATACAAAGTAAAACTAAAAAGCAACAGTACAGAAAGTAAAAAGAATCAAAATGCTTGGGTTGCCTCCCAAGAAGTGTTTGGTTTAACGTCACGGCTCAACGAAGATACCTCTCACTCAAGGCTTGTCTAGGTAGATAGCCTCTAAGATCATAACCTCCTCTGGGATGCCCAATTACTTTTTCACTCGCTGCCCATTGACTTAGAATACCAAGTCATCCTCATTTTCCAATTCTATGGCTCCATTGGGGAAAACTTGATGCACTTTAAAAGGACCCAACCATTTGGACCTTAGTTTTCCAGGGAAAATCTGGAGTCTAGAATTGAATAGGAGCACCCAGTCTCTCGGATAGAACTCTGACCTTAAGATTTGTTGATCATGATATTGCTTCATCGGGGTTTTTAAAAAGAGACACTCTCGTAAGCTCGCATCTGAAACTCATCCATTTCATTGAGGTCTTCCACCCTAGCACGAGCGACTCTCTCCCAATCCAAGTTTAGCTTCTTCAAGGCCCACATAGCCATGTGTTCTAATTCGACTGGTAGATGACAAGCCTTTCCAAAGACCAATTGGTAGGGAGACATTCCAATCGGGGTCTTGTAAGCTGTCCTATATGCCTATAGTGCATAGTCCAACTTGTGCGACCAATTCGTTTGGTGAACATTCACTGATTTTGAAAGGATGGACTTGATCTCCCGGTTAGACACCTCAACTTTCTCGCTCGTTTGTGGATGGTAGGGGGTGGCTACTTTGTGTTTGACTCCGTATTTCTCAAGTAGTGCGCTAAACAACTTATTTCAAAAGTGCGATCCTCCATCACTAATGATGGCACGGGGGGTGCCAAACCGAACAAAAATGTGCTTCTTGAGAAAAGCAGTCACACTTCTCCCTTTATTATTCGATAAAGCCACCGCTTCGACCCATTTGGACACGTAGTCCACAGCCACTAGAATGTAAGTGTTCCCATGTGATCTTGTAAAGGGACCCATGAAATCGATACCCCATACATCAAACAATTCGACCTCAAGGATAGGTGTTAGTGGAAGTTTGTGGCAACGAGATATGCCCCCTCTGCGTTGACACTTGTCACACTCTTTTACCAAATTATGGGCATCTTGAAACAAGGTAGGCCAATAGAACCCACTTTGCAACACTTTAGAGGTTGTGCGCATACCCCCATGATGGCCACCAATAAGTGATGAATGGAATGCTCTAATAATGGGCAACATTTCAATTTCTAGTATGCACCTTCATATAATCCTATCAGCATAAATCCGGAACAAGTAGGGTTCATCCCAATAATATTTTCGAACATCGTGGAGAAATTTCTTTTCTTATTTGAGTTCAATCCTTCTGAAAGTAGATTGCTTGCAAAGTAATTAGAAAAATCCGCAAACCAAGGTATCAAGTCATGGGAAGTAGCCAAAATTCGCTCATCCAGGAATGAGTCATTGATTTCAATCTCCTCCACAGGTCTTCGTTCTTCTTCCAAACACGATAAGTGGTCGGCCACTTGATTCTCACACCCTCTCTGGTCCTTCACCTCAAAGTCAAACTCTTGAAGAAGTAACACCCACCGGATTAATCGGGGTTTTGCATCCTTTTTAGTCATAAAATACTTGATAGCTTCATGGTCAGTATGCACCACCTCCTTAGTCCCCAAGAGATATGCCCGAAATTTCTCGAAAGCAAATACCACAACCAATAATTCCTGTTCCATAACGGTATATTTTGTTTGGGCCGTGCAAATTTTTTCTTGCATAATAGATCGGGTGAAAAAACTTTTCTCTTTGTTAGCCAAGAATCGACCCTAAAGCTACGCCACTGGCATCACACATAAGCTAAAATGGTTTCGACCAATCTGGTGAAATGATAATAGGCGTAGAGGTTAACTTTTCTTTCAAAGTGAGGAATGCCTTCATGCATCTATCATCGAAGTCAAATTTGGCCTCCTTTTCTAGTAGCTTACATAAAGGGTAAGCTACCTTTGAGAAGTCCTTGATAAAATGCCTATAGAATTTGGCATGGCCAAGAAAGCTCTGGATTCCCTTCACAATTTTCAGAGGGGGTAGCTTTGATATAACCTCAATTTTGGATTGATCAACTTCATGCCCCTTTTCGGAGATCTTGTGCCCCAAGACTATTCCCTCCTTTACCATGAAATGGAAATTTTCCCAATTCAACACCAAATTCATCTCCTCACATCTTTTAAGTACCTCATCTAGATGCTCCAAACAGTTTCTAAACTCATCCCCAACAACAAAGAAATCAACCATGAAGATCTCCATGGTGTCTTCCACAATGTCCAAGAATATCAACATCATACATTTTTGGAAAGTGGCCGGGGCATTGCAAAGTCTGAAGGGCATTCTCTTGAAGGCAAAGGTCCCATACGGGAATGCAAAAGTGGTCTTTTCTAGGTCTTCCAGAGCGATTGAGATTTGATTGTATCCAGAATAAACATCTAGAAAATAATAGAATCCACGGCCTGCCAACCGGTCTAGCATCTAATCCATGAATGAGAGAGAAAAATGGTCTTTTTCTGTCCAAGAATTCAATTTTCAGTAGTCCGTGCATACTCTCCAACCAGTCACAGGTTTGAGAGCAATCAACTCATCTTTCTCATTCGGCACCATGGTAATTCCTCCTTTCTTTGGCATACATTGGCATACATTACACTGGGCTTACCCAAGTGCTATCGGATATGGGAAAGACCACCCCCGTGTGCAACCATTTAATAATTTCCTTTTTCACCACCTCTTGCATTGGTGGGTTAAGCCTTCATTGGTGCTCAATGGAAGGAATGCTTTCCTCTTAGAGGTTTATTTTATGTGTGCATATTCCCGGAGGTATACCTATGATAACCGCTATGGTCCACCATGGAGCTCTAATATGCTTCTTCAACACTTTAAGCAGAGCTTCCATTTTCTTGTCGCTCAACTTGCTGGAAATAATGACTGTAAAGGTCTCGTTAGCACCCAAGTAGGCGTATTTCAAAAGGGAAGGCACTGGTTTGACCAATGCACAACAAACCTCGTCAAACTCCTATATCCCCTCACCATCATGATTCAACAGTACTGCTTCTAATACTTCGTCGATGAATCCCTCTTTCATGTGCAAGTTGATGCTTTCCTTGTTTTTTTCAATTGTGAAAACCATTTTGGAGATCACTTGGTTGCCTCATAGATCTATTCACATCGAAGGTGGCTTCCTCATCATTCAAAGAAAACTTCAACTCTCCCGAGTCCATTTTGCTCAAGGTGCGCCCTATTTTTAGTCTAGGTTGCCCCAAGATAATGGGTATCTCAAATCTTCCTTTACAATCAAATACCACAAAGTCCACAGGGTACACCATTCGCCCTACCTTGATCAAAATGTCACAACCGACCTCCACGAGGTGCCTTCTTGACCGGTCTATCATGAAGAACTCCATGTTTATGCTAGTGGGTTGCCCCAACTCCATTCATTTGAAAGTGACCAATGACATCAAGTTGACACTTGCATTTTCATTTCACATTAACCTAGTGGGCTTGTAAACTCCCTTCGAATCACAAACACTGTGCACAACCGGCATCACCGCATCATTGGTGAAATTCCCTGCAAGAATTTCACTACTAAAAGGAGATAGTTGAACTACCCCAACATCCTCTAAGTTGCAAGTGGTGCATAATTCTTTCACTAACTTGGCATACTCGGGCATTTTGTTAAAAGTTGTACTCGCAGGCATATTGATGGTGATTCTCTTCAACATAGACTCAAAATCATTCGGATTCGCATCCATTCTTTCTTGCAAGAATTATTGAGGGAATGGAAGTGGACATGTAGGGAAAGGTTTGAGAACCTTAGACTCCTTGCTCTCTCATTGAACAACTTTGGTCAAACCATTTCCCCAAGCTTGCTTGTTTCAAGGCTTACTTATCATTAGCATTGCAACATTAACATGGTTGAGAGAGCTCTCAACACCACTACCCCTTTCTTTATTCTTGGCCTGCCTAGGTTTGAATTGCAAACTAAGCCAAAGCATTCAATCTTCAAGACGTTCAATGGCTATGGAGTGCGATTGCACGGTTTGGGCAAGACTTCTGAGTTTATGTCTCAACTCCTAATAACTCTGTAGGTTTCCCCTACTTTCTCTAACACCTTCACAAGCATACTTTCCATTCTAGAGTCATCATATTGTTCATTCTGACCTTGATTCCCATGATCATATCTGCCCAAACTATGAGGGTTGTCATGGGAACCCGCCTCGTGGCCAGCTGTAGACACCTCATCACTACCATCATTCGACCTCTCACCATCTTCTACCGACCTCACACCCTTAAAAACACCAATGGTGTTAATTGTTTTGACTAGCTCATTCGAGACACTTCTTACCATAAATTCAGGGAGTGTAGAAGTGATTGATAACTCTTTATCTCTTCGTGAATCATTCTTTAACCAATCCTCAATTTCTTTAGCGTAGGTCACACTCATTGCTTCCTCAGCTCCAAAAAATCCAACTTAAGGTCTAACAAGGTATCAAAATAAAGTGCAAATAGGTTGAGTAAGAAGCACTAGCATTGATGCTTGAGTGACACATTCCTGCAATCAACCACAAACAACCAACAAAAGTAAAAGAAACAAACACTCTCAAGGTGACTTCAAATCAATAATCAAAAATAGCTATCAATTCAAGTCCCCGGCAACGACGCCATTTTTTATAAACGCTCAAATCATACTCCCCAAATATGGAGGCACGATGATCGTTAAGCAAAATATATTTATAAGTATCCAACAAGTGTCAAGGTCCTACCCACAGAGACTTGATGCTAGCTATATGAAGATTGTATCAAAATGAGTTCCCAAAGAGAGTAAATGTTCAAAACACAAAAGTAAAATATTGGGGGAATTGGGATTTTGTACCTACAATCACAATTCGTAAATAAAGCAAGTAAGTAAAGCGGGTGTATCAAATTGAGTAGAAGACCAGGGATGTGTATCCAATGGGGCTTTAATGTGGGATAGGGTTGTAACACCCCAAAAATCTTAAGCTAATACCTGAACTTTTTCCATGAGTGTAATGATCATTTTCCTAGTGTGGTGAGTGTTTTGGATGCAAATCGTGTTCATAAGAAACTCCTATCATCAAGTTAAGTTGCAAGCACCTCACCCAAGTAAGTTTTCATGTAAGAATAAATAGGGTCAACTTCAATTGACCATTCCTTCTAAATTATAAAGAGTTAGGTGGCTTACTACCCACAAAATTAAACATTTTTGAGTCTTATTTCCAATTCCACCAACCGCACATTAATCCGAGTCTGGAGTAAAAAGTTATGGGTATTTTATTGCAGCACTGTCAGTGACTACGGACGGGATGAAGAACCGTGGTTCTGAACCATGGTCCGTACTGTGACTCGTGATTTCTGACCTGAACCTTAAAATTTTCATCTTCAAAACCATTGATTGGTTCACGACTCGTAGACCAAAACCACGGTCCGTAGAGTGACCCATGGTTTGTCAAAATTCTACTTCTCTTCCCTAGATTCCATGAGTGACTTGATGGGTCATCATTTGAACGACGGTCCATCCTGTAACTCATGGGATCACCTTCATAGAATTACCAAGTTCTTTAAATTCCACAAGTGGGTTGATGGCCCGTTAACCTATTTCATGACCCATCCTTCCACCCATAATCCCTAAGGATCAGAGGATCTTCATATCCTAAAGTCGGAACCACGAGTCACAGGATAGTCTGTCGTCCTGAATCACAAACCGTAGAATGAATCATGGTGTTGAGTTCCAGTAGACCCCCAAAAGTGGCATTTGAAACAACAGATCAGTTGACGGCTCATCCCTTAAGATGACAGACTATAGACTGACTTGTGGTCTCTGAAGCCGACTTTCCATCTTTTTCCTAGCTTAAGTCCAGGGGTATTTTCATAATTTCTCACTCTTTTAACTCCTATACTAAGTCATTTTAGGCCTATTTATAAGGGCTTTTATTCCCACTTGGCCTAAGTTCTCTCCCATTCTTTCAATCAAGCTCCAAAAGAAGAAAAGGAGTTCCATCCTCTCAAGCTTCAAGTTAGGGTTTCAACTCCAAGTCTCAAGCTCCAAGTTCAAGTCTCCTCTTCTTTTCAATTTCAAGTGGGTTTGCTTCAATCAAGGTATGTGAGTATTTAACAATGAGTTTCTTTCACCCTTGTGCCCAAAATCCCTAATTTCTATTTTGATTTCTTGAACATTCAAATTAGGGTTCTTACCCAATTCTTATGGATTTTGCTATAAATTGCCTTCTCATGATTTTACTATGAAATTACTATTAAATTGCATGATTTTGAATGGGTTTTTACATATGAACTCCTATTTCATAAATTGAAGGCTAATTATGGCAAATTCTACATTCATAAACTGATTCAAGTAAGTTGTGTATTTGATAGCATATTTTCATGAATTTCAAGCAAGTGCATGCCTAGTTCCTTTGTTATGTAAAAGTATATGTTATTATGAAATTGAACTAGAGTCATACAAGTTTTCAAGTTATGAATTATTGTGTAAGACAAGACACCCGATGTGCCATCAATGCTCATGAATCATTTTATAAATCAAGGTTTGTGAGTAGTATGAAGATCTGGGTTATGAAAATATTTATGAACAAGTTTTGATATCTAGATATATCACATGTATGTGAGCCTCATGCTATATATATGTGTGTTTTGGGAGTAGTATTTAGCATCTAGTTGGATCGTGTGAGAGTACCCTTAGTCCAGAACTACGTGCCACCGTAGGTGCCCTCTGTGGCTTATGACAGATCCTGTATGACATGATTCTAACTTTGGCTCGTTAGGACAACCTTTTTCAGTGTGGGTGCATGACACTGGACTCCATGTAGCTCAGCATGATTCATGTCGGTTAAGAAAAACTCTCACATGATTATTTTCAAGCTATGAAGTTATATGATACCTTTTTTTGAATCTAGACTTTACTTCATGTTTTATGTTTTATATTTTGATATTTACTTATGATTTCTTCTATTTATGCATGAACTCAATTTTAAGCATGATTTCCCGTATATTTTATCATGACACATGCATATCTAACATACTCAGTACATTTCATAGTACTGACCGCATACTTCTTTATGTTGCATCCTATTATATTGTAGATTCTGTAGCCCGCTCCTCAGTCCGTGGCTAGTAGATCAACAGCACATCTAGTCAGCTTAGTGAGTCCTCCTCTTTCGAGGACTTGGATTTTAGCTTCATTTCAGTATTTAGATTGTGTATTCAGTACTCCAGTATTTAGAGTTAGCTGAGGGCTTATCCCAGCAACTCGCCAGTAGTAGAGCCTTTTAGACATAGATTCAGATATTCAGGTGTAATCAAATTTTCATCCTTAAACTTTTACTTATATAAACAGGTTGAGTTGCTCATTATTTCAGTTAAGCTTTCATTATTATGTTTTGTTCAGTTTTTAAGTCATGCTAATGCCAGGGGATTATCTTGAGATGACTTGTGATCTTGGGTCCCGTGTTACGTCCAGGGGGTAGGCTCGGGGAGTGACAAACTTGGTATCAGAGCATCAGGTTCAGGAGTCCTAGGGTGTCTGAAAGCCGCATTAAGTAGTATCTTTTTCATGGGTGTGAAGTGCGCCACGCTTATGAGGGGGAGGCTATGAGGTATTTTAGGAAAAACTTCACTTTTTCATGTTCACTATCGTGCGATAGAGTTTGACTCTACTTAACCTTCTAATCTATTCCTTACACATTTTAGATAATGTCTCCGCAAAGAAACCCCACGAGGAATGCTAATCCGACCACTCCAGATCATGATGTTACTAATGCAGAATTTTGTGAAGCCATCTGTATGTTGGCTCAAGCCATGACAGCTTAGTTGAATGAGAAAGAGAAACTAAAAAAGAGAAAGAGGAAGAACAAGAAGCCCAGAACATGGAACCAATCGTCTTCTCAGCAGAGGACATCCGGACCAACCCCATCTTCAGTTAACACACCTGCACTCAATTCTCATTCTTGTCATAATAGGGCTCTGAAGACCTTGTGGTACCCTCATTGTAGTAGATACGGTAAGTTTCATCTAGGTGAGTGCCTCACTGGCAAAGGAAGGTGTTTTAGGTGTGGTCAGTTAGGCCATAGGATTAGGGATTTCCCCTCATCTAAGTGGAGCAACTGTAGTGTTCATCTCCAAAACCAATTCCTTTTATTGCCTAGCCTACCGAGTCAGAGTATTCCTCCAGAAGTTGAATCAGGTACGTCAATAGATTTTCTTCCTTTATGCATCCATAGTCCCCGGACCCTTATTCTTGGTTTTTTGTGAGTTGTCTTAACCTAGAATGAAGTGGAGATAGAAGGGTTGAGGCCTAGACCTTTAGGCGAAGGAGAATCTTAGACTATAGAAGGAAGTGGGTATTCGTGCTAAATTCTGGAGTAGTGTATACTCTGTTATGGTAAAATGATCATAGTTCCTTTGAGAGGTTAGGGAGAGGTCCATAGACTTAGAAGGGTAGCATGAATCTAAGGGGGAGATAGTGGGATATAGAATCGATCAGATTTTGGATGCTCAGGTAGTGATGCTTTTGGGTGTTAGAACAAAGTTAAGAAGGGAGGCAGAAGCTTATTTCCATCCTAGAATCCTAAGTATATTTTCGCCATTACAATACCTTTTGCATGCCTTGTGTGTCAGCGTCATAGTCCTATTTCAGATTCACGCTCATAGTCAACTTCTAGAATGACAAATGATGGCGTCAGTCAATGATTCTACTCTTACTCTGTGATTCTATAAATCCTAGCTTTATGCCCCGACGTTTATTATCTATGTGAACTCATGTCTATCAGTATGCTGAGTCCTATTTACTCAGTTCAGTCCTGAGACATGCCTTAATGGCAAATCGAATAATGTTACGTCATGTATATGATCAGACCTGATTCTTGAAATGATTTGCACTTATGACTTCCTTACTCTAAAGCCCTTTGATCTTTGCCTTTGATGACGAGGGGTGATGATCCCCACTAATTCATGTCTTATGTGCCCAGTATGTGAAGTGCTCATACTTATTGCGCTCAATTCCCCAAGCCTCACCTTGAGTGGCTTGATCACGCTAAGTGTAAATCAAGATCAATTAGTATTTCTTCAGTCGTGATACTCATGCTCTCACTCTATTCCCTTGGTGATCTTGCCTTGTGTTGTTATAACTGTTAGCGGAGGAAGCTAAGTAGTAGCCTAGATGAGAAGTAGTGGATTTCTTTTCCTTTTGGTGTTCTTGTTGAGGAATTTTGGTATATCTCCTTGTAGAAGTTCTTGATATTGCAGCTCCTAAATATGCCAGGGAAGAGGGGAGAAGTCTTGGATAGGGTAAGCCATAAAACCATTAGGTGGCCATAGTGATAAGCTTGAATATCTTGATGGAATACATGTGGACCCTTGTTTTGCGCAACTAGTGACCCTTTGATTAAGAGCTCAAGGTTAGTTGGTTGTTGTGATAAAAAGGAATACTATTTTTAGGAGATAACTCTAGATGCAAGGGGTTTAGTCGAGGTAGGCTTGAACATGGAGAAAGCAAGTAGTAAGACTCAGACCTTAGTATCTATATGTGCACAGGTGAGTATTTTTTTATAGCATGATAAGTGTGGTATTTAGAAGATAATAGTTTTTCCGTACAGCTTCTCCTCTTATTTTTATGTTCCTTTCAGCTAACTATGATTCCTAAGAATGCGTTCGTTCTTTATGAGTTTCAGCTAAGTCCCTACTCTCACTCCAGACCAGTTATCATGTTGGGTATCCAGTTTCATATCCTATCGGTGTTTTTATACTCTCAGTACGCATATAGGTCTCACAAATCCATCTCAGTTCATATTTTCAGTCAGAAATCAGTTACCATGTCAGTACTCCATCTTTTAGAACTCAGTTAGTGGGATTTCATCTCTTTCCCTACTACCTCAACCTAGTTAGTCTTCATTCGAGGACGAATGATCCCAAGGGGGAGATATTGTAACACCCCAAAAATTCACCCAAACATTTTTCATGAGTGTAATGATCATTTCCCTAGTGTGGTGAGTGCTTTGGATGCAAATCGTGTTCATAAGAAACTTCTATCATCAAGTTAAGTTGCAAGCACCTGATGAGCCCAAATTACACCTCTAAAAGAAGCGCAAGCGGTCGTTGTTCAAATATAGAATCCAACTAAAGGTTGGGGTCGATCCCACAAGGAATATAGTAGGACTAGGGTCGATCAGTGTTTACCCGTGCTTGTAGTCATTTATTTCCCGCAAGAGGGGGTTTAAAGTGACAAGTAACGATTGTAAATCAAAAGTAAACAAGTACCAATTGCTAATTTCAAGAGTTGTAACCAATGGATGAGATGAATAGGGTAGTGTTCCCCATGAGATCATAACTTAGTAAGGCTTTTATACTTAGTAAACTAATTTGTTGCTTATCATGTAGAATCGGTAAGTTAGGTTTACCTAATTCCTTGGTTCGGCAACTAGGTGAATTTTACCACACGCCTTGGTCCGGCCGCGGGTGTGTGCTTTACTAACCCTTACCCTGGATCCCAGATTAGCTATTCTCGGACAAGGTCAAGCTATTAGATGAGGGTTGGTAGCCTCAAATCTCCGTTGTTAAACAACCCTTTTCCCATCCGTTACCTCCTTGGTCCGGCAAGTAAGGATAAGGCGAGTTCTAATGTTGCGCACCATTAAAAAGCAATCAAAGCGAAGGGAAGACCAATACATGCATAAACACCACCCTAGATTACCTAGGTACTTTGCCTACTTCGTTACCTAGTTGTGGATTTAGCTACTCATGTTCATAAGTGCACAATTAATGTTTCTTTGAGCAATCATCAATAGATACTTACAACTGAGAATAAAGAAATCCGGAATCTTGAAGAAAATCTCAAGAACAGTTCAATATCAAGAACTTATGTTTACAATCAATACCAAAATAATAATGTAACAAATATCCGAAAGTCTTCTAAAAATATCGTGTAACAACTCGTGAACTCGGAAAATAAAACCTAAGGGAAAGTATTTATAGACAACAAAACCAAATACTAATTAAATTTGGAGAATTTGGACGTGGCAGATCCAATGGGACGCCTCACGGGTCATCGCTGGTGTGACGGGCGTCGAGGTGCCCGTCGGCTTTCTTCACTTCTTCAGGAAATCTCGCTGCCATGATCTCACGGGCTGAGGCGACGGGATGTCGCAGCTGCGATGCCCATCGCAATCCTCACATTGCCTGACTTGGCTTTCTCCATCTCTCCTGCCTAGTTTCCATGGGCATCAGCGATGGGTTATCGAGGTTATCACGAGCGTCGTGGTTCCCGTCGCCCTTCCTTGGCCTTTTGCACATCTCCCTAGAGCATATCGAGGGGAAAAGTGACATCTCGTCGTGGCTTCCATGGGCATCGTGCCAGCCCATTGGGTCCTATTGCCTTGGCAAATTCTTGTTGTCTCAATCTCACGACCTGCCCCACGGGCCGTCGTGGGTGTGACACCCGTGGTGGCCTATCTTTTGCCTAGAAACTGCAACTTTTTGGTACTTTTATCTATTTCCTACTTTGTCCCTGCACACTTAAAAAATGACATCAAATCTAACAAAATGTACTCAAGAACTTCCAAAAATCCCTTATTTTAAGCATCGAAAGTGCCGTCAAATCCAGGCACATCAACACCCTCAACTTAAAATATTTGCTTGTCCTTAAGCAACAGACCAAAATAAAACTAAACGACGCTTGAGCAAAAGAAAACTAGAAACTATGACAGTCATATGATTTAGCAATTCAATACACAACAAGTACCCCCCCCCTCTTTTTTCAATACAAAACCAGTACATATGTTTCGGTCATCAAGACAACACAAAAGGGATCCATGGACGTCATTATGTTATCAACAGATGCTCTAGAATACACATATGAGACTCACACCAACAAGTTGCAGTCAACGTCACTCTATTGCCCTCACCACAAGAAAGTCACATTCGCACACTAACACAGTTATATTTTCGGGACTGAGCTAGGCACTCATACTCACAAAGAAATTCAAGCAATGTGTGCACAATACCATAGGCTTGCCCTTATTTTCTACGCCTTGACTTTTGGACAATTGAATTATGATCACTATAGGACTTTACTTGGCTTGTAATATAGGTAGGGGAAGGGTATGGTAGATATAGGACAATAGTAACTAAGCCCTTCTTGACACTACGCTACGTTGCTTCCGCTTATCATACCAACTCTACTCCTTTCCTCCCTTTTTCTCCCTTTTTATTTCAACAAGTGACAGGTGCGGCTTTTATTTTAAACTCAACTATTTTCTCATATTTTCTTTTCTTTTTTTTTCTTTCTTTTCTTTTTCTTTTTCTTTCTTTTTCATACCTATCGCACCCATTATTTCTTCTTTTTATCTCTAACCTCTTCTATTCATACCCACACTTCTCACTCACCTCTACAGTAGCCACCCTCAACTTACGCGACTTGCTTGAGTTAAAGTACACGATGTCCAAAGAGGGACCAGGGCCAAACTAAAGGTTCGTAAATAGAAACAGGGAAGGTGGTTAGGCTAGACAACAAAAGGGGTCAATGTAGGCTCAAATCCAGGATCAAAGGGTATTCACATCATTTTGTCGGTCATTTGGGATTAAGTGGACTATTTCAAGAATGGCCTATGATCTTTCCTAACCAACTATCCTACGACCAAGGAAAGACTAACCGGTCAAGTTCTAGATTGGCACACAAAGCAAGAATAAATCGAATTAAGCTGACTCACACATGGCACAGAATCAAATAATTCACATGCTACCTATTAGGTTTGTACTCTAGCTTAAGCCATTCATCATATCGATCAACACAATGTCATGCACAGATCCACAATGGTTAGTCTATCAAAAACAGATACTATTATGTCATACAAAAATTTAGAGGGGTCTCCATTTTTCAATCAAAAATCTAGTGCGAAATCACATCATAGACTGCACTAAGTTCTTTTTATTCTTTTACTACATACAACCTATATTAAACATGCCGGTTCAATAGAAATTAAAATCCTTAGGGAAACAACACAGGCAAGAAAACCCTAAGGATTTGGGTACCTTGTGAGTACCCTCATGGGTTGCCTCCCATGCAGCGCATGATTTAACGTAGCGGCAAGACCCGGGTCCCTTGGCTACTCAGACTTTGCCAAGGTGCCAATCAAAAACATACTCACCTGATACTTCCCCTACCCCACCAAAAAGAAATGGGCATCGCCCTCAATGCACAAAAAAAAAAAAAAAAAACTGGGGCGGGAACATGCCTGTGGCGCCTAAGCGTCGGTACCGGGTGTCACATCCTTCGAGCCCCTAATATTGGTGCCCGTAGTGCTCTCATCAACTGAGGCTGCCTCTGCATTCCTCTCATCAACAGTAACAGCTGCCCGAGCAGCTCCAACAACTTTTTCTCCCACAATGGGGTCTAAAGAAGGTACATCAGCTTGTTCAGCAATACCACTCGCTGAACCACATCGACCAACACCATCAACCTTAATTTGTTTCATAGGCAAAGACTCCTTTGATGCTCTATCCAGCTCTTTTCGGGCCCTCTTCTCAGCTCTCTCCGCTTTCTTCTTTTGAGACTTCAGGCTAAGAGGAGCATCACTTTCTTCAACCTGCTTGTCCTTGCTCTTTATTTTTCTCTTATGTGTAGCAAGCTCATGAAGTGTCTCTTCAATTTTTTTGGGCTCTTTTTCCATAGTCGAGTCCAAGTGTGCCATACGGAGTTTGAGATCTACAAAATCCCATAGGTTGAGCGTGGGCTCCGGTGTGATCCGTGGCAGGACTATTGGTGCTTTGGCTTGGGTCGGAGAAGGATTCTTCAATGTATCGACTTCGACCCTCAGCTCCACTATCTCCTTTTTCATGTCTGACAGCTCCAGTACACCCATCTCCTTTAATCATCTACTCGGTCCTCCAATGCATCAATTCGGGCATTGACATTTAGAAATAGTGATATGGCCCTTTGGATGGAAGCATTCACTAACGGCTAGAACTGTTTGGCGAATGCATCCATCTGCTTCCTCAGCTCAATAGTCCTCTGGATGGTGTCTGCAAAGTTTTCCGGATGGAAAGCATAGATAGATTCTGAATCGTCCTCTGACGGTACTACCGGAGTGAATGGACCAGCTGCAGTAGTGGATGAGGTAGCAGCGGTGTGCTTAGCCTGACTACCCTGTGGGTTAGGTCTAGCTGACTGGAATGCTTACCCTTCTGGTGTCGGTACGTGGGCCTCAAGTTTGAGAGCCAAGGGCTCAAAAGTACCACTCAGACCTAGCATATGTGTCTCATCCTTAGACCTCTCTGGATGGTGGGTCCTTGCAGCTCTGACAGGACGATCTACCCCTGCATACTTCGGGACTTGGGACTCTTCACATAATTCAGTAACAAAGCAAGGGAATGGGTATGAAGAAGCTATTTTGGTAACTCGGTCCTGAATCTCCTCTACAATGATTATCCCAGAGTCAAGGTTATACTTGGACATTAGGGCAGCCACTAGAATGGCCCTTTCCAGAGTGAGCTGATTATCGACACCCATTGGCATTAGTCTAAATCGTACCAGTGCCCACCAGAATTTAGCCTCAAAAGATAACGAGGCCTTATGAATCACAGGCTTGTCTTGGTTTAGCCACGTAGGTGTCCTGGTTGTAGTCAAGCGTTTTGCCGACCATTGTGTCCTCTTCTCCTCATGCTTCACCCGGTACTCATAGTCATAGAGGAACGTGGGTGCCTCATACCCTAGCCCGAATAGGAATCTATTGATGGTTTTGGCCGAGATATTAATTTGGACACCCCTTACCGGGACGCTCTCAAGAGCGGGCAATTAATTAATTTTTTGACCCTTTTTACACAACCCCTCCTGGATGGCTTGATAGTTGGAATAGAACTCTCTCACGTGAGTCGGCTGATAATCCGGAAGGGGCTTACTAGTCCAGCCCAACCTGTAGTGCCAGAAATAAGCATCCAGTTTTGGGAATTTCTCTAGTTTGAATGGGTCTATCTTCCATTCCTCAGCAATAGGCCTCTGCAGATGCCTTCTTCCTGTTACCTCAATGCCGTAATCAAATATAGCTTTTAAACCTTCGACGCTCCGTCTGCGGGTCTCTCAATCTCGTACCAATACAGCACCAGGGCCAGATGGAGTAGGTGAAGGGGTGCTCTTTTTCAGTGTGGTAGTTTCTGTGTCGCAGTCAGCATCTCCCCTTTGTCTTTGGCCAAACTCTACTCCGTTTCTGAGACTTTCTCATCCCCCAATTTGTCTCATGTGCCACTTGAAAAGTGAGTGGCCAATTCTTTTCCAGTCCGTACCTGCTCACTCTCACCACCAGATTCGGATGAACCAGAGGATGATCTTGTTTGTCCGCAGGTGAGTTGGCCTCCTCTTCTTCAGAGTAAGAGGAAGACACAACCAGCTTCCGCCTTGTAGTCTGGATGAAGGGGGTGTTGTCAGAGTCGCTTTTCTCGGTCTCGAAATCAGTTGGCTGATCCTTTAGCCGAGATGGTCTAGATGCATATTTAGCCTTCCGGGGCCCCCCTCGTATAAGTTGTGGTTTTGGAGCCATTTAGTACCTGCAGGAAACCAACATTAGTAATCAGGACCAAATATACAAACCCAGAAAAATTCCATACTTAGAAAAATTTGGCACAAAATCACACTCTCACGGGCGTGGAAGGGCCGACGTCCCGTGGGTCAGGGTGTCGGAATAGAACGGTGGGTGTTTGAAGGACCACTGTCCTCTCACTGGCTCCTGCCACGGGCGTGGGAGGTCCGACATCCCATTGGGTTGGGCGTAGGATCCGGCCAGAAACTTTTTCAAGTTTTAGGCCAGCCCCACGCCCTGACCGATGCCCGTCGTGCCTTAGACGTCCCGTCTACTAGCCCATGGGATTCAGCCAGGCGCACAATTTTGTTAGTTTTTGGTTTTCACCAAGTTGTGCACACAAAAACACATTTCCCATTACCCACATTTAAACAAAACCCCAAAATGTATTTCATTCACAAGGATTCACCACCAACCCTAATTTCCCAACTCAATGGTATGCTTTTGCCCAATCATCAAGCGAAAGTGCTACAACTAGGGTTGTGATATTAACCATGAAGGCCGAATTACAACCCAAACAAAAAATCTTTTAGTTATTGTTGACCAACTACAAGAAAGAAAACTTACTTTGTTGGTCTTTGTTCAAAAAGCTTCGTGAAACAACCTTGATGAATGGGTGTTGTTGATCGTGAGTGGGAAAGTTGGGGTCGTGAAGTGTGATTTGGTGTGGGGGTTAATTTTGTGTGAGAGATTTTGAGAGAGGAGAGTGTTGGAATAATTTGACCTCAAGTGAATAAGGTCAAAGTATATTAGGCGCGGGGAAAGGGAAAAAAAGAAAATCGGGTCGGGTTGGGTCGGGTCCCAAAAAAATCTAAAATTATTGACCCTTCATTTTACTGACCCAGGCGATGGGCCACGCGATGCCCATCGAACGTGCTATGGCCCATCGAGGTAACTTACCTGGAAGCTTTCCCACGCCCATCCCCACACCCGTTGGAGTCGCGACTGCCCATTTCGTGGGACGTGGGAATGTGGCAGGGCCCTCATATTCCATACTTAGAAAACAATTCTCTTCTTGAGGGGCTTCACGCCCAATCCCACGCCCATCAAAGCCGCGATGGCCCGTCACGCGGTATGTGGGAATGAGACAGACCACTAATTTCTGACACTTAGAAAAACTTTCTGTTGGATTTCTCCAGTCCCACGGGCGTGGCGTCTGCGACGGCCCATCACAGAACCCGTGGGATCCCCTTTTTGCCTGTAGTTTTAGCACTTGGCTTTCATCTCTCATACATCTACAAAATGAACACACATTAGTCCATGGGTTTTCTCCCATGCAGTGCTTGATTTCCTCGCATAGGAGAACAATACATGCATAAACAATTAAATACAGAGGAGAACAATACATGCATAAACACTGCCCTAGATTACCTAGGTACTTTGCCTACTTCGTTAATCCTTCATGGTTCCCACAACCCTAGTTGTGGATTTATCTACTCATGTTCATAAGTGCACAATTAATGTTTGTTTGAGAAATCATCAATAGATACTTACAATTGAGGATAAAGAAATACAAAATCTTGAAGAAAAATCTCAAGAACACTTCAATATCAAGAACTTCTGTTTAGAATCAATACCAAAATAATAATGTAACAAATATCCGAAAGTGTTCTAAAAATATCGTGTAACAACTCGTGAACTCGGAAAATCAAACCTAAGGGAAAGTTTTTATAGACAAAGAAACCAAATCCTAATTAAACTGGGAGAATCTGGACGCGGCTGATCCAACGGGATGCCTCACGGGCCATCACTGGTGTGACGGGTGTCGAGATGCCCATTGGCTTTCTTCACTTCTTTAGGAAATCTCGCTGCCACGATCTCACAGGCTGAGGCGATGGGACATCGCAGCTGCGATGCCCTTCGCGATCCTCACGTTGCCTGACTTGGCTTTCTCCAACTCTTCTGCCTGGTTTCCACGGGCATCAGCGATGGGCCGTCGGGGTTTTCAAGGGCATCGTTGTTCTCGTCGCCCTTCCTTGGCTTTTTGCACATCTCCTTGGAGCATATCGATGGGCAAGGTGACGTCCTGTCGAGGCTCCCACGGGCCATCGTGGGTGTGATGCCCGTGGTGGCCTATCATTTGCCCAGAAACTGCAACTTTTTGGTACTTTTATCTATTTCCTACTTTTTCCCTGTACACTTAACAAACGACATCAAATCTAACAAAATGTACTCTCCCAAGAATCCCTTATCTTAAGCGTCGAAAGTATCGTCAAATACCGGCACATCAGTACCTCACCCAAGTAAGTTTTCATGTAAGACAAAATAAAATCAACTTCAATCAACCATTCCTCCTAAAATGTAAAGAGTTACATGGCCTAGTACCCACCAAATTAAAGATTTTTGAGTCTTTTTTCCAATGCCACCAACCGCGCATTAATCCGAGTTCGAAGTAAAATGTTATGGGCATTTTACTGCAGCACTGTCAGTGACTACGGACGGGATACCGAACCGTGATTCTGAACCAGGGTCCGTACTGTGACTCGTGATTTCTGACCTGAACCTTAAAATTTTCATCTTCAAAACCACTAATTGGTTCACCACCCGTAGACCAAAACCACGGTCCGTAGAGTGACCCGTGGTTTGTCAAAATTTAGCTTTTCTTCCCAGATTCCATGAGTGACTTGATGGGTCATCAATTAGAATGACGGTCTATCCTGTAACTCATGGAATCACCTTCAGAGAAGTACCAAGTACTCTAACTTCCATAAGTGGTTTGACGGCCTGTTATCCTATTCCACGACCCGTTCTTCCACCCATTATCCCTGAGGATCGGAGGATCCTCTTATCCTAAAGTCGAAACCATGAGTCACAGGATAGTCCATAATCCTTAATCATGGATCATAGAGTGACTTGTGGTATTGAGTTCCAGTAGACCCCCAGAAGTGACATTTGAAACCACGGATCAGTTGACGGCTCGTCCTTTAAGATGACGGACCGTAGGCTGACTCATGGTCTCTGAAACAGACTTTTTCCATCTTTTTCCAAGCTTAAGTCCATGGGTGTTTTTATAATTTCTCACTCTTTTAAATCCTATACTAAGTCATTTTAGGCCTATTTAGAAGGGTTTTTATTCCCACTTGGCCTAAGTTCTCTCTCATTCTTTCAATCAAGTTCCAAAAGAAGAAAAGGAGTTCCATCCTCTCAAGCTTCAAGTTAGGGTTTCAGCTCCAAGTTCAAGTCTCCTTTTCTTTTCAATTTCAAGTGGGTTAGCTTCAATCAAGGTATGTGGGTATTCAACAATGGGTTTCTTTCACCCTTGTGGCCAAAATCCCTAATTTCTATTTTGATTTCATGAACTTTCAAATTAGGGTTCTTACCCAATTCTTATGGGTTTTGCTATAAATTGCCTTCTCGTGATTTTACTATGAAATTACTACTAAATTGCATGATTTTGAATTGGTTTTTACATATGAACTCCTATTTCATAAATTGAAGGCTAATTATGGCAAATTCTACATGCATAAATTGATTCAAGTAAATTGTGTATTTGATGGCATGTTTTCATGAATTTCAAGCAAGTGCATGCCTAGTTCCTATGTTATGTAAAAGTATATGTTATTATGAAATTGAACTAAAGTCATGCAAGTTTTCAAGTTATGAATTATTATGTAAGACAAGACACCCGATGTGCCATCAATGCTCATGAATCTTTTTCTAAACCAAGCTTCGTGAGTAGTATGAAGATTCGGGTTATGAACATGTTTATGAACAAGTTTTGACATCTAGATATGTCACATGTATGTGATCCTCATGCTATATATATATATGTGTGTGTGTGTGTATTTTGGGAGTAGTATTTAGCACCGAGTTGGACCGGGTGAGAGTACCCTTAGTCCTAGAACTACGTGCCACTGTAGGTGCCCTCTGTGGCTTATGACAGGATCCTGGTATGACACGGTTCTAACTTTGGCCGGTTAGGACAGCCTTTTTTAGTGTGGGTGCATGACACTTGACTTTATGTATCTCAGCATGGTTTATGTCGATTAAGAGAAACTCCCACGTGATTATTTTCAAGCTATGAAGTTATATGATACTTTACTTTAAATCTTGACTTTACTTCATGTTTTATGTTTTATATTTTGATATTTACTTATGATTTCTTCTATTTATTCATGAACTCAGTTTTAAGCATGCTTTCAAGTATATTTTATCATGACACATGCATATCTCACATACTTAGTACATTCTATAGTACTGACCGCATACTTCTTTGTGTTGCATCCTATTATGATGTAGATTTTGTAGCCCGCTCCCCAGTCCGTGGCTAGTAGATCAGCAGCACATCTAGTCAGCTTGGTGAGTCCTCCTCCTTCGAGGACTTGGAGTTTAGTTTCATTTCAGTATTTAGATTGTATATTCAGTATTCCAGTATTTAGAGTTAGTTGGAGGCTTGTCCCGGCAACTCGCCAGTAGTAGAGGATTTCAGACATAGAGTCACATATTCAGCTGTATACAAATTTTCATCCTTAAACTTTTACTTATATAAATAGGTTGAGTTTCTCATTACTTCAGTTAAGCTTCCATTATTATGTTTTGTTCAGTTTTTAAGTCCTGCTAATGCCAGAGGGTTATCTTGAGATTACTTGTGATCTTGGGTCCCGTGTTACGTCCAGGGGGTAGGCTCGGGGCATGACAAGGGTGTTTATCATTTCACACTTATTTTCACTTATTGACACAAGTAGCATTGGTCATGGGGATGGTTGCTTATCTCTCGATCAACAACTATATATCCGATAATCCCAGTTAAAGCATCATCGGTGAAATCATCAAGCAACTAATATCTAGCTTGAGGAGGTCACACTATCTCTAGCTTAGCCCCTTAGGTAGGTGATTCCGTCGATATGAGCTATTTATAGCCTCAAATATGAATGGAGTCCCAAGTTCTCACTAGTAATATCATATCCGAAACCATGAAATTCTCTTTCAAGCAACAACATAGTCAAGTAATAAAAATTAATGTTTGCAACCACTAATTTTAGGATTAAAACTTGGTGAAACTACTAGACCTATATCAAATAAGCAAGAATAAACAACACCCACACCCATTTGTCAAGAACCCATTATCAACACATCCCTAGACAAATGAAATTATCCACTCATAGCAAAGGAGAGAGATATACCAAATGAGTAAGTCAAAATCCTCTTCATTCAAGCTGAATTTCAAGTTCTAAGCTCAATTTGACTGCACAAATGGTTAACCAAGAGAATGGATTCAGACCCTCTTCTCTTTGGAGAGGAAAACTTGTTCTCAAAGTAAAAATCTCTTCAGAATGATTTGTACTAAAGAATGTTATTTGCAATTGTGCCTAAATTGGCCTTTTATACTTTCCCAAAACAACACTAAAATTCAGGACTAAATTTCCCTTCAGGTAGTGTGCGATGTGACGTGCGGTTCGCATATCATGATGTGTGCATCACACACTATCTTCAGTTAAACCAATGACTCAGCTGACTTAGGAGGCATCATGCAAAGTGGGTGCAGTTTGCACCATGGTGTGTGGGCGTCGCACGATGACCGCACCCCATGAAAAATCCTTCAGGCATTCCTAAGCTTCATGTGGTGGGAGGTACAAAATGCACCATGGATTTTCCGTGTCGCACAAGCGCCACATCTCAGGGTAGATTCTTTGTCTTTTTCAATCACTTCACACTTCACTCCTTTTAAGATCTTTTTGGGTCCATTTCCTTGTTTTCTATCTTTGATCAAAAGTACCTGTATAGACATCAATAAAGGCCATAAGAACCTCTAAATCTATTCAAAATATAGCAATAATTCATGGATTTAGGCTCAATAAGTTGGTAGATTACCGACTTATCAGCAAAATCTTCTCCTTCTGATCATCTTTGTACTTTAACTCCATTTTAAGCACTTTTGGGTTCAATTCTTTCTTCTTTTGACTAAAAGTACCTGTATTTACGATAATAAAGATAATAAGTACCTCTAATTCACATCAAAACAAGGCAATAATCCATGAAATAAGGTTCAATAAGTAGGTAGATTACCAACTTATCAAGGCACTCAAATGAATGAATCCTTTGCTTAACAACTCTTATGACTGAGCCTTAAGCTCTTTTAACTCAGCTGACGCTTTCCTATAATGAGGAATATAGAGGGGATTCATATTCGGATCTAAGTCAAAACAAAAATCAATATCTTAATCGAGTGACATGCCAAAAAAAATTGTAGGAAATACGTCTGGGAACTAGAACTGACTCAATAGAACTGACATTACCACCGCCCCAGTTGGGCTGAGTGCCACTCCTACCAGCTGTGTGACCGTCTTGCCTGCTCTATGGACGATCTCTGTCATAACCATTGCCTCTACCTGCTGGACTTGGAGCTCTATGAGACTGTTGCTGAACCACCTATCAAAGTCGAGGACAATTCCTCCTCAAGTGACTAACCTCACCGTACTCATAACATGCGCTGTCAAAGGTAGGTCGCTGCATTAGAGCAGACGATGTGAGACACCCACCGAAATTTGATGAAGGCTAACTAGTCCCTTATGGACCCCCAGTAGAAACCTGCATTGTAGACTGAATAAGGCGCACAAGGTATCCCTGCGAACCCTGACCCTTCAGAAACTGTCCACTGTAACTGTCTTCAGATCGGGGCTTCTTTGAAGCCATTCTTGCCTGACCCTCTTGCTTTACTCCCTCAACATTCTTCACAAATTCAACCACCTTTTGAAATGAGTAGGATAGTTCTTCTCATACACTTTGAGTTTCATCAAAGCATAAATAATAACATTCCATTCATGTATCAATACAACACCTAAACAAGACCGCGAGGCATGACAATACACAATAAAATCCTTACCCTCAATCGGCAAGGCAAGAATAGATGTTGTAGTTAACAAAGTCTTGAGCTTTTGGAATCTCTTCTTACATTCATCTGACAAAACAAATGGTACCTCTTTCTGAGTCAGGTGAGTCAGATGCATGGAAATAGATGCAAAACCTTTCAAAAACCAGCGATAGTAACTAGCCAATCCCACAAAGCTACAAACCTCAGTCACTAAAGTGGGCCTAGCCCAGTTCTTAACTGCCTCTATTTTCTGTGGGTCTACCATCACCCCTTCCTTCAAAACTATATGCCCTAAGATAGACACAAAAGACAGCCAGAATTCACACTTGAAGAATCTCACATACAGTTCCTTTTCTTTCAATAGTCCCAACACAATCCTAAGATGATTTTCATGATCCTCATCACTCTTAGACTACACTAGGATATCATCAATGAATACAATAACAAATGATTCTAGGTAGGGCTTAAATATCACGTTCATCAAACCCATAAAAGAACCCAGGTCATTAGTCAGTTCGAAGGACATCACAAGGAATTCAGAGTGCCTGTATCGGATCCAGAAAGTAGTCTTAGAATTATCAAAAGGCCAAATTTTCAACTGCTGATATCCTAACATTAGATCAATTTTTGAGAAGACTGATGTATCCTACAATTGGTCGAACAAGTCATCAATACGAGAGAGAGGATATTGATTACAGATGGTGACCTTGTTCAACTGCCAATAGTTTATACACATACGCAGACTACCATTCTTTTTCTTAACAAATAAAACTAAAGCACCCCACGGGGAGGCACTCGAACGAATGAATCCTTTGCTTAACAACCCCTATAACTAATCCTTAAGCTCTCTTAACTCAGTTAATGCAATCCTATAAGGGGGAATAGATATGGTATGTGTATTTAGCTCTAATTAAAAAAATCAATATCTTGATCAAGTGACATGCCAAGAAAATCTGTAGGAAATACCTCTGGGAACTCGCACACCACTAGAACTGACTCAATAGTGGGGACCTCTGAACTAGTGTCCCAAAGATAGCTAGGAAGGCCAAACACCCCCTTCCTATTAAACTTTGAGCATGAAGTAATGACACGAACTTCATTGAAGCAGGACTATAATTATCCTCACACTCTAGTCTATCCAACCCAGGCATAGCCATAGCCACTGTCTTAGCATGATAGTCCAGAATAGTATGGTGTAGATACAACCAACTCATCCCCTAGATGATGCCAAAATCCACCATGTCTAGATTCACTAAATCATCCTAAGTCTCTCACCCCAAAAATATAATTGGACAAGCATGAAAGACCCTATCCACAACCATATAGTTACTTACTGGGGTAGGCATATTTACATGAAAATCAATCAGTTCGCAAATTATATTAAAACCCTCAGCAAATCCAGCAGACACATGAAAAAGTAGAACCAGGGTAAAATAAAACTAAAGCCATGCGGTCACAGACAAGAATAACACCTGTGATCACCGCATCTGATGCCTCTAACTCTGGTCTACCTGAAAAAGCAAAGAAGTGGTTCTTACTTCTTACCACCACTCTGTGCACTTCCCCTGTTAGGATGATTACGTCATCTGCCATTACCACCACCCCGTTTAGGCTGAGTGCCACTCCTACCAGACATGTGACCACCCCGCCTACTCCGTGGATGATCACTATTATAAACATTGCCTCTACTTGCTGGACTTACAGCTTTAGGAGCTTGTTGCTGAACTTCCTGTCAAAGTCGAGGAGAATTCCTCCTCAAGTGACCAACCTCACTGTACTCATAACATGCACTGTCAAAGGTAGGTCATTATGTTGAAGCATACAATGTGAGACACCCGCCAAAGTCTGATAAAGGCTGACTAGTCCCTGATGGACCCCAGTAGAAACCTGCATTGCAGATTGAATGAGAAGCGCAAGGTATCCCTGCGAACCTTGACCCTTCAAAAACTATCCACTAAAACTGCCTTCAGATAGGGGCTTCTTTGAAGTCATTCTTGCCTGATCCTTTTGCTTTACCCCCTCAACATTCTTTACAAATTCAACCACCTCTTGAAATGACCTGCCAGAAGATGCTACCTATAAAGCAAAAATCTACAACCCTGTCTTCAAACCTTTTACAAAATAACAGATCCATTCTTCTTCTGTATTTATCAACTATGCAGAGAAACGAGACAGAACATGGAACTGTGCCTCATAAGCTACCACAGAAGAAGTTCCCTGCTCAATATTGGTAAATTCATCTCTCTTCCTATCCCTCAAAGTACGCAGGACATATTTCTCCAGAAACACTTGGTAGACTTGGCTCCAAGTCATAGGAAGTTCCCTAGTAGGTCTGCATTCCACACATGCTCTCCACAACATCTTAGCATCCCCTTGCAACTGAAAGGAGACAAACTCAATACTATACCTCTTGATAATGCCCATCTTGTGCAGCCGCTCATGATAGTCAATAATGAACTCATAAGCGTCCTCAGCCTCCAACCCATAAAATATTAGAGGTTTCATCCTCACAAACTTGCAGAACAGATCACGCTCACCACCCATCATTACCGAGCCTAGCACTGGTCATGGAAACATACATGTCTCAGAAGCAGCATCCATTTGAGGAGCCACAACTGCAGCATGTTGGGTCATCGAAGGATATATCATACACACTAAAGGAGTAGTCCCATTCCCTGCCAGTCCACTAAGAAAGCATAGAACCTGCTGGATCATATCATAAGACATCGGGACCTGCGCTATACCTCTCTAAGCGGTTGCCAAACCTGTCCCTCGGACTGGTACTGCCTCATCATTCTTAATTTGAATCTCTTTTTCTACCATAATAACATGAAGATGTTCATGATGAGAAGGAGATGCTGAACTTTCCCGAGCTAGTGATGTAGCCTGAGCTCCACCCTTAGAGGGTACGCCTCTCCTTTCTCTATTCATACCTCTCACTCTGCCCATGCATGAACTATAGCCTCAACGACTGGTTTAGGTGTTGCTGCTCTAGCCTCTAATGCACATGTTTTTACCATCTGTGAGAATAAGAGTGAAAGGGTTAGATACAAATTTGGATCACCAGATACTAATTGAAATCAAGTAATAGCATAAGGAATGAAGTAAGTTGAGATTTCCTAAAGTCCTGTAGCCTCTTGCAAAAATTACAGACGTCTCTGTACTGTTCTGCAAGACTCTACTAGATTATTTTTTGTATGACAAGATCAACAAACCCGGGGATCTGATACAAACTTTGTCATGACCTAACTTAATCATGAGTGGCATCCACACTAACCCTCTGATGGGAGAACCAACCAACTCAAATCTTAACCTTACACTAAGACAATTTTAGAATAGATAGAATAAACCAACCATTGACTTAAGTCATAACAGAAATCAACTTTAGAATAATGAATAATAATATGTCGAAATAGTTTAACATCCCTCAAGAATTAAAGGTCATAGTACAAGAACTCTAATCCAAAAACAACGTCTAAAATATCCAAAAGTACTAAAAATAGTAATGGTAAGAGTTTCATTATCCGAAAGAAGGACAACAACTCGTAGAGGATCCACGGTAGCTAAGAAGTGGTGCTTACCCTTAGATCTAAGAAGTGGTGCTTACCCTTAGATCTAAAATTAGTCTTCTACTCTAGCCGAGGTCGCATCTCAGCCTCTAAAATATGGTCTGCACTTAATAAAAGAAGAGTACATGATAATATCAGTATAAAACACTATGTACTAGTAAGTATCATAGGTCGACTCAGGTTATAACAAGTATATAGCAAAATCACATAACAAGTAAGAGGCACCTCAACACTTAGCAAATAGTTTAGTTAACAGGTAATCATCTCAAGTTCACAAGTCATTAAATATCACCACAAGAATGCATAAGAGCTTATTTTCAAGTCTTATAACATGGAACCTCTGTCCACCTATCTCTCATCAACATATCTAGTATCTCTAGTCTCATTTCAATTCACAATATCAACTCACAGTGAGTAACCAAGCAACAATGCAATGCTAAGGAAAAGAGTGTACAACATGCTGAAAGGACTTATTTTTGCCCAACTAGCTATGACCTGCAGGGGACCCTAGGTGTCCATGTACCATACTGGTGTGGTATCTGATCCATAGAAATCATATCAACATCAATATCAATATTACTAGGCTCTAAGACCTATCTCTCATGATATATACAATGCCCAAGACACATTTATACTTAGCCATTTTGACTTACTCATCACTTCCTGTACATCTAGCTTATTTATCCAAGCATAACAGGAAAAACATAGATAAATCAAACATGTTCGAAGACCAATCACAAGTTACGTAATTCTACCACATATCGTATAATAATATGAGTTTCAATTCCAATTAGAACCATAACCTACCTCGAGTGAAGAATTACCACCCGCAAGCTAACTCACAACTACCTTGCCTTTTATTAACACTTCGGAATGCTCAAGGTCTATAAACAATAACTATATAAGAGTAATTAATTATTTACTTTCAGGCCTTGAGAATTTAACTCATCAATTCTACCCTTAAATGAGGTTTTTAGTATGAGAAAATTTCACAAATAGCAAACTTGAGCCCATAATTAAGGAGGACATAGCAGTCCTTTTGAAATTACAGGAGACAATAATTTAAATGGAAAAATATTGCTATTTTTATTATATTTAATGGTAGGAATTAATTAGCCAAATATAAATACATATTAAGGTGGAAGAGTTATTTTAGATGACTGTTACCATTTGAAAAGGAAAAGATCTTCACTGATTTTAACCAATTCCATAAATCACGGGCATGTACTGCATTCTGTAGATTGCATTTCTAAATGGAAATTGAAGGAAAACAATTCAACAATTCAACAAATTGCTCAATTTGAATCTGGATTTCGAAATCCTCCATCAAATTGTAGATTTCGAGCTTCATCATTGAAATACAAAATTGAAAAATACTTTCAATATATATTACGGCGTTTTTTCACTCCTTCAGGTCTGTATCATTATCATTGAACTGAATTAGGTATGTAGCTTAAAAAATTTAAAATTGATTGACAATAGTGAAATAGTAAAACGAATGAATAAATACAAATCACACTTAGTATCGCCTAATACATATGTATTTATATATGAAAAATATATAGTCTGGTCTGGTATTTTTCAATTGGACTGTTATAGGTATGTTTGTGGTTATGGTAATATCAAATACATTTTTGATTGAAAAAAATACAATCGAAAGTAAAACTCTTTGTTAGATTCAAAATATATTTATGTTGAAATACATATGTTGTGTACTGTGTAATCTCAATTTTAAATTGTTGACGATTAAACTGTTAAATACATGTATGATTTAGGGAAAAAAACATTTGTATATGTGTATATATGGAGATATGAATATATTTGTGGTTTGTGTATGTAGTTTGTGTACTTCAATTTGAATATATATTAGTCCTTGAATTCATATGTGTATATACGGAGATATGAATACATATGTATGTATAAATTATATTTTGTATGTGTATTACTCTATCAATACAAATGGATTAATGCCTAATATTTTGTTCAGTTTTTTATTTATTTTTTTGAATTCAATTCTTTATTTTTGAATTTTTGTATAAGTGATAGTGTTTTTGTCCGGTTATAGAAATGGTCAGCATCCCTGTTTTTGTCAAGCATTCTGGTAGGTGGACTGATGAGAACTTATATGATGGATATATTGTTGATGCAATTGCTTTAAGAACGTACACATCATACAGTGAGCTATGTGATCTAGTTGTAACTCAAATTGGGGTTGATTTAAGAGTCAAACGTATGAAAATCGAATACAAAATCATTGGTGACTTAAATCCTGTTGAAATACATAATGACATGCGGGTGAAGGTATATGTTATGCAAAATAAGGAATTTAAGGAGATGAGAGACATGCCACTGTGTGTGAGTTTGTTCGAAGAGAATAATAAAATCAGTTTAACAAATTCATCGTCTATAAATGGTGAAAGTTCTGAATTGAATTGCTTGGAAGGAATAAATACATCTGGTTATAGAGACATGGTAATTGAAGATGATGTGGATCATGTAGCTCTAGTTCATTCGACGATGAATCGGTTCATTATTTCAGATCCGAGTCACAAAGAAGCTGCAGCTCGGGGCAGTGATGTCCTGGTTGAAGCTTGTTTTGAATCTAACTTAGCAGGGGATTTCTTTGAATCTGCAAGCACAGTTGGCTGGTGCTTCAATTTCTTTTTAGCGGGTGATGACGATGGACCAACATTTTCTTTTCCCTTTGCAGGAATACTTGATGGCGGTGGTTGTTAAAAATCATCATCTGAGTCCATCGCTGCATTGCGTTGCTGTTCATGTTGTTTCGAAATAGTTGGAACAACCTCTGGTGGTATTCGAAGGATGGCAAGTTCCCTCACAGTTGGCTAGATGCTCTTGAAAACAATCTGTAAAAATTGGATTGTAATCAGTCGTATATAAAATATAACAATGATTTTGCAAGCATGAACTTGGAAAATTATTTTTTCATCTCCTTCACGGAACATCATCTTCATGATGGTCTGGAAATTGGGACGGTCCTTTTTTGTCTCCCAGTTGAGCAAACGTGGGATTTGATCATCAACCTTTACAGTAATATCTGAGACAACATCGGGACAACACTCGTATAGCCACACTTGAATAGAAAGTGGCATACCCTGGATTTCATAAAACTTTCCGCTGGCAGTCAACTTGGCAGTTATGCTTTTTTCCAGTTCTGTAAAAGCTATAGAACCCCAATGATAATCCACATATCGACCTCTCTCCATCAAGTCAAAATGATGTCGTTGTATGTTTGTATTTTTCTTTTCTCCAGACAATATGTATGCATGTATAAAATAGAGAATGGAAAACTTCAGGGCATCATCATCGTTGTTTTCACTCCATACCTTATTCCTAAATTTGGAGAAGAGCATTCTTTTGAAATCGAATTTGCACCACCAAAATACTGTTCCATTAGCCTGTTGGGTGCGTCCGTGTCAAATACAAAATCTGCCTCATTTGATGTGCAATTGAGAGAGGTTATTATGCAAAATTCTCGACAGGTGAAATGTAGTATGATCCCATTTGCACATATAATAATGGCATCGGCTGAACTATCAGTTGTCTCTAGCGACATAACGCATTTAATCATTTGTGCCTAAACAACACAACGCTTTATGCGAGTGAATACCCTGAATATAGTTTGATCACTAAAACGCCTAAGCTGTTCAGTTGTTAGCTTAGCCTTAAGAGCTTCAATTGCCTTATTTTTTGTGTAACATCTCATGTGTGGTGCAAATCTCGGGAGGCCTCTGGCCATGAATATTTCATCACGTAGATTCTATAGAAAAATATCAAAAAATTCAAGTTTAAGTTCAATAAAATAGCAGATCAGCCAAACACATATCAAAAATATATTTCATATGAACATTTGTATTTGTATTTGTATTTGTATTCTAGTTCAAATACATTTCATATCATTGTATGTTTAGTACTTATATCAGAGACTCAACCAACACATACAAACATATTTGAGTTCAACAAAAAATGTATCTGCCAGAACAACCAAAAAAAATATATTTTTATTTGTATTTGAATGCAAATAGATATACAACAACATGTATTTCTATTGTACTTGTATGTTAAGTAATTTGTATTTGTATCTATATGCCAGAACAATATATAAAAAATATATTTGTATTTGTATTCTAGTTCAAATATATTTCATATCATTATATGTTAGGTACTTGTACCAGAGACCCAACCAACACATACAAATATATTTGAGTTCAACAAAAAATGTATCTGCCAGAACAGCCAAAAAAAGTATTTCTATTTATATTTGAATGCAAATAGATACACAACAACATGTATTTTTATTGTACTTGTATGTTAAGTACTTATACCAGAGACCCAGCCAAAAATACAAATACATTTGATTCAATACATATGCAAGGACAGTAAGAAGAAAATTTTATTTGAATTTGTCTAGAGAATGTAGAACAACATGTATTTCTGTTGAGTCGGTAAAATACAAATACAACAGATTGTTTTTCAAATACATATATAACTTTAAAAATACATTTACCTCTCCTTTTTCATCAACATCTTCTATACCATCTTCTCTACCAGATTCAGATTCATAAGCTTTTTCAAAAAAAATCCCCAAATTCTTGCTAACAGATGCAATATCTTTGGCTTTCCTTTTTTTTTACTGATTTGTTGCCTTTAGTAAAAGTTGGTGAAGGATTTATGTCGTCTTTTTCTGTACCTGCTTGCTTCAATATTTCAGCCATTTTTACTGGATCATTCCTATGCTTGGATCGAAATTCTTGTACAGGCTTTTCAACTTGATCGGCATTAGCAGCAGATCCTGCATTTGTATTTGCTTGAGAAATACCCAAATTGAAAGATGGTTCATAGTCAGCCATTAAAAGCATACCTCTGGTAAATCGTTTAGTTGGTGTATGTTCTGCCATTAAAGCATACCTTCAATGTTAAAAACAACTGTAAATCGAGTAAAACAATGAAAAATTGAAAAAAAACAATTGAAATCAATTAGAATACAACTACTTCAAAATGTATTTATGGAAGAAATATTTGCAATAACTGATAATGGGGGTTACCTATAATTGTGGAAGGTACTTGAATTTGGTATGAAATAAATTCAAATCGTGAAGAAGTAGTTTTTGGGTGTAATGCCGAAACTATGGAGATTGTGGGAGAAAGGTTTCATTGAAAAGGGAAGTGGATACTTATTTGGGGCGTTAATTAAGGAATGGGAGTCAACTGTTCTAAATGTATTTGGAGTTCTGGCTGGGACTATTTAAAATATTGTTATTTTGTTGTGGATAGTAATTTTTTGAAAGTGTTGTTATGGATTCTAATTAAGGGCTTAAGTATGTCATGCCACGTAGTTTTCCTTTTTTAAAAAAAAATTGTGTTAGATATATATAAATGCTTTTAGAAAAATCTTTTCTACTTGCAAGAAAATCTTATTTTCTTGTGTTCGATTTAAAATTTTTTGTTAGATATATATAAATGATTTTAAGAAAATCTTTTCTACTTGCAAGAAAATCTTATTTTCTTGTGTACGATATGCAAGTAGTAAAGATTTTTCTAAAAGCGTTTATATATATCTAACACAAAAATTTTAAAAAAAGTTTGGGAGGGGGGGAGGGAGGGGTAAGAAAAAATTTAAATTTTATTTTAAAAATATTTTTTTTTAAAAAGTTTAGGGGGGAAGGGGAGTTGGGGTACTAGGTAGGGGATGAGATGGGGTAAGAAAAAAAATTAATTTTTTTTAAAAGAAAAAAAAAATTCTCTTCTTTAATTGCTAAATTCTTAGCATTTAATTTTTTAAATATTGTTTTAACTATTAAAAAAACTGATTTGTGATAGATGCTAGTTACTCCCTTGTTTTTTAAGAGATAAAGTATTGAAAACACCTTTAAATTTGGCGCACATTATTACTTTAGTCCTCAAATTATTGACAGCCTTAAAAACATCCATCTAATTGATTAAGTGAATTTAAAAACACCCCTCATATGCCACACATGTGTATATGTGGAATTTTTCACTGATGTGACATACACATACACACACACACACACACACATATATATATATATATATGAGAAAACTACAGGAAATAGCAAACTTGAGCCCATAATTACGATCCATAATAACATTTTGAAAAAATTACCATCCACGGCAAAAATAGCAATATTTTGGTTTACCTCATCCACCAGTCCAAATACATTTATAAGAGTATTAACATCTTCCTATTATCACTCCCCACTTCCCTTTTTCAATTCAACCTCTCGTCACTCTTCTTCCTCTCCCCCAATTTCGTTCCCCTCTCTCGCCATCTCCCCCTTTCTCCTTGCCACTCTCTCTCTCTCCCTCCCTCCCTCTCGTTCTCTTTTTTCTGTCTTTTTTTTTGTATTTCATAGTTATACCCATCAATGGTGAAATAGAGACTCATCAATGGTGAAGTAATTTGAGACCCATCAATAGTGAAATTGGATGAAGATCTGGGTAAGTAATATTCATACCCATCAATGGTGAAATTGAGATCTGTCAATGGTGAAGTAATTTGAGACCCTTCAATGGTGAAATTGGATGGAGATCCGACTGTTAACGATGAATTTGAATGCAGAGATTTGAAATTGAAGGGGAAATTGAACTGTTGATTTGATTTGAAAAGAGATGAAAAAAATTGACAAAGAACTGTTGATTTATTTGTATTTGTATTTTGTAGTTGACTGCTTATATGTATTTTGATCGTATATCTGTATTTGATTGCCTTTATTTTTGTATTCTTTGATACTTGTATTTGTATTCATTATACGAATTGTATTTGTTGATATATTTATGTCAAATGATACATTCAACGATATGTATTTTTTATATTTCGTTGATATAATACATTCACTTGAACACAAATACATATGTTTACTCTCTGTATACAAAATGTATTTATCTTTTTGTAGATTTGACACTCTACAAATGTATTTCATAGTACAAAATGTATTTGAAATACAATCTGAATACAAAACACAAATGATTTGTACTTTTTGACTGATTTTATATATACAGTGAAAATACAAATGTATTTTGTCTTCTAAATTATATATAATGCCAATACAAATACAAATACATATTATATGTAAGTAAATGAATATAAATACATATTACTCAAACTATGAAATCTCCAGATTTATTTTCAAAAAAAATTAGAATTTTAGATGAAGAACTTTGAAGTTCAGATTAGAGAATTTGTTGTTGAATACTTTTCCTTTAAGTACAGTCGTTTGTAAATGGACTCTAAACGTTATTTAAGGAGAAAAATTTGCTCATTAAAGATCTTTTCCTTTTAAATGGCAACGGCCCACCTTAAATAGCTCAATACCCCAAATTATATTTGTATTTGAGTGTACAAACACGCGTGTCAAATACAAAGGAAAATAGCAATATTTTGACTTAAAAACTGTTGTCTCCTGTATTAAGCAAAGTTGTGCTATCTCTTCCTTAATTATGAGCTCAAGTTTGCTATTTCTGAAAATTTCTCTATATATATATAGTTAAAAAAATATATAAAAAATTAAATGCTAAGAATTTAACAATTAAAGAAGAGAAAATGATTTTTTTTTCTTACCCCATCTCATCCCCTACCTAGTACCCCAACCCCCCTTCCCCCCTAAACTTTTTTTTAAAATTTTGTGTTAGATATATATAAACGCTTTTAGAAAAATCTTTACTACTAACACAAAATAAGATTTTCTTGCAAGTAGAAAAGATTTTCCTAAAAATATTTATATATATCTAACACAAAATTTTAAAAAAAAAAGAAGAGAAAACTACGTGGCATGACATACTTAAGCCCTTAATTAGAATTCATAACAACACTTTTAAAAAATTACTATCCACAATAAAATAGCAATATTTTAAATAGGCCCAGCCATAACTCCAAATATATTTAGAACAGTTGACTCTCATTCCTAAATTAACGCTCCAAATAAGTATCCACTTCCCTTTTCAATGAAACCTCTCTCCCACAATCCCCATAGTTTCGGCATTACACCCAAAACCTACTTCTTCACGATTTAAATTTATTTCATACCAAATTCAAGTACCTTCCACAATTATAGGTAACCCCCATTATCAGTTATTGCAAGTATTTCTTCCATAAATACATTTTGAAGTAGTTGTATTCTAATCGATTTCAATTGCTTTTTCTCAATTTTTCATTGTTTTACTCGATTTACAGTTATTTTTAACATTGGAGGTATGCTTTAATGGTGGAACATACATCAACTAAATGATTTACCAGAGGTATGCTTTTAATGGCTGACTATGCGCCATCTTTCAATTTAGGTATTTCTCAAGCGAATACAAATGCAGGATTTGTTGCTAATGCCGATCAAGTTGAAAAGCCTGTGCAAGAATTTTGATCCAAGCATAGGAATGATCCAGTAAAAATGGCCAAGCATAGGAATGATCCAGTAAAAATGGCTAAAATATTGAAGCAAGCAGGTACAGAAAAAGACGATAAAAATCCTTCACCAACTTCCACTAAAGGCAACAAACCAGGAAAAAAAAGGAAAACCAAAGATATTGCATCTGCTAGCAAGAATTTGGGGAAAAAATTGAAAAAGGTTATGAATCTGAATCTGGTGGAGAAGATGGTGGAGAAGATGTTGATGAAAAAGGAGAGGTAAATGTATTTTTAAAGTTATATGTGTATTTGAACAACAATCTGTTGTATTTGTATTTTACCGACTCAACAGAAATACATGTTGTTCTACATTCTCTAGATAAATTCAAATAAAATTTTCTTCTTACTGTCCTTGCATATGTATTGAATCAAATGTATTTGTATTTTTGGCTGGGTCTCTGGTATAAGTACTTAACATACAAGTACAATAAAAATACATGTTGTTGTATATCTATTTGCATTCAAATATAAATAGAAATACTTTTTTTGGCTGTTCTAGCAGATACATTGTTTGTTGAACTCAAATGTATTTGTATGTGTTGGTTGGGTCTCTGGTACAAGTACCTAACATATAATGATATGAAATGTATTTGAACTAAAATACAAATACAAATACATTTTTCATATATTGTTCTGGCATAGATACAAATACAAATTACTTAACATACAAGTTCAATAGAAATACATGTTGTTCTATATCTATTTGCATTCAAATACAAATAGAAATATATATTTTTGACTGTTCTGGCAGATACATTTTTTGTTGAAATCAAATGTATTTGTATGTGTTGTTTGGGTCTCTGGTATAAGTACTAAACATACAATGATATAAAATATATTTGAACTAGAATACAAATACAAATACAAATACAAATGTTCATATGAAATATATTTTTTATATGTGTTTGGCTGATTTGCTATTTTATTGAACTTAAACTTGAATTTTTTGATATTTTTCTATAAGATGTACGTGATGAAATATCCATGGCCAGAGGTCTCCCGATATTTGCACCACACATGGGATGTTACACAAACAATAAGGCAATTGAAGCTTTGAAGGCTAAGCTAATAACTGAACAGTTTAGGCGTTTTAGTGACCAAACTATATTCGGGGTATTCACTCGCATGAAGCGTTGTGTTGTCCAGGAATAAATGATTGGATGTGTTATGTTGCTAGAGACAACTAATAGTTCAGACGATGCAATTATTATACGTGCAAATGGGACCATACTACATTTCACCCGTCGAGAATTTTGCATAATAACCTCTCTCAATTGCACATCAAATGAGACAGATTTTGTATTTGACACGGACGCACCCAACAGGCTAATGGAACAGTATTTTGGTGGTGCAAATTTGATTTCAAAAGAAATGCTCTTCTCCAAATTCAGGAATAAGGTATGGAGTGAAAACAACGATGATGATGCCCTAAAGTTTGTCATTCTCTATTTTATACATGCCTACATATTAGCTGGAGAAAAGAAAAGTACAAACATACAACGACATCATTTTGACTTGGTGGAGAGCGGTCGATATGTGGATTATCATTGGGATTCTATAGCTTTTACAGAACTGGAAAAAAGCATAACTTCCAAGTTGACTGCCACCGGAAAGTTTTATGAAATTCAGGGTATGCCACTTGCTATTCAAGTGTGGCTATACGAGTGTTGTCCCGATGTTGTCTCAGACATTATTGTAAAGGTTGATGATCAAATTCCACGTTTGCTCAACTGGGAGACAAAAAAGGACCGTCCCAATTTTCAGACCATCATGAAGATGATGTTCCGTGAAAGAGATGAAAAAATAATTTTCCAAGTTCATGCTTGCAAAATCATTGTTATATTTTTATATACGACTGATTACAATCCAATTTTTACAGATTATTTTCAAGAACATCCAGCCAACTGTGAGGGAACTTGCCATCCTTCGAATACCACCAGAGGTTGTTCCAACTATTTCGAAACAACATGAACAGCAACGCAATGCAGCGATGGACTCAGATGATGATTTTTAACAACCACCGCCATCAAGTCTTCCTGCAAAGGGAAAAGAAAAGGTTGGCCCATCGTCATCACCCGCTAAAAAGAAACTGAAGCACCACCCAACTGTGCTAGCAGATTCAAAGAAATCCCCCGCTAAGTTGGATTCAAAACAAGCTTCAACCAGGACATCACTGCCCCGAGCTGCAACTTTTTTGTGACTAAGATCTGAAATAATGAACCAATTCGTCATCGAATGAACTAGAACTACAGGATCCACATCATCTGCAATTACCATGTCTCTATAACCAGATGTATTTATCCCTTCCAAGCAATTCAATTCAGAACTTTCACCATTTACAGACGATGAATTTGTTAAACTGGTTTCATTATTCTCTTCGAACAAACTAACACACAGTGGCATGTCTCTCATCTCCTTAAATTCCTTCTTTTGCATAACATATACCTTCACCCCCATGTCATTGTGTATTTCAACACGATTTGGGTCACCAACAATTTTGTATTCAATTTTCATACGTTTGACTCTCAAATCAACCCCAATTTGAGTTACAACTAGATCACATAGCTCACTGTATGATGCGTACGTGCTTGATATTGCCACAAATATATTCATATCTTCATATATACACATATACAAAAAAAAAATCCTAAATCATATATGTATTTAATAGTTTGATCGTCAATAACTTAAAATTGAGATTACACAGTACACAACATATGTATTTCAACATAAATATATTTTGAATCTAAGAAAGAATTTTACTTTCGATTGTATTTTTTTCAATCAGAAATGTATTTGATATTGCCATAACCACAAACATACCTATAACAGTCCAATTAATAAATATCAGACCAGACTATATATTTTTCACAGCTAAATACATATGTATTAGGCGATACTAGGTGTGATTCGTATTTATTCATTCGTTTTACTATTCCACCATTGTCAATCAATTTTTAAGTTTTTTAAGCTATATACCTGATTCAGTTGAATGATAACGATACAGACCTGAAGGAGTGAAAAAATATTGTAATAAATATTGAAAGTATTTGTCGATTTTGTATTTCAATGATGAAGCTCGAAATCTACAATTTGATGGAGAATTTTGAAATCCAGATTCAAATTGAGCAATTTGCTGAATTGTTGAATTGTTTTCCTTCAATTTCCCTTTAGGAATGGAATCTACAGAATGCAGTACATGCCCGTGATTTATGGAATTGGTTAAAATCAGTGAAGATCTTTTCCTTTTTAAATGGCAACAGTCACCTAAAATAACTCTTCCACCTTAATATGTATTTGTATTTGGCTAATTAATTTCTACCATTAAATATAATAAAAATAGCAATATTTTGCCATTTAAATTATTGTCTCCTGTAATTTCAAAAGGGCTGTTATGTCCTCCTTAATTATGGGTTCAAGTTTGCTATTTGTGAAATTTTCTCAAAAAAAAATAGGGGGAGGGGGGAGGGGCGGGGGCGGGGGGGAGTGGGTAAGAAAAAAAAATTAATTTTATTTTAAATTTTTTTTTTTTTTTAAAAGTTTAGGGGGGAGGAGGAGTTGGGGTACTAGGTAGGGGATGGGATGGGGTAAGGAAAAAAAAATTAAAAGAAAAAAAATCTTTTTCTCTTCTTTAATTGTTAAATTTTTAGCATTTAATTTTTAAATATTTTTTTTGAATATATATATGTTTTTGTGTGTATGTCATATCAGCAGAAAATTTCACATATATGCATGTGTGGCATACGAGGGGTGTTTTTAGGTTCACTTAATCAAGTAGAAGGGTGTTTTTAAGGCTATCAATAATTCGGAGACTAAAGTAATAATTCGCCCCAAGTTTAGGGGTGTTTTCAATACTTATCTCTTTTTTTAATTAATCCTCCGTTGACTTGACACTTTCGTTAAAATATAATTTAGTAAGGGTTAGTTTTCCTAAATTATTTATTAATTATATTTTAAAATTTTAAATTTGACTGCTAGTATCCTATATAGTTAGTTTATTAAGTCAATAATGGAACAAGATCAACAACATATCCAGTGTAATCTCACAAAGTAAGGTGGAGACATGGGTGGGTAAAAGTGCATACAGACTTTATTCCTATCTGATAAAGAGGCTATTTTCGATATACTCTGAACTAAGATTAATAATGAAAGAAAATAATATATCTCACTTAATTAGGGAAAATAAATTAATATAATTAGAGTAATAAAAGAGAATGGAGGAAGTATTATTTTTATCAAATTAATAATTAACGTTTATCATTAAAACTACTTTATAAATGACATAATTATCTAATTGTTCTTATATTATAAATAATAAAACTTGAACTCATGTGAATGACATAATCAATTTTTAATGACTTTGTAAGATAATATCTCATAGTTTAGTGACCTTTTTGAAATATTTACTTAGATAGATGATCTTAGTGATAAAATGTAACAGATCCTCGAAAAGCATTAAAATGTGCAAAAAAAAAATCTTAAATATATTTGCACACGTTATTTATTTCATATAAATATCATCTAACTTAGATTAGTAAGAGCAATTATTAACATACAAGTTGGGCACAAAAATCATAATATATTTTCGTTTTCTCTAAAATAACTTGAAAACAACTTTGATGGAGTTCTCGGATAAGTATGGGTTACTTATCTATGATTTTGGGTGATCTTCCTTGATCTAGTTTTTAAAATTGAGTTAGGATAGTAGCAAAGTCAAAAAATTTACTAAGAATATTCAATAATAATATATACGTATAAAAAGTAATTTATGATTTATGCATAATTTTTCGATGAATGGTGTGTAGCTGATCACCTTTCACGATATGTGCCTAGTGCCAACGCTACTGAGTTAGGTTCAAGATATTTCTTTACATGGTATTAAAGTTAGGTATGGTTCATCTTAATTCATTATTTATTGATGTTGGATCCCTTATTTATATTGTTCACGTTCTAAATGTTATCCTCATCTCATGAGTTAGCTTTAAAAATTGAATTAGATTCAAAATTAATTTTTTTGTGGACTTATTTTTCTTTTCGTCATGCGGATTATTTTTTCGTACGTATTTACTTATTTCTTATTATGAGGTGGTGCAGCATACCTTTCATGAAATCTTGTGTGGGGGATCGAAACGTGGCAGCAACAGAAAAAAATAAAGAATGGGTGGGACCATCTTATATGACTGTTTGGCCACAGAAAAACATATCAATTAATATATATATATATATATATTATATATATATATATATATTATATATATATATATTATTATATATATATATATATATATATATATATATATATATTATAATAAAATACTCGTATCAATTACTCCCTTCGTCCCATTTTATGTGACATCCTTTGATTGCACGGTGTTTAATAAAAAAAGGAAGACTTCTAAAACTTATGGTCTAAAATGATCCTTCAATATTTGTGTAGTTGTAAATTCTTTCATTAAGGGTAAAAGAGAAATTTTAAAGTTAATTTTTTCTAATTATAGTAAGGTGATATTCTTTTTGGAACGGATTAAAAAGGAAAGTGTGTCACATAAAATGAGAACGGATGGAGTATTATTTTTAAAAAAGAGTACAAAATTAAAAGTGAACAGAGGGAGAGTACCATTTATGATCCAAATCCTATTAAACACTTTTTAGAACTTTATCTTGAGGGTTGTTTTCTCTTGAGTTAATGTCCCATACTCCCTAATAATATTTCTTCAATGTTCACGTATTTTTTGTGTGCTTCTTATTACACCCTCATATATTTTTTAATAGAAAAATACATTTTTGATACCCCTTATGGCCTTATTATGATACAAATTAAAGCTCCCCTTGTATGAAAACTTTATTTCACTTCCTCTACCTAAATATATGTAGTAATAAATACATTCCAATTGACATGTTACTATCAAATAGTACTATATAAAGTAATAATATAACATAATTCTTTTTTGGTAAGCTGAAAGTGAGTATCCTTTTCTTTAGATTCTAAATAAAACCAGACATTTATTAAGTTCAATTACATGAATAGGAGAAAGTAATGTTTGCTAGCAATTAGTTGAAGATACTGTATAGCAACAAAAAAAAAGTTTCTTTGAATTACCTTTTGTAACTAGATCAAAATGATGGCTAACAAATTAGAGTCACCAAAGGGGGTAATTATGGAAAAGTTCACTAATTGGATAACAACGTATGTAGCAGGTGAGGTCATTAACAAAAAGACGGAGCACACCGACAAATTCATCCCCTTCCCCCATCTGTCATGTACTTTATTATTATACTCTCCCATCTCATGTCACCTTACTATAATTAGAAATAATTTAACATTAAAATTTCTTATTTACTCTTAATAAAATAATTTATAATCATATAAATATTTAAAAATTATTTTAGATCACAAAATTCAAACTCTTTCTTTTTTTTCATAAATATTATGCCAAGTGAAAAAGTATCACATAAAATAGAATAGAGGAAGTACTAGATATAGGAGTTTGTGCTATATAATTCACATTTTTTTATTTTGTGATACATAGGGGTGTACATGGACCGGGTTAGTTTTATTTTTTTTTAAACCAAACCAAATCAATAAAAGTCGAGTTTTTCAACCTCGATTTTTTTTTGGATTTTTTCGATTTCCTCGGATTTTTTGGGTTATTTCAAAAAAAATCGATAAAATCTTCATATAAACATATAATTAATTTGTGCTTTAAATATTTTTTTAGTCATAGCAAGATATAACTATCTAAGGTATTTCTTAAAAAAAATAACACAATATATAAATGAGTGATGGCATTAATAAAATATTCAACCAAAAAAATAATGAAATCGCATAGAATAAATATTGCATATTAATAAGCCATTATAAAAATAATTATAATTTAAAAGTATCAAGTCATACAAAAATAAGTCTAATAAGTATTAACTACATGACTAAATATTAAACAAAAAAATAAATTAGTTTATGTATTTATGCAAAATTAATGAATAGATATCTAACATGATTGTCATTTCTAGTGTTGAATTGAATAATCTTTTGTTAGCATTAGTATTATTTGAGCTTTATTTGAGTTACTAATATCTATGGGTTATAAAAACTTATTGGACCATTTAAAATTTCAACTTTAAACTTGAAATAATATGTTGAAAGATAAAAACTATGAAAAATTTAAGAAATATTTATAAATTACATCACAATAAATATTTTTATGTATAAAATATTTTAAAATATGGTATATATATGTAATATCGGGTTGGTTCGGTTCGATTCGGTTTGACTTTTTTAGTTAAAATCAAACCAAATCAATTACAGTCGGATTTTTTTTTTCAACACCAAACCAAGTCAAACCAAACCAGTAGTCGGATTTTTTTTGCGGTTCGATTTGGTTTACGATTTGGTTCGATTTGCGGTTCGATTTTGTTCATCCCTAGTGATACAAATGAAATTTGAAGAGTCAATCAAATTATCGTACATTTTTAAACATATTTTAAGTTGTTAATTATTGTGATTTATGATACTTTTTACGTAATTTTTAAATATATACCTGAATATTCTGTTGAGGTTGAGACAGATCGTGCCTATTTCAGAGAACCAGTTCGGCTTTATGCCAGGACGCTCGACTACAGAAGCTATCCATCTCCTTAGAAGACTGGTGGAGCAGTACAGGGAAAGGAAGAAGGACTTGCACATGGTGTTCATCGATCTAGAAAAGGCGTATGATAAAGTCCCTAGGGAGGTTCTTTGGAGGTGCTTGGAGGCTCGAGGTGTACCCGTGGCGTACACCAGATCAATTAAGGACATGTATGAGGGGGCCAAGACTCGCGTTAGAACTGTGGGAGGAGATTCGGAGCACTTTCCCGTGTTGATGGGGTTGCACCAGGGATCGACCCTTAGCCCGTTTCTATTTGCCTTGGTAATGGATGTGTTGACGCGGCAAATACAAGGTGAGGTGCCATGGTGCATGTTATTTGCGGATGATGTAGTTTTGGTGGACGAGACTCGCGGAGGAGTTAATGCTAAGTTGGAGGTTTGGAGACAGACCCTCGAGTCGAAGGGGTTTAGGTTGAGCAGGACCAAGACTGAATATATGGAGTGCAAGTTCAGTGAGGCGACTCAGGATGATGACGTAGAAGTGAAGCTGGATACACATGTCATCCAAAAGAAAGGGAGTTTCAAGTATCTTGGGTCTATTATCCAAGGAAGTGGAGAGATTGATGAGGATGTCACCCATCGTATTGGTGTTGGGTGGATGAAATGGAGGCTCGCATCTGGAGTCTTGTGCGATAAGAAGGTGCCTACTAAACTTAAAGGCAAATTCTACAGAGTGGTGGTCCGACCAGCTTTGTTGTATGGAGTTGAGTGTTGGCCAGTAAAGAACGCCCATATTCAAAAGATGAAGGTGGCGGAGATGAGGATGTTGCGATGGATGTGCGGGTTTACTAGGAGAGATAGGATTAGGAATGAGGATATCCGAGATAAGGTGGGTGTGGCGTCGGTGGAAGATAAGATGCGGGAAGCGAGGTTGAGATGGTTCGGCCATGTGAGGAGGAGAGGCACGGATGCTCCAGTGCGGAGGTGTGAGAGGTTGGCTATGGATGGTTACAGGAGAGGACGAGGTAGACCGAAAAAATATTGGGGAGAGGTGATTCGACAGGACATGGCGCAGTTGCAGCTTACCGAGGACATGACCCTAGATAGGAAGGTGTGGAGGACGCGGATTAGGGTAGAAGAGTAGTAGGTAGAAGTGGGTGTAGGTAGGAGTGTTTTTCCCTAGTGTCCCGACTAGTAATCGTAGTGTCACGCTTATAGTTTCTTGTTCTTGTTCTTGGATTCCTCGTGGTAGTATTGTGTGGCAGTGCTCTGTTTCTGTCTGTCTGTCTGTCTGTTGTTTGTTACTACATATTGCTTCCTACCGTCTCTTGTTTTCTTTTATCTTGTTTTATCATGTATCATTGATATGCCCTTTTTAGCCTCTTTTTCTTTCTTTTTTTCTTTTTTGCTCAAGCCGGGGGTCTATCGGAAACAGCCTCTCTACCTCACCTCTGAGGTAGTGGTATGGTCTGCGTACACTCTACCCTCCCCAGACCCCACGCTGTGGGAATACACTGGGTATGTTGTTGTTGTTGTATATACCTGAATATTCTAATTAAATATATAACAAATTAAAAAAAGTAAGATAAATAAATTAAAATGAAGAAATTTTTAAATTTTTTGAAGAGAATCTCACTCTTGGATGCAAGCACACAACTCAAGCAGACATGTCGTCCAAGAACTGTGTGCTTGTAGCCTCTTATATATATTTTAATCAAATATGTAACAGATTAAAAAATATATAAGACGAATGAATTAAAACGGATAGATTTCTAAATTTTTTGAAGTGGACTCCAGTCTTTATTGCAAGCACATAGCTTAAGCAGACATGTCATCCAAGAACAGTGTGCTTGTAGCCTCTTATATATAGTAGTAATTTGGAATATAACAAAATAATTAGTGGAGTTAATTTCTTATATGGTCACTTAAGTATTGAGAAGATTTCACTAAAATTACTTTTGAATTTTTCTTCCCTTATATGATCATTCAACTATTGAAAAGAACTCACTAGTCATTTTTGAATTTTTTTCTTCCGTAAATGATCATTTAAGTATCGAAAAAATTTCATTAAAATTAGTTTTGAAATTTTTTTTCTATAAAATCATTCAACTATAACTGAGAAATCTTAGTTGTCATGATATATCATATTAATTTTTTTATTTTTCATACTATTTAGGATCCTAGACTAATTTTGAAAACAAAATGTTAAATCTAAGCGTTTAGTTTTAAGTATATATCAATTTAAATTTTAAATCGTTTTGAAATGAAATCTTATTGTCTTGACGAGGATGATTATTGAAGCAATTACTGATTAATTTGAATATCAAAAATAAATATTCTTTTTAATTTTGAGAGTGAATTTTTATATTCATACAAATCAAGTAATTCATCTCTTAGATACTTGAATAGAAATTATTACAAATGAAATTATTTTTTTTTAAAATAACTAATTAATTGAGAGAAGTCCTAAAATTTCATATAATACACATAAAGGCAAGTTACATTTTTGCAGTACTTCAAAACTCTGATTCATTTCACATCCGGTTAAAGTTATGAGTGAGTCAAATTTTTTTCAATTAGCATCTTTGATTGATATACATAAAATTAAATAACCAAATTTTATTTTCTATACTCAAATTAATTAGTAATTACATCAAAAATAATCCTCTTTGATATAATAAGATTCATTTCAAAACTAAAACTAAACGGTTAGATTCAATATTTTTGTATTCAAGATTAGTCTAGGCCTTATTCCATATGGTATAAAAAATAAAAAGTTAATATGACATGGCATGTCAACTAAGATTTCTTAGTTATAGTTGGATAATTTTATAGGAAAAAAATTTAAAAATAACTTTAATAAAATATTATCAATAATTGAATGACCATTTAGAGAAACAAAATTCAAAAGTAACTTTAGTGAGATCTTTTCAATATTTGGATGATCATAAAGGAAAGAAAAATATTCAAAAATGACTTTGGTGAATTTTTTTCAATACTTAAACGACCATATAAAAATTAACTCGTAATTAGTAGAACTAATCTTGTTCATTATTATTCTTAACTGAAAAGCAAAATTAAAGTTCGTACAATACCTTTTCCCAAAGACGGTTATTTCAAGAATCAATCTATTCAAGGTTTGCATAATACTAGTATGAAAAGTATTACCTCTAAAGTATAATCCATATTACACATTCATTAAGAAAGATACTTAGTATTTAATAATTTTAATCACATGCTATTTATTTAAGGGAAAAAGCTTAAATATATCATCAAATTATTAAAAATAACTAATTTATATTATTTGTTAAAAGTTTGGCATATTTATATCAATGTTATTAAAAAGTTGGCTCATCTACATCACTATCGTTATAGTAAAGGTTCATTCGTGCCATTTATTTTTTTAACAGTGATTTTACAAAATTATTTTTCTCACCTGACCTCTTATTAGAAGTTTATGTCATTAGATCTACCACAATCAATCTTATTTAAAATTAAAATTAAAAATTGAACCCCTTAAATAAAATTCGATCCACATCATTAAAATAAAAATTGGACTTATTAAAATAAAAATCGAATTCATTAATTGGGTAGGGCGTGGATCGAATTTTATTTTATGGGTCTAATTTTTAATTTTGATTTTAAGTAATATTTGTTGATTTGAATTTGATGACTTGGACCGGTAATAAAAGGCTACGTGGTAAAAATAATTTTGCAAAATCACAGCTAAAAAATAATGGCAGGAATGAACCTTTTCTATAACGACAGTAACATAGATAAGTTAAACTTTTAACAGATCACATAAATGAGTCATTTCTAATAATTCGATGATATGTTTGAGACTTTTCCCTTTATTTAAACAACTATAATGTATATCTTGTTATATAAGTATTCTATTTATTAATACTCCATTAATTGAATAAGGTAGATTTTAAAAAAGAATAAATAATTTCTTATTATCCAAAACATCAAATATTATGAAATTAAAAAATATACCGTTATTGAGATCGGATAAAGTAAATTATTTTGGTTGATGAGTCAGTACTTGAGCCACCGACACACTGGTGACTTCTTTTCCCCAACCATTGGCAACTTGACTAAACAAAATAAGTACTATTCCAGTAGTACTGCATTGAAAAAGTTAAATCCACATTGCCTTTTTGGAACTATTTTATTTATTTTAATTGATATACTATTTGGTAATTACACAGTGTGACCCTGAAGTAAGGCAGGCAACGGAACCGGACCGGTAGTACCGGACCGGTATTAACCGGAACCGGACCGGTACCGGCGAATCCTTCCGCCGGTTGGCCGGGAACCGGGACGGTACCGGTACCGGTACTACCGGGATTTTTCCCATTGTTCGTCCCGGACCGGTACTTACCGGGACCGGACCGGACCGGGACCGGACCGGTATACCGGGTCCCGGTCTTTTTTTTTTTTTAATTTTAATTAAATTAAAATTCGGTTATTTATAATTGAAAAAGTTTCAAAATATATAAGTTATTTTATATTTCTTTTAAAAGTATAACTTAATAAATTAGATTTTTTTTAGAGTTTAAATTTTAAACTTTAAAAGTTTAAAACTTTAAATTTCAAATTTTAAACTCTTAAAATCTTTTTAAACTTTTAAGTCTTTACTCTTAAGTCTTAAGTTAATAACTTACTTATTTAAGTTTGAATCTTTTTAAACTATATCAAACTTTCATTTGTTAAACAACTTTTTTAAATTTGAAATTGTAACTTAAGTTTGAAACATTTAAAAATTGAAATATATAAAAAAGACTTGTATTAAATTGAAGACAATAATTAAAAAAATTTAAGGCGAATAGCCTATAATTTTATTCATAAAAATTAAATAATACAATTTGTATTACAAAATATTAGAAGAGAACCTAATCTACGCAGCCACCTTCTAGGAAGGGTTCTGTTTGAATTAGGCCTCGAACTATCATACTAATATTTGAATCCTTGAAAATAGTCTTTCCGTAGAGTTTCTAAGAATTCCCTCGTAACATTTTCTGGAAGTGGTTGTTGTGCTTGATCCTCCAATGCATCCATGCCGTCTTCACTTGAATTTACCAAAATATTATCTATATCATATTCAAATTGGACAGGTAAACTAGGACGCCCATAATTCCTTCGCTCGGCATTGATCCAATCTCTAAACAATACCGATATCTCCAAGCTGTCCGATGCTAATGAATACCTATGCTCCCCAATTTGATATCTTGCTGCACTAAAAGCGCCCTCCGAAGCTACTGAAGATGCTTGAATAGCTAGCAAATCTCGAACCACCGGTTGAAGTTTTGGAAATGACTTGCCGCGAGTCTTCCACCATTCCAAAAGTTGAGGTTTGCCTTGTGCATCCTTAATGCTTTCCATTCCCTGATTAAGATATTCATCAAAATCATTTCTTTCATTAGAAGTAAGACCAAGATAATTTTCCATCATATCATCAATATCATCTTCATTTGAATATCTACGCCTAGAACTTGAAGGTTCTACATTATGTACTTCATCATTTATTCTACTAGAATTATACAAGTCATACAATTTTCTAGCTTCAATTCTTATGCTATCTTTAACATCGGACAAACTAGGTAATTTGTCCTCTTCGGCAACTTCGTCACCTTGGATACTTTGTTCAAATATAATCTCTAAAATATCTAAATTACAATATATTCTTTCAACCATTCGTGATGCACCTATTTCTTTGTAAGTTGGGTTTAATAAACAAGCAGTTAAATAAATTTGAGGAATAGGAATAAAATATTTTCTAAATTTTTTAATCATTGCATTAATAGAATCTTTAAACCGTGGAATATTTTTGTATTGAAAAAATTTATCAGAAATAGCACATATATTTGGTAAAACTGAACAAATAGTTGGATAATAAAGTCCAGATATTTATTTTGTAGCTAAATAAAAAACTTTTAAAAATTCTTTAAGTTCATATACTTCTTTCCAATCAGTGTCACTAATTCTATAATCAATATCTGAATTGTGAGCATTCCAAACCATTTGTAAAGGCTTTCTATATTCATAAGCAACTTTAAGCATTTCATATAAAGAATTCCATCTAGTAGACACAGTTTTTGGAATTTTTCTAGGGGGGAGTTCTAATTCACGACACCGATTTTCAAACTCTACACGCCTAGACTTTACTTGACATTTAAAAATAAAATGGCATGCAGCTTCACATTTTATACAACCATTATTATACATTGCTACACCATCTCTAACAATTAAATTATATATGTGTGCAGCACACCTAATATGAAAACCGTCAATATAAATAGGGCAAATTGCCGGTTTTAGTTTATCAACAGCATTTGTATTATTAGAAGCATTATCAAGGGTGACACTAATTACTTTATTACAAATTCCATAAAATTCTAAAACATCTACAATAGTTTGAGCTATGTAACTACCGGTTTTTAGCATTTCACAACATTTATAACCTAAAATTCTTTTTTGCATGTTCCAATTTTCATCAATCCAATGACCAGTAATAGTAAAATAATCGTTACCATTAGGACTACGACCCATATCAGAAGTGATAGCCATTCTACAAGTATTATAGTTAAATAAACAACGAAGAAAATGGACATGTTGTCCCTGATAATCAAAAATAGCTTTTTTAATAGTATTTCTTGAAAAACCTGTGAAAGAAGGATTATACACTATTTGAATATAATGAACAAAACCGGGATTTTCAGCAAAACTAAAAGGCAAGCCACAAAGAACAATCATTTTAGCTAATTCTTCAAGATCTCTTTCTCTACTATAACTACGATGTGTACTAGGGCCAGAAACATTAGAAGGGTTTAACTGTGATTGGATCATGTTAGAGGCCCCTACTCCTACAGATGCATCGGGAAGGGGAGTACCATATTTTTTTGCATCGGCTATAGCTACGGCTTGCAAAAATTCATTTTTACAACATCTAAGTAAATGATTTCTTAAATGTCCCGTCCCACCCGACTTTCCCGTAGTTGTATGATTCAAAACAGATTTACATACTTTACAAATAGCTTGAGTTTTATCATCATTTTGAATCATAAATTGCCACACAACAGATTTTTTAGGACGTTCAGCCTTTGGCTTAGCCCTAGTAGGATGTACAGGGGGAGGGGGAGTGGAAGCGGGAGCAGGAGTGGGACTAGTAGCCGTAGGCGGCTCTGTTTCATCATCATCATTAGTATCATTACCATCATATTCATTATCATATTCTACTTCTTCATCTAGCTCTTCATTAAAATTACCAAACCTTGTTTGTAAAAATTCATGATCTAATTGAGTATTTCTATCAATATTAAAAGGAGTTTCATCAACATGTGTAAAATCATCCGTATTTATTCTTAATTGAGGTTGTTGTCTAGTGTTAGATTTGGATTTAGAAGAACTACCGACTTTAGTTTTTCCGGTTAGTGCATTACCTACCCTACCAAAAAATAAACTTTTACCCTTGCCAACATTTTTATCACCGGATTCCATTGTAAAATATTAAAAGTAAGCAAATAAATAAATACAAAAATTAAATACAAAAAAATAAACAAGTAAAGATATGAAAGTTGGAACGAATGTACCAAACGTCTGCTTAAAAACAGACGTGTATAACCAAAAGCCGAAATTGATAGATGAAACTTGAAGCTTGAAAATTGCTCCAAAATAATTCAACAAATAAAATTAACAATTTAATAGAGACTATTAGAGAATAGAGAGTAGAAAAGTAGAAGATTGAGAGTTGAGAGAGTAGATGAAGAAGAAGAAATTTTGTGTAATAAATAATGAAGGGGTGGGGGGTTTTTATAGTTAAAATTTAGGACTAAAATGTATTTTTAAAAACTTTGGGGTATTAAAAAAAGTTTGGGGGGTAGGGGGGTGTTTTGGGGGGGTGTTTGGCTGTTATAGCCGTTGGGTGGGCCCCACTGGCCGTTGCCAACGGCTACCCAACGGCTACTTTTTAAAAAAAAAAAAAAAAAAAAAAAATTTGAAAACCAACCGAATCGAACCGGACCGGACCGGACCGGTACCGGGACGGACCGGACCGGGACGATCCGGTAACTACCCCCTTCCGTCCCGTTACCCCTTCCGTCCCACCTCTCAACCGGACGGAACCGGAGTACACCGGACCGGAATCGGACCGGTAATGGACCGGGACGGTCCGGAACCGGTACCGGTACCTCCCGGTTCCGTTGCCAGCCATACCCTGAAGTTTGTCCCATTTATGACAATAGTATACGCAATGTATTTTCATAAAGTGGGTATGAAAAAAATAGAATATACTTAGACTGTGTTGGAGATATAGTTGATATGCTCTAGATCCAATTTTACTTGTGATGATTTGAACATACTTTATAAATGTTATTTGATATAAATATATGGCATCTAATATTCTCTTTCATAGTTATATCAAATTATTTGATTAATATGATAAGGTCCTTGATTAAGTTTTGGGACTTGACATTCATCATGATAATGAGAGAATCATGTTTCTTATAACTTAATCTAAAATTGTTCTTGATCGTAGGATTACTAATTGGGACATTAGTGATTCGGTTAGATCAATATGTATGTGGTGGTCTTTATAAGATAAAGATTAGTTGATCTCATTATTGAAAAGACTCACCGGATAATTCCTAATGGTTAGAATTACCATGAACTGTCACTAGGATATTATCTTGAAGAATGTGATGCAAGAATTTCCTTTGACCTGAGATCATCATAGTAATTAACAAGTTATTTATTATACTTTGATACCGGACACCCATGTTCATAGGAAAATGGTTGAAAGGATATTGGGTATGATTAAATGCTTGTAAAATCAATGATTAATGTAAGATGGAATATGTCAACTCTTGGTAATGGGTTTAAGCTCTATGTTATCATGTATTATAAACGACTAATCAAGACCTTGGCCAGAGCAATTGAATGAAAGAAAAAAAAGAGTTTCTTAGTTCATTCAATAGTCGATTATAATCTGACATGGACACATAGTTGATCACCTATTGAGATTTGACAGTTCGACCATATTCTAGGGTGATCAGGAGCTATAAAGACAGAAGAAAATACTACATTATTCTTCTACAGGTTCTTGAGAGTAAATTGTATACTTCATGCTATCCGGTCGTTAAGGAGTGGTGCTAGAAGCCAACCTTGATTAGTATATTGATATGATCAATTTACTACCGGCTTAATTTTGAACCTATGGGGTCGCACACTAACGAGTGTCCCGATCTTTACTAATGGATTAGTTATTTTATTATTTGATAATTAAATTAGAGTTGCTGACAGGTTATTGAAGGAGATTGCATTGCATATTCATATTCAAGGGAAGCATCGGACAAAGTGGTTGGTTGCACTTGCACAACTCCAGCCATTCCCTTAGTGTAATGGCCACTTTGTCTTTAATAGAGTAGGTTTCTATCATGATTTGTATGTCTTTAAGAGTAGGAAGATATTAGTTTAGTCTGAGGCAACAGTTAGTCCAATACTGCTATGTTTTATAATGAATTTTGGTTATGAATGGAAATCTGCAGTTAACCGAGATTTTTTTTTTTGATAAAATCAAACTTTGATGACTAGCATATAAATTTGAGAATTTTTGTTATGCATTAAAAGCTAATTTATGTGATCGATAAGTTTGACAAAATAATTTTCATTTGAGAATGATGCTAGGCCATGAAAATTTATCTGAAATTTTGGACGAATATCTTCTTGCCAAGCATCACTTTCGCTACTATGAGTTCTCAACTCCACAGAAAATATTAGAATTTGAATTCAAAATAAATTATTGAATATCTTGAGAAGATATTTAATTAGTGTAAGGTACACAAAGTAAGACAATTAGATACTAATTCTTTATTTAAATTCAAGTCGATTGTAAATTATTCAATTGAGCGCGTGTCAATTATATGAATGATATAATTGAACAACTTGGAAAGTTGACGTGCCAATTGAGAAAAGAGTTTCTCAAGATTTGATTTTTCAGTCACTATCCAAATTTAAAATAGAATATTTTCATTGAAAGAAAAAAGGACATTGGAAAAAAAATTGCATAGTGTCTTGCAATTCTAAAGGACAAGAAATAAGGTAAGACTTTAATGAAAATTATTTTCATGAGTTTATTTAATCACTACTGATTTTTTATTGTGGGTATTCGATAGGAATAATAAATATGATGATTTATGATATGTTAAAAGAGTTCAATATAAGTAGAAGGTTAAATAAAAGAGAGGTTAATATACAAGTTGTAAATGGTGCAAAAGTTGCAACATTAGTTGTAAGATTAATTTCTCTTATAACGTCTACAAGCAAAACACTTATGTTGAAAAATTATTATTATGTTCTTAAATTTATTTCGAACATAATTTCAAATAAGCAAGGTTATTGCATTTATTTTAAATAATAGCATATTCTCTATTTTTCATAATGATGAATTATATATGAAGAACTATTTTTAATATTGTATTTATATCTTACTTAATGTGAAACTAATTCGATTATGCATGTTTCAAGTCTTAAGAGAAAAACAGATAATCAAGTAAATCATATAAACCTTGATATAATAAGCTTGGTCAGAATGCAGAGAAGAGATTTAACAAATTGTACAAGAAAAGTTACTTTGAAGAATATGATTACGAATCATACCCAACTTATAAATCTTATCTTAAAGGCAAAATGATCAAATCTCCATTTACTGAAATTGGTGATAAAACTTCTGAATTATTGGGACTAATTCATACAGATGTTTATAAGTTCATGAGAATTCAAGCCAAGGGTAGATATTCTCAATCTATCACCTTCACTAATGATATATAAATTTGTGTGTATCTTATGAAACACAAATCTGAATCTCTTGAAATGTTCAAAAAATTTCATAGTGAAGTTGCAAATAAACTTGTGAAAGTATCAAGATACTAAAGTTTGATAGATGTGAAGAATATTTTATTAATGATTTACTAAATATCTCAAAGAGAATGAGATTCTCTCACGATGAATGCCTCCATACAATGCCACAATATATTGGTATATTTGAGTGAAGGAATTGAACCATATAAGATATGGTGAAATCCTTAATGGAGTTCATTAATCTTCCAATAAACTTATGGGAATATACTTTAGAAGCAACAACATACTTACTAAATAAAGTTCTCGCTAATTCAATCTCTGCAATACTATATGAGATATGGAAGGAATATAAGCTTAACTTTAAATAAGTTAAAGATTGGAGTTGTCCAACTTATATTAAAAGATTGTAATCTAATAAACTTGACTCATGATTTGATAAATGTAGATTCATTGGGTATCCCAAAGAAACTATGAGATATGATTTCTATCACCCCTATAACCATAAAGTATTTATGGCAAGAGAAGCAACCTTTTTGAAAAAGGAATTTCTTTTTAAAAGAAAATGATGGTGTAGAAATAGAACTTAATGAAGTTTAAGAAATTAGTGAATCAACACAAAATCAAGAATATGAGATACAAGTTGAGGAACCTTTATTGGATGTCTTGAAGTTGACAAGAAAGTTGTCATATTCAATGGTTGAAGTTCAAGAACTTAATGAAGTTCATGAATAGGTTAATGAACCAGTTCTAAATCAAGTTGAACGAATTCATATCTTATGTGCCCAATATATGAAGTGCTCATACCTATTGCGCTCAATTCCCTAAGCCTCACCTTGAGTGGCTTGATCACGCTAAGTGTAAATCAAGATCAATCAGTATTTCTTCAGTTGTGATACTCATTCTCCCACTCTATTCCCTCGGTGATCTTGCCTTGTGTTGTTATAGCTGTTAGTGGAGGAAGCTAAGTAGTAGCCTAGACGAGAAGTAGTGGATTTCTTTTCCTTTTTGTATTCTTGTTGAGGAATTTTGGTATGTTTCCTTGTAGAAGTTCTTGATATTGCAGCTCCTAAATATGCCAGGGAAGAGGGGAGAAGTCTTGGATAGGGTAAGCCATAAAACCATTAGGTGGACATAGTGATAAGCTTGAATATCGTGATGGAATACATGTGGACCCTTGTTTTGGGCAACTAGTGACCCTTTGATTAGGAGCTCAAGGTTAGTTGGTTGTTTGTGATAAGAAGGAATACTATTCTTAGGAGATAACTCTAGATTCAAGGAGTTTAGTCGAGGTAGGCTTGAACATGGAGAAAGCAGATAGTTAGACTCAGACCTTAGTATCTATATGTGCGCAAGTGAGTATTGTTTTATAGCATGATAAGTGTGGTATTTAGAAGATAATAGTTTTTCTGTACAGCTGCTCCTCTCATTTTTATGTTCCTTTCAGCTAACTACGATTCCTAAGAATGCATTCATTCTTTATGAGTTTCAGCTAAGTCCCTACTCTCACTCCAGACCAGTTATCATGTTGGGTATCCAGTTTCATATTCTATCAGTGTTCTTATACTCTCAGTATGCATATAGGTCTCACGAATCCATCTCAGTTCATATTTCAGTCAGAAATCAGTTACCATGTCAGTACTCCAACTTTTAGAACTCAGTTAGTGGGATTGCATCTCTTTCCCTACTACCTCAGCCTAGTTAGTATTCATTCGAGGACGAATGATCCCAGGGGGGAGATATTGTAACACCCCAAAAATCATAAGCTAATACCCAAACTTTTTCCATGAGTGTAATTGTCACGACCCAACTACTGGGCCGTGAGGGAACCTACTCTAATCTACCTAGATAGGAGAACCCTTACCACCCAAACCAATAGACAATGCGGAAAAGAAAATAAACCATTAAATAAGTCTCTTAAATACATGAGAAATCCTTTTTACAAATAGTTTAGAAAAACAAACGACTTAAAGAATTTGCGAAAAATATTTACAATATGAAACAACCTCCCCAGAACCTAGTGTAAGCCAGTACAAGAGCTTCTACAAGATGAGTATATGACAAAAGATGACACATTCAATGAAAACAATAGAGTTATATCTAAATTCCTTTTTAATTCCGAAACCCGGACCCTCCAAGGATCCTCTAACCACACCTAAGTGTTCAACAGGTTACCCGGTCTACACCAAGACCCACCCTTAGCTTATTAACCACAACTAATTCTTGACCATCATTAATATACTTAATGAAAATAAATTGTGAACTCATAACCTCTTTTACATAGTCCGGACCCACTCGGATCCCTCTAACACATCTAAGTGTTAACATGACAACTCGGTCTATACCAAGACCAACTAATAGTTAACATCATAACCTGGTCTACACCAAGACCAACTAATAACATAATATAACAACCCGGTCTACACCAAAACCAACTAATAACATAATATAATAACCCGGACTACACCAAGACCAAACTCACAATACAATTACTTGGCCTATACCAAGACCAAAAGAATAATATAATATAACAACCCGGCCTACACCAAGACCAAACTCACAATATAATTACCCGGCCTACACCAAGACCAAACTCACAATATAATTACCCCGCTTACACCAAGACCAAAATCACAATATAATATAACAACCCGGCCTACACCAAGACCAAACTCACAATATAATTACCCGGCCTACACCAAGACCAAACTCACAATATGATTACCCGACCTACACCAAGACTAAAAGTATAATATAATATAACAACTCGGCCTACACCAAGATCACAAGTAATATCACAATTTATAAACATAGCCCGGTCCACTCATGGAACCAACACCAATCACACAATGCAACAATATTAATAAAATGATGCAGTAAAGTAAACCCGTACCAGGCGTGGTATCCGAGCCAACCATTTGTTATACCTGTATCAGGCGTGGTACTCGCACCAACCATTAGTATACCCGTACTAGGCGTGGTACCCGAGCCAACCGAATGTCAACAATTCATAGTCAAGTAATGAACAAATAACTTGTAAACCAACAAGCAACACACCGTTCAATTCACAGACTGTAAAACAGGACCCCTAGACATTTTACACAATTCCTCTAAGTTATGCAATTCATACAGACACTTAGATAAGAGTACATTATATACAACATTTACAGGAATCTTAAGCCATCACCTACCCCATTTCGGGTACACTATGAACCGTCAAAATCCCGTCCAAAGACTAACCCCGATTTGCCCCTTTAAACATGCAGTTAATTACATTTATTCCTGAACCTCTCCCTAGGACCAAATACAACCTGGGAAAACCCTTCCCAGCCTTAGAACACAACCAAACAATTATCCTAATTATACCCATTAGTCCAGAACTTCCGTTCCTTACACATTTATTAATTACTAACCCTTTTCCGGTTCCCCGAACCTTCCGATATTCTAGTTTCTGCATTTTATTAGCAAAATCACACAATTTAAGTAGTGCCTAGAATATCACAACACCCTATTCCCATTCTACCATATTTAAAGTAATCCAACAATTCAACAACTTCCTCCAGACTCTGTACCCGAAGGCCTAAACATGGATTCTCCCTTTTATTCTATATAATAATACAAAAATGAAAGTGGTCAATCTACTCTTGGAAGAAACCTAGCCTACCTGGATGCCAAGCAGCTACAACGGTGTGTTTCTAGCTCCGTGAGTGCATTCCTGGCTGAACGATGGTCCTGGAATCCGCTATTCCGCGTTCCTTCAGCCATGACCCCTCCTCCTCAAGATTCTCTAGCCTTGGAGCAGCCTGAGAGGGTTTTTGGAGAAACCCTCGTATGTTTTTCAACTGAGGAGAAGAGACTTTTTAATAAAATTCCATCTCAGACTACTGCCTCCCGTAGCTCCGCTATAGCGGTCTACTCCTCCACTACAGCAATTCTGCTATAGCGGAATAAAATACTGCTATAGCGGAGTGACGTCAGCCCGGATTATTTCTAAAAAATAAAAAATAATTCTATGACATCACCCTACTTACCCCGAATGAATTTTTAATTATTTTCCCTAAATTTACAAAATCGGGAAAAATTAACATAACGACAGACCCGGTCGTTACAGTAATAATCATTTCCCTAGTGTGGTGAGTGCTTTCGATGTAAATCATGTTCATAAGAAACTTCTATCATCAAGTTAAGTTGCAAGTACCTCACCCAAGTAAGTTTTTATGTAAGACTAAATAAGGTCAACTTCAATTAACCATTCCTCCTAAAATATAAAGAGTTACGTGGCCTAGTACCCACCAAATTAAATTTTTTTGAGTCTTCTTTCCAACTCTACTGACCGCACATTAATATGAGTCTGAAGTAAAAGGTTATGGGCATTTTACTGCAGCACTGTCAGTGACTACGGACGGGATAACGAACTGTGATTTCGAACCAGGGGCCGTACTGTGACTCGTGATTTCTGACATGAACCTTAAAATTTTCATCTTCAAAACCACTAATTGGTTCACCACCCGTAGACCAAAACCACGATCCATAGAGTGACCCGTGGTTTGTCAAAATTTAGCTTTTCTTCCTTAAATTCGACGAGTGACTTGATGGGTCATCATATTGAACGACGGTCTATCCTCTAACTCATGGAATCACCTTCAGAGAAGTACCAAGTCCTCTAAATTCCACGAGTGGGTTGACGGCCCATTAACCTATTCCACGACCCGTCCTTCCATCCATAATCCCTGAGGATCAGAGGATCCTCATATCCTAAAGTCAAAACCATGAGTCATAGGATAGTCCATCATCCTGAATCACGGATCGTAGAGTGACTTGTGGTGTTGAGTTCCAGTAGATCCTCAGAAGTGGAATTTGAAACCATGGATCAGTTGACGGCTCGTCCTTTAGGATGACGGATTATAGACTGACTCGTGGTCTCTAAAGCAGACTTTTTCCATCTTTTTCCAAGCTTAAGTGCAGGGGTATTTTTATAATTTCTCATAACTCCTATACTAAGTCATTTTAGGCCTATTTAGAAGGATTTTTATTCCCACTTGGCCTAAGTTTTCTCTCATTCTTTCAATCAAGTTCCAAAAGAAGAAAAGGAGTTCCATCCTCTCAAGCTTCAAGTTAGGGTTTCAGCTCCAAATCTCAAGCTCCAAGTTCAAGTCTCCTCTTCTTTTCAATTTCAAGTGGGTTAGCTTCAATCAAGGTATGTGGGTATTCAACAATGGGTTTATTTCACCCTTGTGGCCAAAACCCCTAATTTCTATTTTGATTTCATGAACTTTCAAATTAGGATTCTTACCCAATTCTTATGGATTTTTCTATAAATTATCTTCTCATGATTTTACTATGAAATTACTATTAAATTACATAGTTTTGAATGAGTTTTTACATATGAACTCCTATTTCATAAATTGAAGGCTAATTATGGCAAATTCTACATGCCTAAATTGATTCAAGTAAATTGTGTATTTGATAGCATGTTTTCATGAATTTCAAGTAAGTGCATGCCTAGTTCCTATGTTATGTAAAAGTATATGTTATTATGAAATTGAACTAGAGTCATGCAAGTTTTCAAGTTATGAATTATTATGTAAGACAAGACACCTGATGTGCCATCAATGCTCATGAATCATTTTCTAAACCAAGGTTCGTGAGTAGTATGAAGATCCGGGTTATGAACATGTTTATGAACAAGTTTTGACATCTAGATATGTCACATATATGTGAGCCTCATGCTATATATATATATATATATATGTGTGTGTGTGTGTGTGTGTGTGTGTGTGTGTGTGTTTTGGAAGTAGTATTTAGCACCAAGTTGGACTGGGTGAGAGTACCCTTAGTCTTAGAACTACGTGCCACCGTAGGTGCCCTCTGTGGCTTATGACATGATCCTGGTATGACATGGTTCTAACTTTGGCCGGTTAAGACAGCCTTTTTCAATCTGGGTGCATGACACTGGACTCTATGTATCTCAGCATGGTTTATGTCGATTAAGAGAAACTCCCACATGATTATTTTCAAGCTATGAAGTTATATGATACTTTACTTTGAATCTTGACTTTACTTCATGTCTTATGTTTTATATTTTGATATTTACTTATGATTTCTTCTATTTATGCATGAACTCAGTTTTAAGCATGCTTTCAAGTATGTTTTATCATGACACATGCATATCTCACATACTCAGTACATTCCATAGTACTGACCGCATACTTCTTTGTGTTGCATCCTGTTATGATGTAGCTTCTGTAGCCCGCTCCCCAGTCCAAGGCTAGTTGATCAGCATTACATCTAGTCAGCTTGATGAGTCCTCCTCTTTTGAGGACTTAGAGTTTAGTTTCATTTCAGTGTTTAGATTGTGTATTCAGTATTCCAGTATTTAGATTTAGCTGGGGGCTTGTCCCAACAACTCGCCAGTAGTAGAGGCTTTCAGACATAGAGTCACATATTCAGCTGTATTCAGATTTTCATCCTTAAACTTTTACTTATATAAATAGGTTGAGTTGCTCATTACTTCAGTTAAGCTTCCATTATTATGTTTTGTTCAGTTTTTAAGTCATGCTAATGCCAGAGGGTTATCTTGAGATCACTTGTGATCTTGGGTCTCGTGTTACATCCAAGAGTTAGGCTCGGGGCATGACAAGAGTGTTTATCAATTCACACTTATTTTCGCTTATTGACTCAAGTAGCATTGGTCATGGGTATGGTTGTTTATCTCTCGATCAACAACCATATATCCGGTAATCTCAGTTAGAGCATCATCGGTGAAATCAACAAGCAACCAATATCTAGCTTGGGGAGGTCACACTATCTCTAGCTTAGACCCTTAGGTGGGTGATTCTGTCGATATGAGCTATTTCTAGCCTCAAATCAGAATGGAGTCCCAAGTTCCCATTATTAATCTCTCATCCAAAACTATAAATTTTCTTTCAAGCAACAACATAGTCAAGTAATGAAAATTAATATTTGCAACCACCAATTTTAGGATTAAAACTTGGTGAAACTACTAGACCCATGTCAAATAAGCAAGAATAAATAACACCCACACCTATTTGTCAAGCACCCATTATCAACACATCCAGACAAATGAAATTAGCCACTCATAGCAAAGGAGAGAGATATACCAAATGGGTAAGTCAAAATCCTCTTCATTCAAGCTGAATTTCAAAGTCTAAGCTCAATTTGACTGCACAAATGGTTAACCAAGAGAATAGATTCAGACCCTCTTCTCTTTGGAGATGAAAACTTGTTCTCAAAGTAAAAAGCTCTTCAGAATGTTTTGGACTGAAGAATATTATTTACAATTATGCCTAAATTGCCCTTTTATACTTTCCCATAACATCACTAAAATTCAGGACTAAATTTCCCTTCGGGTGGTGTGCGACGCGACATGCGGTTCACACATTGTGATGTGCGCATCGCACACTGTCTTTAGTTAAACCAGTGACTCAGCCAACTTAGGAGGCGTCATGCGAAGTGGGTGCAGTGTACACCATGGAGTGTACGCGTCGCACAATGATCGCACCCCGTGACCAATCCTTCAGGCATTCCTAAGCTTCATATGGTGGGAGGTACGGAATGCACCACGGCTTGTGCGTGTCGCACAAGTGTCACATCTCAGGGTAGATTCTCTGTCTTTTTCAATCACTTCACACTTCACTCCTTTTAAGCTCTTTTTGGGTCCATTTCCTTGTTTTCTATCTTTGATCAAAAGTACCTGCATAGACATCAATAAAGGCATAAGAACCTCTAAATTTATTCAAAATATAGCAATAATTCATAGATTTAGGTTCAATAAGTTGCTAGATTACCGACTTATCAGCAGAATCTTCTCTTTCTGATCATCTTTGTACTTTAACTCCATTTTAAGCTCTTTTGGGTTCAATTCTTTTTCTTTCTTCTTTTGACTAAGAGTACCTGTATTTACTATAATAAAGATAATAAGTACCTCTAATTCACATCAAAACATGGAAATAATCCATGAAATAAGGTTCAATAAGTAGGTAGATTACCAACTTATTAAGGCACTCAAACGAATGAATCCTTTGCTTAACAACTCCTATAACTGAGCCTTAAGCTCTTTTAACTCAGCCGACACTTTCCTATAAGGAGGAATATAGAGGGGATTCATATTCAGATCCAAGTCGATACAAAAATCAATATCTTGATCGAGTAACATGCCAAAACAATCTGTAGGAAACACGTCTAGGAACTAGAACTGACTCAATAGATCTGACATTACCACCGCCCCAGTTGGGCTGAGTGCCACTCCTACCAGCTGTGTGACCGTCCCGCCTTCTCTACGGACGATCTCTATCATAACCATTGCCTCTACCTGCTGGACTTGGAGCTCTATAATCCTGTTGTTGAACCGCCTATCAAAGTTGAAGACAATTCCTCCTCAAGTGACCAACCTCACCGTACTCATAACATGCACTGTCAAAGGTAGGTCGCTGCGTTAGAGCAAACGATGTGAGACACCCATTGAAATTTGATGAAGTCTAACTAGTCCTTGATGGACCCCAGTAGAAACCGGCATTGTAGACTGAATGAGGCGTGCAAGGTATTCCTGCGAACCCTGACCCTTCAAAAATTATCCACTGTAACTGTCTTCAGACCGGGGATTCTTTGAAGCCATTCTTGCCTGACCCCCTTGCTTTACTCCCTCAACATTCTTCACAAATTCAACCACCTCTTGAAATGAGTAGGATAGTTCTTCTCATACACTTTGAGTTTCATCAAAGCATAAACAATAACATTCCATTCCTGTATCAATACAACACCTAAACAAGACCGCGAGGCATGACAATACATAATAAAATCCTTACCCTCCATCGGCAAGGCAAGAATAGACGTTGTAGTTAACAAAGTCTTGAGCTTTTGGAATCTCTTCTTACATTCATCTGACAAAACAAATGGTACCTCCTTCTGAGTAAGGCGAGTCAGATGCATGGCAATAGATGCAAAACCTTTAAAAAACCAGCGATAGTAACTAGCCAATCCCACAAAGCTACAAACCTCAGTCACTGAAGTGGGCCTAGTCCAGTTCTTAACTGCCTCTATTTTCTGCGGGTCTACCATCACCCCTTCCTTTAAAACTATATGCCCCAAGATGGACACAGAAGACAGCCAGAATTCACACTTGAAGAATCTCACATACAGTTCCTTTTCTTTCAATAGTCCCAACACAATCGTAAGATGATTTTCATGATCCTCATCACTCTTAGAATACACTAGGGTATCATCAATGAATACAATAACAAATGATTCTAGATAGGGCTTAAATATCCCGTTCATCAAACCCATAAAAGAACCCAGGTCATTAGTCAGCTCGAAGGACATTACAAGGAATTCAGAGTGCCTGTACCGGATCCAGAAAGCAGTCTTAGAAATATCAAAAGGCCAAATTTTCAACTGATGATATCCGAACCTTAGATCAATTTTTGAGAAGACTGATGTATCCTATAATTGGTCGAACAAGTCATCAATACGAGAGAGAGGATACTGATTACAGATAGTGACCTAGTTTAACGGCCAATAGTTTATACACATACACAGACTACCATTCTTTTTCTTAACAAATAAAATTGGAGCACCCCACGGGGAGGCACTCAAACGAATGAATCCTTTGATTAAAAACTCGTATAACTAATCCTTAAGCTCTCTTAACTCAGCCGATGCTATCCTATAAGGGGGAAGAGAGATGGTATGCGTATTTAGCTCTAATTTAAAAAATCAATATCTTGGTCAAGTGACATGCCAAGCAAATCTGTAGGAAATACCTCTGGGAACTTACACACCACTAGAACTGACTCAATAGTGAGGACCTCTGAACTAGTGTCCTAAATATAAGCTAGGAAGGCCAAACACCCCCTTCCTATCAAACTTTGAGCATGAAGTAATGACACAAACTTCATCAAAGCAGGACTATAATTATCCTCATACTCTAGTCTATCCAACCCAGGCATAGCCATAGCCACGGTCTTAGCATGATAGTCCAGAATAGCATGGTGTAGAGACAACCAACTCATCCCCTAGATGATGCCAAAATCCACCATGTCTAGATTCACTAAATCATCCTAAGTCTCTCACCCCAAAAATATAATTGGACAAGCATGAAAGACCCTATCCACAACCATATAGTCACTTACTGGGGTAGGCACATTTACAGGAAAATCAAGAAGTTCACTAATTATATTAAAACCCTCAGCAAATCCAGCAGACACATGAAAAAGTAGAACCAGGGTAAAATAAAACTAAAGCCATGCGGTCACAGACAAGAATAGTACCTGTGATCACCGCATCTGATGCATCTACCTCTGGTCTACCCGAAAAAGTATAGATGTGGTTCTTACCACCACCCTGTGCACTTCCCCTGTTAGGATGATTACCTCCTCTACCATTACCACCCCGTTTAGGCTGAGTGCAACTCCTACCAGACGTGTGACCACCCCGCCTACTCTGCGGATGATCTCTATCATAACCATTGCCTCTACCTGCTGGACTTAGAGCTTTAGAAGCTTGTTGCTGAACTACCTGTCAAAGTCGAGGACAATTCCTTCTCAAGTGACCAACCTCACTATACTCATAACATGCACTGTTAAAGGTAGGTCACTGTGTTAAAGCATACAATGTAATACACCCACCAAAGTCTGATGAAGGTTGACTAGTCCCTGATGGACCCCCAGTAGAAACCTGCATTGCAGACTGAATGGGGAGCACAAGGTATCCCTGCGAACCTTGACCCTTCAAAAACTATCCCCTGTAACTGCCTTCAGATAGGGGCTTCTTTGAAGTCATTTTTGCCTGACCCTTTTGCTTTACCCCCTCAACATTCTTTACAAATTCAACCACCTCTTGAAATGACCTGCCAGAAGATGCTACCTATAAAGCAGAAATCTACAACCCTGTCTTCAAACCTTTTACAAAATAGTGGATCCATTCTTCTTCTGTATTTATTAACTATGCAGAGTAATGAGCCAGAGCGTGGAACTGTGCCTCATAAGCTACCACAGAAGAAGTTCCCTACTCAATATTGGTAAATTCATCTCTCATCCTGTCCCTCAAAGTATGCAGGACACATTTCTCCAGAAACACTTGGTAGCCTTGGCTCCAAGTCATAGGAAGTGCCCTAGTAGGTATGCATTCCACATATGCTCTCCACAACATCTTAACATCCCCTTGCAAATGAAAGGAGACAAACTCAATACTATACCTCTCGATAATGCCCATCTTGTGCAGCCGCTCATGATAGTCAATAATGAACTCATAAGCGTCCTCAGCCTGCCCATGAAATATTGGAGGTTTTATCCTCACAAACTTGCAGAACAGATCATGATCACCACTCATCATTACCGAGCCTATCACTGGTCATAAAAACATACATGTCTTAGAAGCAACATCTATTTGAGGAGCCACAACTGCAACATGTTGGGTCATCGGAGGATATATCGTACACACTGAAGGAGTAGTCCAATTCCCTGCCAGTCCACTAAGAAATCTTAGAACCTGCTGGATCATATCATAAGACATCGGGACCTGCGCTACACCTCTCTGAGCGGGTGCCAAACCTATCCCTTGGACTGGTACTGCCTCATCATTGTCAATCTGAATCTCTTTTTCTACCATAATATTAGGAAGATGCTCATGCTGAGGAGGAGATGCTGACCTTTCTCGAGCTGGTGTTGTAGCCTGAGCTCCACCCCTAGTGGGTACGCCTCTCCTTCCTCTATTCATGCCTCTCACTCTGCCCCTGCATGATCCGTAGCCTCAACAACTGGTTTAGGTGTTGCTGCTCTAGCCTCTAATGCACATGTTTTTACCATCTGCGAGAATAAGAGTGAAAGGGTTAGATACCAATTTGGATCGCCAGATACTAATTGAAATCAAGTAATAGCACAAGGAATGAAGGAAGTTGAGATTTCCTAAAGTCCTGTAGCCTCTTGCAAAACAGTACAGACGTCTTTGTATTGTTCTGCAAGACTCTACTAGATTATTTTTTGTATGACAAGATCAACAAACCCGGGGATCTGATACAAACTTTGTCACGACCTAACTTAATCATGAGTGACATCCACACTAACCCTCTGATGGGAGAACCAACCAACTCAAACCTTAACCTTACACTAAGACAATTTTAGAATAGATAGAATAAACCAACCATTGACTTAAGTCATAACATAAATCAACTCTAGAATAATGAATAATAATATGTGGAAATAGTTTAACATCCCCCAAGAATTAAAGGTCATAGTACAAGAACTCTAATCCAAAAACAATGTCGAAAATATCCAAAAGTACTAAAAATAGTAATGGTAAGAGTTTCATTGTGTGAAAGAAGGACAACAACTCGTAAAGGATCCACGGTAGCTAAAAAGTGGTGCTTACCCTTAGATCTAAAATTAGTCTTCTACTCTAGCCGAGGTCACATCTCAGCCTCTGAAATACGGTCTGCACTCAATAAAAGAAGAGTACAAGATAGTATCAGTATAAAACACTATATACTAATAAGTATCATAGGTCGACTCAGGTTAGAATAAGTATATAGCAAAATCACATAACAAGTAACAGGCACCTCAACACTTAGCAAATAGTTTAGTTAATAGGTAATCATCTCAAGTTTTCAAGTCACTAAATATCACCACAAGAATGCACAAGAGCTTATTTTCAAGTCTTATAACATGGAACCTCTGTCCACATATCTCTCATCAACATATCTAGTATCTCTAGTCTCATTTCAATTCACAATATCAACTCACAGTGAGTAACCAAGCAACAATGCAATGCTAAGCAAAAGAGTGTACACACATGCTAAAAGGACTTATTTTTGCCCAACTAGCTATGACCTGCAGGGGACTCTAGGTGTCCATGTACCATACTGGCATGGTATCCGATCCATAGAAATCATATCAACATCAATATCAATACAACTAGGCTCTAAGATCTATCTCTCATGATATATACAATGTCCAAGACACATTTATACTTAGCCATTTTGACTTACTCATCACTTCCTGTACATCTAACTTATTTATCGAAGCATAACAGGAAAAATATAGATAAATCAAACATGTTCGAAGACCAATCACAAGCTACGTAATTCTACCACATATCGTGTAATAAAATGAGTTTCAACTCCAATTAGAACCATAACCTACCTCGAGTGAAGAATTACTACCCGCAAGCTAACTCACAACTACCTTGCCTTTTCTTAACAATTCGGAATGCTCAAGGTCTATAAACAATAACTATATAAGAGTAATTAATCATTTACTTTCAGGCCTTGAGAATTTAACTCATCAATTCTATATTTAAATGAGGTTTTTAGTATTCTCCAAGGGTTAATTAATCAATAACTAGGCTCATAACATTCATAGAATCAATACCCAAAGCTTTTTAAACCAAGTTCATCCCTTTTTAGTCATTTTTATGCCTAAAGGTCTCACCATTATGGAACTCAAGGTTCCCGTTAGTCTTAATCATGTTAAGAACAATTAAATTCATGCTAGGAGTAAAAAATATACATCCTAGGATTAATTCTAGGTGAAATTACATAAACCCATAGGGTTCTTCCCCAAGTTCATGTTTCTAGGGCTCAAATTCAAGAATTCCACCGTTAGTCCACACCTTAAAGGTCTACAAAGGTTAATGATCAACAAACGAAGAGGTTTTACGGAGTACTTACCTCAAATGGAAAAGAAAGTCCTAGTTTTTTGAGAGAACCACTTCTTAGAGCTCTAGAACGAATTAGGAGTTATTAGAAAATAACTTAGAAAACTGAAACATGTCCAGGTATACTGTCTGATTCCTCATCGCGACGAGCTCGCTTCTCATCGCGACGAGTCATCGCGATGAAGACGACCCGCCACGATGGCCCATCGCAACGAGAGTGCTCTTCGTCAAGACGAATGTCAATTTCCAAAATGTCGATATCTCTCCCCAAACCCCTCATTTCACAATACAGTTTATTTTATAGACATCCTGAATTATTTCCGACGCGACAACTATTATATCCGGAGTTCTATGAACTTGATTTCTGTCCCAAAACTTCCTACGGTACCCTACAATACTCGACTATCCATAAATGGACTCCACACTACCACATAACAAAATATGAGACCCCAACTGTCTCTAAGATACAAAACACTATATTTTCTTTTAAGCTCACCCTAGCTTGAGATTTCAACAACTCTTATCCTAGGGACTTTTCTAGCCGGATACTTATGCCCTTACTTCACTATTACGATGGAACAAATCGTTACAAGATCGCAGGCTTGTGGTCGTGATAGCAATCCTTTGCTGGATGCTCCCTTCGCAAATGCAGTCAATAGTCCACGAACACGGTCCACTTCTGGCAGGCCCCTTTATAAAAATTGTTATTTGGGCTTTTGATTGTCTTGGCCTTGTCTTCCATTTTGAATTGGCAATGTCCACTTACTCCAAGATGGCTATTTTAGGAGTGATCACCATCTAAATTTCTGACAGTTCAAACAACTTTCAACGTTGTTTCCTTCCAAGCTTTACTATGTTCTTTATGTAGTGCATGATAGAAACTATAAACTAAACTTATTATATTATTTGAATTAAACATGGTAAAGAAGGGGAAGTTGTAAAGTTTGCTGGTGGTACTTTATGCACTTCCTCTCTTTTGTAATTTCCCATTCCCAAGTCCAACATTCTTGCTCGTTACCTCTCGGCGATATCAAATTAACTCTATTATTTAAACATGGAGAAACTAAAAACTTTTGACCATAAAAATGTGAAGAAGATATTAAGAAAGGTAGGACTATATCCAAAAAATAACATAAAGCAAGTTTTGAACAAATTCTCTCGTAACATCGGAAAAAAACATCCTATGTCTACATGCATATGACAACCAAGAAAATACACTCTAGGTTATACATTTCCGTTCTTGAACGAATCCAGGCTCAATTTACTCTTGTCTTTGATACAAGCTTGTCATCGCTGCAAAAAGGCAAAATTTAGACAAATTCCCATTAGTACGAACTCAATTATTTCAAAAGAATTTATAAAATTGTCAATAACATATTTACAAAAACAAATTGATATATTTTTCTCCAGTGAAAAAGTAACAAAGTCTTTGGTGAAGAAATTAAAATAGTGCAATTTTTTAGATTTCCATTTAACTCTATAATAGACTAACAAGCCTGGGGTTAGACATCACATTCGAGTATGTATCAAGGCTGATTGCGAAATACTAGCAAAAGATTGCAAGCTATAACCTTGATTTTAAGGCTGATGCTCTTTCTTAAAGATGTATGCATTAATCAACTAAGGCAACCCTTTAACATAATATTCATCTTCTTTATTCCAGTGCTTGAAGGCCCTATTTTTAAAAGGTTATTTTTCTTTCTTGGTCAATAATTAGCCATTTAGTTTCTTCCGATCATCAACCACATTGATTTCTAGTTCTCTAGACAAAATAAGGGTTTCTAACTATTTCACTAGATTCATGTTTTAGTTACTGTATGTCAATTTGTCATATATTTAGCACTATAATAATGACTACCAAAATAAGAAGTTTGCAAGAAAATACAAAACCTTTAATTGATATCTTAGATAAGATTAATAACAAACTGAAGTCTACTATTCTAGTTCTTCTAAGTTAAGTTATTTCTTGAATGCCATTAAAAAATTACAGTAAAAAGAATATATAAAAACATTTAATTAACACACCTTAGTTCTGTTGCTATTCCTTTGCCTTTATAATCCTGAAAATTTCCAAAATATGGCTTGAAATCCCCATGTTCAACAAACGATTGTTTGACATTAGACACTGCTTTAGTTTCAAATTCTTCATCACTGTTGAACCCCTCGAGTGCCTCTCCTTTTACTATTTGAGTGTTTGATCCTTCTCCAATGCAAACTGAATTAGATCTGTTGAATCCATGAAACGGTGATGGATCAAAACTCAACGTACTATTATTATTTCGCTGTTCTTGGATAGCCGCGGCTTGGACCTGGAAAATCTCACTATAAACAAATTGCAATTCCGCCTGATAAAGTTTAATTTGCCGATGCAGATTCAGGATGATTCGATAACATCCTCCAACAGGGTCGCCGGCACGAATATTAGCCTCAAGGATTAACGCTTTCATGGCATTGTCTTTCTGAATGGGCGAAACGTTTTTTAGGACCTTTAATATGTTACTAACACCGAAGAGTTTGTGAGCATTGAGAAAATCCTTTTGCCTTTCGACTGGGAAATAAGGGGCTAACGGACAGTCAGGGATACATCTTCGGCGTTGATATTTGCACGCGGCACAAGCTTGCGAACCATTTCCACCGCCTCCGCCCCTGGAAGCATTAACCCTTGTAGTAGTAGTAGTTGTAGTTGTTCTGAGTCCAGAAGATGCAGTAGTGAGAGAAGAAGGTGAAGAGGAGATATTTTGAGTGTTACTGACAACATTTGTCATCGTTCATATCCTCTTTAGAATCGCCGTTGCAAAACATCCGCTGTTTCCTCACAAAAATGCCAGAATCTAGCACTACTGTAGCGTTTGAAATTGGAGTGAACATCTCCCCCTCAACTAATAAAGAGGTGTGCGCGTAATTCTCGGTAAAACGTGGGTTATATGGCAAATTACGTGTTTTCTTTTCTTTTTACCTTATTTAAATTTACTGTCCTTCCTTAATTGCTTCTCATTTTGGTAAACTGTTTCAAAATGAAGTCTGCCTTGTGTAGGAATTTTAATTGCACAATTCAAATGGTAATGGTAATTTTAAAACGTGCAAACAAAGTCAACGTTGAATTGAGTTTCTTGAAGATAATCCAATGTAATATTATGAGTAGTAACTTCCAAGTCCTACTCCTAATCCAATTAGGCTTCTAATGTTTTCATACTAAGGGTCTGTTTGGGAAGCAGAATTGGAGTGGGCCTATTTGGTTGGTCAGGTAATTATTCGTTAGCAGGTAATTGAGTGTAATTAGAAGGGTAATTACACTCTTCACGGAATGTGTGAATTGCTGGTAATTACATAGTGTTATTACCAGGTTACTTTTAATTTCTTTCTTTTCATTTTTTTAATTTTTTTTTGTTTTAATTAATTTTTATTTCTATGATTTTAAATTTCTATTTTATTTTATTTTTTAAATTTTTATATAAAATATATTTTTTATTTTACATTATTTGTATTTGATTTTCTTACTTCTCATTTTTCAACCTCTACTTTTTAGGTTTCATGCAATTGCTCGCATTATTTATTTATTTTTATTATTTTCTTCATTTAGCATACATGTTTTACTATTCTATTTTTTTTTAATTAAAGTAGAATTCATTGTTGAATAAGGTTATAGACTTAAGTTTTTTTTTCTTCTGAATTATATTTGCTTAAATTATGTAAAAATTTGACAAAAAAATATTATGCTATTTTTTTAATTTTATATTTATGTTATAGTTTCGATTTTAATTTATTTGCTTTAGTAGTATTGACTTATATTTCACATTGCATGCCATTCATTTTTCAGTTAGAATTGATATATTTTGTCAAATATTTAATAATTCTATGAAATTATATTTATAATATTAATCATTTTGTCAAACATGCATTTCATAATTTTCTTATAAATCATGTACTTTTAGTTTTTATGATTAATTAAATTAAAATATACTAACTTGAAAATTATTAACGACTGAGTCCGTCGTTATGGGTAAGCCTTTCGTGCCAAGTTTTGGGTTAGAAAACTTCCGGGTTTGGGAGTTGGAAATTTTAGCCTAGGCTAGTCTCGATCGATTTCGGAGCGAGGTATGGTCTAGGGCAATCCGGGTGAGGATTGGGTAACGTGTCTTGTGTTGAGCTAGTTTTTCTATTAGCTACGACCTTAAGGAGTCCGTGGGACTTTTCGAAAATGAATTCGGGTAAGTAGAACTCCCGGTATTAAGGTTGACATGAAGGAGTTATTCCAGAACGTCAGGATTTAAGGTGTGTTATAAAATGGGCACTTTTGTGAGATTTTTCGAGATTTTGTCTGCGCTACCGTGGCCACCGCTATAGCAAAATAATTTTTGCTATAGCGGAAGTTAACGACGGTCAGCACCGCCATAGCAGTCGATTTCGCTATAGTAGTGTACGGACCGATATAGCAGACTGAGTCGGGTTTTATGCTGAAACTTCTCCAAAAACGTTTTGGAGAAGGGCAGAGACGAAGGAAAGCGAATTTCAGTGAATTGTCACCAAACTCCATCAAAAAGGTAAGGTTTTCGCTCCCCTCTTTGTTATTTCGATTCTCAACCCTTAGAAACTATAATCTACGGGTTTGGGGGAAGGTTTGGGTTAACCTAAGAATATGGAATTCGAGGGAAAAGGGGGATTCTAGGATGTTGAATTCTTGGTTTATGTTGCTTATGGATTTTTTGAATTCTTGTTTTATATTGCTTATGGGTTTTTCATGTCTTAATCACCCTTATTCGCTAAAGGTAACTGTAAAAACAGTAGTTTAGGATGAATTAGTGGTGGGAAAGCCTAGAAATGGGTGGAATGATTATAGCTTTGGCCTGGGGATTGGGATTGTGTATAATCCGGGTATTTTAGGCCGTTGGACTAATGTTAGCATATTGTATAATCATATTTAGATCAAGAACAAGCAAAGGCTTTGAAAAATGGGAAGGCTCTGGTCCAGTAGAGCTTTTGAGTTGTTCGACGTAGGTGATGGTTACTGTTTTTCCCAATATGCAATATGTGTTCATGTACTATCGCTTAGTATTATATGAGTTTGCATGCTTAGGGAATGGAATTATGAATGTCTAGCTATCCTGTGTCAATTATGTGAAATGAACTGGATTTGGTTGCTTGTTGGTTTACAAGTGTGATGTTGTTCATTCTTTATTAACTTGTTGGATTGTGTGTGACATTAGGTTGGCTCGGGTACCACGCCTGATACAAGTTACATATTGGTTGGATCGGGTACCATGCTTGGTACGGGATATTTATTTGTTGGCTCAGGTACCACGCTTGGTACGAGTTTGATTTTACTTGCATTGTTTGTACGTAACTATGGGGTTGATCATAGTGTAAACTGGGATTGCATGTTAAATACGTAGGTGTTGTCTTAGGGATCCATAGTTGGTGCAAGTTATTTGAAAGGAGCCTATGTTATTGTCATGGTGCATTGTGCAATGGCTGTCAGACTTGTTACATGTGATTGGTAAGCTAGAGCGAAGACTTAGAGTCTAGTTGATTGCTGGCTTGTATTACATGTTTACCTTACTTTACTCAGCTTTAGTTTATTATTCATATCTTGTTTATTGGAGCTGACCGATGATCCTACCAGTACACGATGGTTGTATATTGATTCTGCACTTGCTTTACTTTTGTGATTACAGGACATCTTCTGACAGCTGACACGCGACCTCAGTTGTAGTTCCGGCGATTTCAGATCCCAAGAGTGAGCTACTCTTTAGGCTTCCATGGTTTCATCCAGTATATTTCTGGTCCTTTGTTTCAAACCTGGATTCTCTTGTTGTTGGGTTTTTAATTTGTTCGCTCATCCGGGGTTGGGTGGGTATCACTCATAGCAAGTTAGGTCGTGACAAGGATGGTATCAGAGCCCTAGGTTCATTGATCTCATCGTACCAAAATAGGTCTAGTAGAGTCTTGCGAAATGGTACAAAGATGTCTGTACTTTTCTTCGAGAGGCTATAGGACTTTAGGAAACTATCTCTTCTTTCTTCCTTCGTGCTATAACTTGATTCCAATTGGTATTTGGTGATACAATTTAGTACCTAACTCCTTTCACTCTTTTGTCCGCAGATGGTTAATACAAGAAATAATGGAGCGAGAGCGGCGATCCCAGCAGCAGGCCTAAAGGTCAGAGGGAGAGAAAGAGGCAGGGGCAGGGGTGGAGGTAGAGGTAGAGGAAGGGAAGCACCCGCTGAAGGTGAAACTTAGGCAGCTGCTGGACCAAGAGAGGTGATCCCTCCCCCACCCCAGTATCATATTGAGGAGGAAGTGGAGGTTATTGTTGAGGAGGGCGCAGAACAGGAGGAGGAGGAGGCACCGGCAGGAGGTGCAGGCCTTCCCCCTATAACACCCGAAGCATTTCAACAAGTGTGGAGATTTTTGAGTGGGCTGGTAGGTGCTGGAGCCATCGCCACGGGTATTGTAGATCAGATTCTGGGCACTCAGCTAGCGATTACAATGGCTCCTAGGATGGATGCAGCGTTAGGTACTGATGACTTCTTACGTCCGATGCTAGGTCCAGTTATCACTGGGAATGACCATGAGCTGCTGACTAAGTTTTTGAAGCTGAAGCCTCATACGTTTTAGGGTACTAAGAAAGAGAATACTTATGAGTTCATTCAGGACTGTTACGAGAGGCTACACAAGCTGGGCATTGTGCAACAACATAGTGTAGAGTTTGTCACCTTCCAGCTGCAGGGTGATGCTAAGTAGTGGTGGAGGTCTCATGTGGAGTGTCGGCCATCAGCTTTGCCTCCACTGACCTGGACAAAGTTACATGCTCTATTCTTAGAGAAGTATGTGCCCTGCACCTTGAGAGATTGTAAAAAGGATGAGTTTTTGGATCTGGAGCAGGGTAACATGTCAGTCTCAGCCTATGAGGCCAAATTTCATGCCTTATCCTAATATGCTACTCAGCTTTTGGGTACAAAAGAGAAGAGGATTTGTCTGTTTGTGAAGGGCCTGAATAATGAGTTGCAGGTGTTGTCTGTGCATATAACTTCAGCGGGAAAGAGTTTCAACAAGGTAACAAATTATGTGAATAAGCTAGAGGGGGTTAAACAAGTCGGGAAGGCTAAAGTGTTAACCAAGAAGTCCCGGAATGATGGAAATTTTAGTGGTTTATACTCCAGGGGTCACAACCAGCAAGTGTATTCTGCTCGTCCTATTCAGTCAGCCTTGCTAGCTTCTACAGGTGGTCGTCCAGGAGCTAGTCAGTTCTCAGCTCCTAGAGGCCAGGGGGCTTCTTATACTTCTACTAGTAGACCTACTCTTGACCATGTATGCTTTTATTTTGGTGATCCGGGTCACTTCAAGAGGGAATGCCCTCACAGGCAGGCAGGTACTCAGACTCAACAACAGTCTAAGGCTGTGGTTCCAGCGACTAGAGGTGGTTATGCTAGGGGTCATCCACAAGGTGGGTGAGGTAGCTTTCAGGGAGGTCAGGGAGATATAGGGAATAGCAGTGCGGGCAGGGGTGTGGCGCAGCCAGTCAGGGAAGTTGCTCAGATTGATGACCGTGCCCATTGCTATGCTTTTCCAGGGAAGTCTGAGGCTGAGGCGTCAGACGCAGTGATCACAGGTACAATTCTAGTCTCTGATTAGATGGCTTCTATACTGTTTGACCTAGGTCCTACTTACTCTTACATGTCTGTGAATTTTTCTTTGGGTCTGGATTTGGGTTTTGATGTCCTTGATTCACCTATTCATGTTTCTACCTTAGTTGGAGAGTCTGTGATAGTAACCCATATTTATCATACTTGTCCTGTGGTGTTTGTGAGGTTACAGACCTGGGTAGATTTAGTTATTCTGGACATGTTGGATTTTGATATTATTTTGGAGATGACCTGGTTTTCTCCATGTCATGTGGTGTTGAATTGTAATACTAAGACTGTAACTCTAGAGATTTCGGGTAAGGATAGGCTAGAGTGGGAAGGTGTACAGGCCTAAGTCAGCTAAGATCATATCATTTGTCCGAGCTAGGAAGTTAGTGAGAAGGGAGTGTTTGGCCTTCTTGGTTCATCTACGGGATGATAGTGTGGAGTCCGAATCTATTGAGTCAGTTCTGATAGTTTCACAGTTTTACGAGGTGTTTTCGATGGATTCACCTGGCATGCCTCCGGACAGAGACATTGACTTTTGTATAGACTTAGAGCTGGGCATTCACCCGATTTCTATTCCTCCTTACCGCATGGCTCCAGCAGATTTGAGGGAACTTAAGACTCAGCTTCAGAAACTCTTAGATAAAGGTTTTATCCATCCAAGTGCTTCACCTTGGGGTGCTCCGGTATTATTTGTGAAAAAGAAGGATGGTAGTATGAGAATGTGTATACACTACAGGCAACTGAACAAGGTCACCATTCGGAATAAGTATCCTTTACCTCGCATAGATAAACTCTTTGACTAGTTGCAAGGGGAGTCTGTATTTTCAAAAATTGACTTAAGGTCAGGGTACCATCAGTTAAAGATTAGGCTTGAGGATATCCCTAAGATAACATGTTGGACTCGATATTGACATTACAAGTTCCTAGTGATGTCATTTGGGCTGACCTATGTGCCGGAGGCATTCATGAGTTTGATAAATGGGGTATTCAAATCTTATCTGGATTCGTTCGTCATTGTTTTTATTGAAGACATTTTGATTTACTCCAAGAGTAGGGAGGAGCATGGTGAGCATCTTCGTATTATTTTTGACATCTTGAAGCACCAGAAATTATATGCCAAGTTTTCCAAGTGTGAATTTTGGTTGACTTCAGTCGCTTTCTTAGGGAATGTGGTGTCAGAAAAGGGGGTGATGGTGGATCCCCAAAATATTGAGGCAGTTAAGAGTTGGATCCAGCCTAGCTCTGTGCCTGAGGTTAGGAGTTTTATGGGGCTTGCAGGCTACTACCGCAAGTTTGTCAAGGATTTTGTGTCTATTTCTACTCACTTGACAAGGTTAACTCAGAAGGAGGTACCGTTTGTGTGGTCTGACAAGTGTGAGGAGAGCTTCCATAAGCTCAAGACACTTCTTACTACATCTCCCATTCTTTCATTGCTGGTTGAAGGTAAGGATTTCATTGTGTATTGTAATGCTTCACATTCGGGTTTGGGTGTTGTGTTAATGCAGGACAGGAGTGTTGTAGCGTATGCTTCTAGTCAATTGAAGCTTCATGAGAAGAATTACCCAACTCACGACTTAGAGTTGGAAGCGGTGGTCTTTGCACTTAAGATTTAGAGGCACTACCTCTATGGTATCAAGTGTGAAGTAATCATGGACCATCGCAGCCTGCAGCACGTGTTTACTCAGAAGGACTTAAATCTGAGGCAGAGGAGGTGAATGGAGTTGTTGAAAGATTATGATGTGACCATACATTATCATTCGGGCAAGGCTAATATGGTGACAGACGCGTTGAGTCGGAAAACAGTTAGCATGGACAGTTTGGCTTGTTTGGGGGTGTCTAAACGGCCACTGGCTAAGGAGATTCGGGTTCTAGAATCTAAGTTCATGCAATTGGGAGTCTCAGAATAGGGTGGGGTGTTGGCCAGTATTGAGGTCAAATCCACATTCATAGAAGAAATAAAGGCCAAGTAGTTTCAGGATGCACAGTTGAACAAGCTTCGGAGCAAGGTAGTATCCGAAGAGTCCGGGGATGCACCATTGAGCGCTGATGGGGTGAAGATCTTCAAGGGCAGGATTTGTATTCCTCAGGTTGATGACATAATTCAGAAGGTGTTGACAGAGGCTCATGGTTCACGGTATTTGATTCATCGAAGCGTAACCAAAATGTACAAGGACTTGAGGCAACTTTACTAGTGGCCTGGGATGAAAAGGGACATAGCTGATTATGTGTCTAAGTGTCAGAACTATTAGCAGGTTAAGTATGAGCACCAAAGGCCTGCAAGATTTCTTCAAAGAATGCTTATTCCCGAGTGGAAGTGGGAGAGAATAGCCATGGACTTCGTGGTGGGTCTTCCTAAGACCATGGGAAAGTACGACTCTATTTGGGTCATTGTAGACAAGCTGACCAAGTCAGCTCATTTCATTCTGGTCAGGTGGATTATAATTCCCAACAGTTGGCTAAGATCTATGTTGAGGAGATTATGAGACTGCAAGGTGCCACTCTAAATCATTTCAGATAGGGGTACTCAGTTTACCTCCAAGTTCTGGGGTAAGTTGCACGAAGAGTTGGGAACTCAACTCACTTTCAGCATGGGTTTCATCCTCAGACATGCGGTCAGTTAGAAAGGACAATCCAGGTATTGGAGGACATGCTGAGAGCATGTGTGATCGACTTTGGGAGTCAATGGGACCAGTTTCTACTATTGTGTGAGTTCTCATACAACAACAGGTACCACTCCAGTATTGACATGGCACCATTTGAGGCACTATACGAGAGAGGATGTAGATCACCTATAGGGTGGTTTGAGGCAGGCAATGTGAAACCCTTGGGCGTGGACTTGGTAAGGGAGGATCAGGAAAAGGTGAGGGGAATTCAAACCAAGTTGCTAGCAGCTCAAAGCAGGCAGAAAGAGTACACAGATCGCAAGGTAAGAGACATGGATTTTCAGGTTGGTGAGCGAGTGCTATTGAAAGTGTCACCAATGAAAGGAGTTATGCAATTCGACAAGAAGGGCAAGCTCAGCCCTCGATATATTGGTCCATTTAAAATTCTCGAGATTGTAGGACCAGTGTCTTACAGGCTAGCACGGCCGATCTTTTTATTCGGAGTCCATCCAGTCTTTTATGTATCCATGTTGAAGCGATACCATGGGGATGGGGAATACATTATTAAGTGGGATTTAATTTTTCTAGACAAAGATCTTTAATATAAAGAGGAAATATGTAAGACCTAGACCACCGTGAGTGGCACTCACCTAACCTCGGGTGAGCGAACTATCACTTCCCCAAACTTAATCGTTCTAACAGCTCAAAACCAATGCATAAAATAAACTAGCAGTTCAATAACAATAAATCAACCTCATTAATATAAACCTGCGGAAATTACCCCCTAGAATCTGAAAGTCACAGTACCAAACACTTCTACCAATGTCTAGAGTACGAGGATGCAACCCTAAAAATATAAGGAAATAGTCTAAGCTCGAAACAAATGGGCTACAACACTAATGATAGATTCAAGGCAGCTCGATCAAGCGGCTCACCCTTGAAGTCTGGAATGCTGGTACTACAGATGAGGTCGCGTCTGAGCCGCTGGAAGATTGTGTGTACTCACAAGAAGAAAAAGCAAGTACAGTATCAGTACACCATCACTGTGTACTGGTAGGATCATCAGCTAGTTCCAAATAAACAGTGTATAATTCAGTACAACAAATCAAGTACAAGTACAAAAAACATGCAACAAGTCAATAGGCTCCCCTAGACTACAAGTCTCTACCTAGCTCGTTTCACATGAAGTCCACTTCTTATAACTCTAATCCACAATCACAGAATTCGATAACTCATCCTTATTACCTAGCCCGGACCCACCCTGGGATCCCTTCTAACAACACCTAAGTGTTAAACAGACAACCCGACCTAATCCAAGACTAACTCAACAAATATAACAGGATTCCCGGTCACTCAAGGACCACCAGTGAATATCACAATTCAATAAGAACAGCCCGGTCCACTCATGGAACCAATAACAGTAAATGCAATGCAACAATATCAATGACATGATGCAGTAAAATAAACTCATACCAAGCGTGGTACCCGAGCCAATCATTAGTATTTCATACTAGGCGTGGTACCCGTACCAACCATTTGTTATACCCATACCAGGCGAGGTACTCGAGCCAACCGTTAGTATATCTGTACCAGGCATGGTACCCAAGCCAACCGAATGTCAACAATCCACAGTTAAAATAATGAACAAACAACTTGTAAACTAATAAGTAACACACCGTTCAATTCACAGACTGTAAAACAGGACCCTTAGACATTCTACACAATTCCTCTAAGTCATGCAATTCATACAAACACTTATATAAGAGTACAAAATATACAACATTCATAGGAATTCGTAAGCCATCACCTACCACAAAATAATCCCAGCTCTACTCAACCCGAGCTTTCCCGTGTTTCGGATTCCTTTCTCGTTCTTGGTCTAGAATAACATACAAGTACATGAAATTAACAAACAAGGCCTGCACATTACCCAGATTACACCAAATCCCAGAACCCTAGGCCACACATAATCATTCCACCCTTTTCCTGGGCTTTCCCACCGTTAATTTCCCTAGTTCTATCATTTTCACGAATAAAAATGGAGAATTTAACAACATATGATCATTATATTTCACTTTTAACAATCCTCAAGAACTTTCATATTTAGAATCCCCTTTCTTCCTCGGATTCCACCATTCCTAGGTTATTCCAACCTTCTTCCAAGTTCCCTCCTAGCAATTCTACCGCATAGGAAAAGTAGTGCGAAGTTTGGGGAGTAGAAACCTTACCTTAGGGAAGAAAAATGATGAAGAATGGAGGAAAAAATCCTAAAATCTCCCTAGCTCTTCTCCCAAATGAATTGTAGAAAACTGAATTTTTTTGGGGAAGTTTCTGCATTAAAAACCCGTCGGCTCGCTATAGCGGTCCCGCTATAGAGGACAACTTCCTCTATAGCGGTCTTAAGTGGCATTGACTGCCTTGACCACCGCTATAGCAGAGGTTGCTACGGCAGAGCCATTGCGCTCGTCACAGACAGAATGTCCAGAAATCTCTAAAATTTGGTCTTTTTACAACACACTTGCTTCCCCCGATGATCCGAAACAACCCCTCTGCGTCAAACGCACTTTTGGGAGTTCTACTTACCAAATTTCTATTCTTAAAAGTCCCCCGGACTCCTTTATATCTTGGCTACATGGAAAACTCTCTCAAAACAAGACACCTAACCCAATCCTTACCCGGATATCCCTAGACTCCACCTCACTCAAAAACCGGCCGAGACTAGCCTAGCCCAGAATTTCAAACTCCCAAACCCAGAGTTTTCTAACTCTAAAACTTGGCACAATTGGACTACCCATAACGACGAACCCGGTCGTTACAAACTGGTTGTGATTCTTGATCGGGACATCTTAAAGTTGAGGACAAAAGAGATCAAATCTGTGAAAGTTTAATGGAAGTATCATCCAGTGAAAAAATCCACTTGGGAAACAAGAAGGACATGCGGGACAAGTACCCTCACTTGTTTGAAGATTCAGGTACTACACTTTCCTTCTTTTACTTCATATTTTTGGGTTTGATCATTCGAGGATGAAAGATAGATAAATTGGTATTTGTTATAATGGTCGGGTCAATTGTTATGGGTGAATCTTTTGTGCCAAGTTTTGGGTTAGAAAATTTCTGGGTTTGGGAGTTGGAAATTTTGGGCTAGGCTAATCTCGGACAGTTTTGAAGAGAGGTATGGTCTAGGGAAAACTGGGTGAGGATTGGGTAATGTGTCTTATGTTGAACTAGTATTTCTATTATCTAAGATGTTAAGAAGTTCGATGGATTTTTTGTAGATGAATTCGGGTAAGTAGAACTCCAGATATTAAGGTTGACGTGAAGGGGTTATTCCAGAATATTAGGATTTAAGGTGTGTTGTAAAATGGGCACTTTTGTGAGATTTTTCGAGATTCTATCCTGTGTCAACTGCTATAGCGGTTGACATTGTTCTATCACGGCCACCGCTATAGTGAATAATTTCCTCTATAGTGAAAGTAAACAATAGTCAGCACCGCCATAACGATTGGTTCCATTACGACGGCGTCACTATAGTGGTGTACGGACTACTATAGTGGACTGAGTCAAGTTTTATGCTGAAACTTCCCCAAAAATGTTTAGAAACTTTCAAGAACATTTTGGGGAAAGGCAGAGACGAAGGGAGGCGAATTTCAGTGAATTTCCACCAAACTCCATCGAAAAGGTAAGGTTTTCGCTCCCCTCTTTGTTATTTCGATTCTCAAACTTTAGAAACTATAATCTACGGGTTTGGGGAAATGTTTGGATTAACTTAAGAATATGGAATCCGGGAAAAAGGGGGATTTTAGGATGTTGAATTCTTTGTTTGTGTTGCGTATGGGTTTTTCATGTCTTAATCACCCTTATTCGCTAAATGTAACCGTAAAAATGATAGTTTAGGACGAATTAGAAGTGGAAAAGCTTGGTAATGGGTGGAATGATTATATCTTTGGCTTGGGGATTGAGATTGTGTATAATCTGGGTATTTTAGGCCATTGGACTAATGTTAGCATATTGTATAATCATTTTTAGACCAAGAATAAGCAAAGGCTTTGGAAAATGGGAAGGCTTCGGTCCAGTAGAGCTTTTGAGTTATTCGAGGTAGGTGATGATTATTGTTTTTCCCAATATATAATATGTGTTCATGTACTATCGCTTAATATTGTATGAGTTTGCATGCTTAGGGAATAAGATTATGAATGTTTAGCTATCTTGTGTCAGTTATGTGAAATTAACTGGGTTTGGTTGCTTGTTGGCTTATAAGTGTGATGTTGTTCATTATTTATTGACTTGTTGGATTGTGTGTGACATTTGATTGGCTTGGGTACCACACCTGGTTCAGGTTACATATTGGTTGGCTCGGGTACCATGCCTGGTACGGGATATTTATTGGTTGGCTCGGGTACCACGCCTGGTACGGGTTTGATTTTACTTGCATTGATTGTATTCTGATGATGGTTCCATGAGTGGATCGAGTTGTATTCTTGATATGTGTTTGTAGCATGATGGTACTTGAGAGGCCGGGTGGTTGTACGTAACTGTGGAGTTGGTCATAATATAGACCGGGATTGCATATTAAACACATAGGTGTTGTCTTAGGGATCTGTAGTTGGTCCGGATTATTTGAAAGGAGCCTATGTTATTGTCATGGTGTATTGTGCAATGGCTGTCAGACTTGTTACATGTGATTGGTAAGCTAGAGGGAATACTTAGAGTCTAGTTGATTGCTGTCTTGTTTTACATATTTACCTTACTTTACTCAGCTTTAGTTTATTGTTCATATCTTGTTTATTGGAGCTTGCCGATGATCCTACCAGTACACGATAGTTGTGTACTGATTCTGCACTTGCTTTTCTTTTGTGAGTACAGGACATCTTCCGGTGGCTGACACGCGCCCTCAGTTATAGTTTCCGTGATTTCAGATTCCAAGGGTGAGCTAGTCTTTCGGCTGTCATGGTTTCATCCAGTATATTTCTGGTCCTTTATTTCGGACCCAAATTCTTTTATTTTTGGAGTTGCATCCCCATTTTTTTCTAGACAGTAGTAGATGTTTTGGTACGGTGACTTTCAGATTCTAGGAGGATTTTTTCGCAGATTCTTATTATGTTAGTAGTTGATTGTGAATGATAGTTTACTTTAATGCAAACCGGTTTTGAGCTGTAGATTCCACTAAGCGTTGAGTTGTTAATTGATTAGCTCATCCGGGGGTTGGGAGGTGCCACTCACGACTGGTTGGGTCGTGATGATCATATATCAATTATTTTTTATAATATTAGTTTAAAATATATTTATTAATTAATATATTTTCAAGAGACAATATAAATTTCAAATTCTTAATTTAATATTATTTATAAAGATCTTTATTTGTTATTAATTTTTAATAGTCAACTTTTATCCTAAATTTTAATATAAGTATGTAATTACAGTTGAGCAATCAAATCGTACACTTGTAATTACATTATGACAAATAAACAGGTCATGATAGTTACTATACTATGTAATTATTAAGCTATGTAATTACTACCTAGTAATTACATCTATTTCAATTACCAAGTGATTTCCAAATAGACCCTAAAAGAAAATGATGCGGTGGGATGAATTTCTCATTTTCCTCTTTTTCTTGTAGTGTTTCAAAATTATTTTTTAAAAGCATGTTGATCAGTCCAAATAGACCTGTAAAATCTTTAATATATATAAACGCTTTTAGCAAAATCTTTTCTACTTGCATATCGAACACAAGAAAATAAGATTTTCTTGCAAGTAGAAAAGATTTTCCTAAAAGCATTTATATATATCTAACGCAAAATTTTAAAAAAAAATTAAGGGGGGGGGGGGGGGGGTAAGATTTTTTTATTTTTATTTTTAAAATAATTTTTTTTTAAAAAAGTTTAGGGGGAGGGGGGGTTGGGGTACTAGGTAGGGGATGAGATGGAGTAGAAAAAGAATAATTTTTTTAAAAGAAAAAAAAATATCTCTTATTTAATTGTTAAATTCTTAGCATTTAATTTTTAATTTTTTTTTTTGATTGTATATATATATATATATATATATATCTATGTGTATGCCATATTAGCATAAAATTGCACATGTACACGTGTGACATAGAAGGGGTGTGTTTAAATTCACTTAATCAAGTTGAGGGGTATTTTTAAGGCTGTCAATAGTTCAAGGATTAAAGTAATAATTCGCGCCAAGTTTAGGGGTGTTTTCAATACTTATCTGTAAAATAAATAAGAAAACTTATCGCACTTCACTTTAGGGATGAATATAATCCCTTCATCATATGTTTGGCACCAGAAAAACTTTATACGACCCTTTATAGGACTATTTTATTATTCATGAACGTAAATAATAAAATTGTATATTCTGTTTCCAACAAGTTTGAAATGAAAAGATTATATACTTTATCCTTATCATTATTTAGAAAATATTTTATTCATATTCTGCATTCACACCAAATTATTTATTGATTTACGATAATAATTATTTCCCTCGTTCTAATTTATGTGGCACAATTTAACTTGGTACAAAGTTTAGGAAAAAATTAAAACTTTTAAAACTTTTGGATTAAAACAAACCTTAGATATTTGTGTGACTGTAAATTATTTCATTAAGGATAAAAAAAATTAATGTTAAGTTATTTTTAAGTGTAGAAATGTGTAACATAAATTGAAACATATGGAGTAATAAATTGAGAAAAAATCTATAATAATCAATTATAATTAGTGATAAAAAAAATTAAAAAGATATCTATAGTATATTCATTAATTTGATGTAAAATCAAATGTAAATAGTTTTTGTTTCATGTATTATGTGATATGATCCAATAAGGCAAGAACTAGGACCATCAAAGAATTTTCTAACACCAACTGAACTAATGGAATCAACCTAATCATACCAATTGTTAGGTTGCTGTAAATCATTTCATTAAGGACAAAAATAGAATTTTAAAGTTAAATTATTTCTAATTATAGTAAGGCGATATTCTTTTTGGGTCAGACTAAAATGGAAAGGGTGCCACATAAAATGGTATGGAGGGAGTAAATATTTGTATCTTGGGTATTTGTAGTATTGAGAAGTATTAAGTTTTTTAATGACTACATATTTATTAGTTCAACTCAAGTAGGAGTGTTCATGGTGCGATTTGACTCGACTTATGCTTGAAGGATTAAAAGGAAATCAACCTAATTAAATCAAATTCTTTAATATTCAAAATGAAACCAAAATAAGTTATATTTATATTTATATTATATTAAAAGCACCAAGTTCCTTAGAAATATTGATTGAGTTTTTTGTCCTCCATTAAAAGACTCTAGAATAGACAAAACTATTTGTTTGCAATAAATTTTAAAATGATGAAAAATAAATTGCAAATCACGATTAAAATATGACGAAACAGATTTTTATTGATAAGTATTGTAAGTACACTTCGATTCCTCCCTTGGTTCTAATCTCTGATTTTTCTCTGTGATTCGAGAGTTGTTCATAGCGTATTTCTCGAATGTAGAATGATATCTTCTTGCGATATATTTGATGCTAGAAATGTCGAGCGACAGCTTTGACAAATGCATTATTTGATGCCTTGATCTCCTTGTGAATATCCTACGAGTTTACGGGATATTCAAGAAGCCTCTTCAAGGGAATATGCTATCCTTTAAATATGTGTGATTTAGGGTTAAGGCTTGAGTAACCTTCAAGCTAGGATTTAGGGTAGAGTAGTCTCCAAGAAACATGATAGAGTACCCTTCAGGAAAAAAGATAGAGTAACCTCTAAGAAACCTAACAGGATTGGGCTTGTCTTATAGAGTCCCATAAAATTTCAATGTCTACAAATGCTTCCTACTTCAAGGCTTGTTGGAGTGTAGGCTTGATTAAACTCATAAACGAGACTTAAAGTACCCATAAAAATGAGATCTAATCTTTGTGATTTTGTGACTTTAGATTTGCATATTTGATTTGTGAGAGGAGATGAAGGGTAGATTTGGCCCACTGAGCATTTTAAAGTGATGAAAATAAATTGTAATTCACAATTAAAATATGATAAAATAGATATTTTTTGGTAATTAGGGAACATTTTATTACCAAAGTAAGCACTACAGCACAAACAAAAACAAAATTAACTGTCAGGTACCTGGACGTAGTCCCAGGTCCAGCTATGACATATCTACTCCTCTACCTCATTTGCATGATTAGCTAGGATAATAGTTTAGGGAAGATAGTATTCTAGCTAGATTTGGCTTACTACAAGCTCGTAGATACACCTCTTGGATCACTTTCTTTACGATTGCTTCTGTTGTTCATCTCTTCCCGTGGAAAACAATTTGATTCCTCCCATACCAGACCTGATAAACACCACCTGCTAGGACCATGCGATAGATAACTGAAACTGCTCTATTTGTTGTGTGATAGGATTCCATCCAGGCGCATTCAGCTGCCCAGTCCTTAGCATTTCTTGTAATTCTTTGCCAACTTAGTAGTTTAGTCCAGATAGCTACGGCTATGGGGCATTGGAAGAACAAATGTCCAATAGTTTCAGTGGTCTTTTTGCAAAGAAGACACAGTGGATCTACATCAACACCCCATTTAATCAACCTAAATTCTATTCCATACAGTGGATCTACATCAACACCCCATTTAATCAACCTGCCTTCGGTATAAGATTTTCCATTAGCAACTAAGTACACCATGAACAACCACTTGGGAGGGTCTGGATTACTACAAATTAGTCTCCTCCAACTCACTCTCGGCAAAGGCCCCATAAGCTTCAAGTATATTTTCCTTATAGAGAAAGACTCGACTGCTAGTTCTTCGTCAACATTCAATCCAGCTACCTGCATGTGATATACAACTTTGAAGATTTTCTGAATAACCCACAACTTGTCCTTTTTGTTTCAAAGATTCCATAACAGTTTACACAGGGCAGCCATATTCCACAATCCTATGTTCAGCAGATTCAACCCTCCAGCACTCTTAGGCATACATAATCTATCCCATTCTATTAGTGCTTTTTTTGATAGCTCAATATTACTTGTCCATAGGAAGGTTCGACATATTTACACTATTTGCTCAACCACTCATTTTGGCAACAGAAACACCTGGGATCAATAGGTTTGTATGGAGAATAGGATGCTTTTAAGTAGCTGCACTCTTCCTGCATAAGACAATAATTTTGCTGTCCAGGAGGTTACTCTGCCTAACATTCTGTCAAGGAGTGGCTGACACTGAACAAATGAGAGCCTTTTGGTACTTAGTGGAACCCCTAAGTACCTAAACGGAAGAACTCCTTTTGTCATGCCCAACATCTCAAGTATCTGGCATTGTACTTCATTACTGACCCCTCCTCCCTAAATAAATGGAGGACTTCTGGAGGTTAGCCTGCAACCTTAAGGCACATGAGAATTGATGAAATTACTCAATCAAGTTTTGGACTGATGGTAGATCGCCTTAACTGAACATGAGAAGGTCGTCTGCAAATCCTAATTGAATTATTTGTAGTTTAGCACATCTAGGATGAAATTTGAATGTTGCATCTAGTTGCAGCTGCTTCATGAGTCTACATAGGTACTCCATTGCAAGGACAAAAATATAAGGAGAAATTGAATCACCTTGCCTAAGTCCTTTTTTTTGCGAAAAATGGCTTTGAAAGATTTCCATTGATAATAATGGAATAAGCCACTGATGTAAGGCAATGCATTATCCATTTAATGAATACTGAGGGGAAGTCTAGGCTAATAAGAATTTTCTCCAAATATGCCTATTCGATGGAATCATATGCCTTCATCATGTCCACCTTCAGCATACATCTTGAGGAAATGTGTTTCCTCCCATATCCCTTAACTAACTCATGTGTGAGTAGTATATTATCTGAGATTAGTCTTTCTGGCAGAAAGGCACCCTGGGTAGAATCTACTAGGACATCCATCACTGGTTGAATCCTTATCGTGAGGAATTTAGATATTATTTTGTACACCACTGTACAATAGGAGATGAGGCTAAACTCCTTTATTGTGGCTGGATGCTTGACCTTTGGTATCAGCATTACTGTAGTATAATTCACCGGAGGGTAAAGTTTGTCCTTTTGTAAGAACTCCAACACTGCTTCTATGATATCCTCCCCAATGATTGCCCATGTTTTTTTAAAGAACAAAGCATTAAATCCATCTATCACAGGGGCCTTTTGATCATCAATAGACTGCACTGCTGATACAATTTCCTCTTTTGTCACAGGGGTGATGAGCCATAGTTGTTGTTCTCAATTGAGTGTAGATCCTGCTCTCATAACATCTTTATCAATACTAGGTAAGTTCACAGCTGCATATCCCAGAAGATTTTTATAAAAGTCTAGTATATCCTTTTCCACTTCTGCTTCTGATACCACTGAGTTCCCTGTTGTAGTGACCAAGCTCCTGATCATATTTTGGGTTGTCCTACACTTCATGCACGTGAAGAAGTAGGTTGAGTTTGCATCCCCTGATTTAAGCTAAGTGACCCTAAATATTTGCTTCAATATACTCTCTTCCACTGAGTGCTATTTCCCTAGTTGTTCCTTTAGCCTAACTTCCTCTTTGAACAAAGATTGAGCACACCTGGTTGCCTCATTTGGTATTGCAAGTCAGCTAGCTCTTTCCTGATATTAATCAGTTTAGCTTCATAGTTGCGATATTCTTTCTTGTTCAGTTCCTTAAGGGCATCTTGTACCTTCTTCAAGTTTTTCCATAACCTTTGCATTGAGTCACCTGTCACCTTGACTTCCCAGGCCCCCTCCACTAGGGATATAATTTTGGGATATTCTATCATACAGTCGAAGAATCTAAATGGTTTTCCTCCACTGCTTTCTCCCCCTTCAATTAGTACACTCAAAGGCGAGTGATCTGAAAAACTTGGGTCTAAGACATGAGTTTCCAAATGTGGCTAACATTGTATCCAAGTTGCATTTACCAAGGATTTATCTATTCTTCTATAAGCATGATGATTCATCCATGTGAAATTCCTCCCTACACACTTCATCTTCTCTATTCCCAAATCAATTATGAAGTTACAAAAGTCACGTATTTCAGAGTCTTGTACTGGTGCACCATGAGTTTTGTCTTGTACATGCCTAATTGCATTGAAATCTCCTATCACTAGTCAATGAGATGTCATAGAGTTTGAGATGTCCAAGAGGTCCCTCCACAGTGTCTTCCTATCATGTGTAGTGTGCAAACCATATACAATAGTGACATAAAATGTCATATTAACTGCATGAATTCTCAAACACCCATGTATATACTGCTCATCTATTTTTAGGATTGAAAAATCACATTGTCTAGCATCCCACAAACACCAGATTCTCCCCTTTCCTCTATTCTGATAGTTATGCTGACATTGCCATCTTGGTACCAACTTCTGGACTATACTAGCAGCATTCTTCTATTGCACTCTATGCTCCACTACAACTAAGAATCCCACTTTGTTATTATGTATAAAAACCTGCAGCTCCTTCGGCTTATAGGCCTGGTTAAGGCCCCGTACATTACATGTAGTTAATCGCATTGAGCAGGAATGGATTTACTTAGGCAACCAACACCTGTTATGCCCCCTTGCCCCTCTACACTTCCTATTATATCACCTCCTTGGTCAGCACTCACCAACAATGGATTGAAGACATTATTGATAGGTAGATTATGGGGGTTGTGCTTTATCATAGCTGGAGACCTCTTTTGGCAACCTGCCAATCACTCTCGTTGACAGTTGAATTGCTGCATTCACCCATTTGTCTAATAGTTGCATCCCTAATTGCTTGTTGAGTTATCCCTACATTCATAGTCACTATAACAAGTTTCGAAGTACTCTTAGGGCCCTGATTTTATTAATAAAATAGATTTCTTATTAATAAATATTGTGAGTATAATTTTATTCCTCCTTTAATTCTTCTCCGTGATTTGAGGGTTGTTAGTAGCATATTTCTCGAATGTTAGATGATATGGACCTCCTTGTGATGTATTTGATGCTGGAAACATCGGATGACAGCTTTGAAATATACAATATATAATTTTTTGATCTCCTTGTGAATATCCTAGGTGTTTATGGGATATTCGAGATGCCTCTTCAAAGGAATATGCTACCATTTAAATAAGCCTGATTTTGGATTAAGTATTGAATAGCCTTTAAGGTAGAGTAACCTCTAAGAAACATGATAGAGTATCCTTCAAAAAAAAAAGGATAGAGTATCCTCAAAACCTAACATGATTGTAACGACCGGATCCATCGTTATCTCAGGAATCACGATATCGCAGAGATTTAGGAACAACTTAAAAATATTTTGTATTAAGCAGAGTTGATGTGACGAATAATTTATAATTTTTAAATTTGGTCTAGACTGACGTCACTCCGCTATAGCGGTATTTATTCCACTATAGCAGAACTGCTATATCGGATGGCCATCCGCTATAGCGGGGTGACGAGAGGCAGTAGCATGTTACACGATTTTAAGTAAAAGACTTCTCCTCCTCAGTTGAAAAACAGATGAGGGTTTCTCCAAGAACTATCCTAGGCTGCTCTAAGGCTTGGAAGCCATGAGGAGGAGGGATTTTGGCAAAAAAGATGCAAAGCAACAAATTTTGGGATAGTTATCTAGGTGGGAACGCCTTCACAAAGCCATAAAATGCATCGGGGACTGCTTGACATCCAGGTAGGCTAGGTTTTCTTATTGAGTAGATTGACCTGTTTACATTTTTATACTTATTGTATAGTTGAAAAGGAGAATCCATGCTTAGGCCTTCGGGCATGGAGTCTGGTGGATTGTGGTGTTGGTTATGTATGAATTGAGATTTGGTTGGGTATTATTATCTTGTTGTCATAATTCGGGCTGTATATCTGAATTAGGAATGACAATGATAGAATTCAGGGACTAGGATGTCGAGAAGGTTCAGGGAATCGAAAATCTTGGGTATCTAAATGGAATTACTGGAAAAAGGGGAGTCCTGGGAAGGATTCGGTATAAAAGGACAGAATAACTAGGATGGTTGAACATTTCAAGGGTTGGGGAGGTTCTCCCCTATTGTAATTTGGTCCTAGGAGAAGTTCAGGACTAAAGAATAAAGGAAATTACTAATTATGTGTAAAAAGGGACGAATGGGGGATTTGGTTTTCGAACGGGACCAAAGGTTGAGTTACGTACCCGGGGTAAGGATAGGTGATGATTCTTGATTTCTAATATGCATTATGTGTTTACGTACTATTTCATAGTAGGGTATGAGTTGCATGATTTAGGGAATGAATCGTGAATTTCTAATTGTCTGGTAATCAGTCTTGTGAAATGAACTTCTTTTGTTTGCTTGTTGGTTTTACAAATATGTTTGTTCATTGGTTGTGATTGATTTGGACTTGTTATGACATTCGATTAGCTCGGGTACCACACTTGGTATGGGTATACTAACGGTTGGCAGGGGTACCATTCCTGGTATAGGAATTACTAATGGTTGGCTCGGGTACTATGCCTGGTACAGGAATTTCTAATGGTTGGCTCAGGTAACACGCCTGGTATGGGTTGTTTTAATTGTATTACTAATTCTTCCGATGGTTTCATGAGTGAACCGGGTTGTGTTTCTGAAATTGTGATTAGTGCATATGGTCCTTGAGAGGTCGGGTCATTATTATTTGATTATGAGTTTGGTCTTGGTGTAGACTGGGGTGCATGTTTAACACTTAGGTATTGTCAGGGAGATCCCAGGGTGGGTCTGGATATGTGGAATGGAAATGTTTAGTGTTGTCTTGATTGTTGAAAATGGTTATAAAGTGCATTACATGTGGTTGATAAGCTAGGAGAATGACTGAGAGTCTGGCGTTGTGTGACTAGCTGGTATTATCACAGGGAGAATTGTCCAGGGATCCTTGAGAGGTCTGGATACTTGTGAGTAGTACCATGAGTGTAGTGGGTCTGGATTGATAGTCACTGGGTTATTTCTGGGTGTATAGCCATAGGGGTTGACTAGAACAACGAGGTGGTAGTCCGGGTCTTGGCTAGGGGTTGGACTAGTGTGAAGTGACTTAGGAAGTCTAAGGTTAAGATGACTTGGAAAGTCTAAGGTTAAGATGACTTGGGAAGTATTAGGTTAAGGTGACTTGGGAAGTCTAGGTGATAAGTGTGACTCGAGAAGATACATGTATTGGGGGTAATGCTAGAGTGGTCGGTTGAGATCGGGTCTGGTAAAGGTGGAAGTTGGTACGAGTGGATTCGAGTTGACCGATGATGCCTACCAGTACGTGTATTTGTACTGATTCTACTCTTGCTATACCTTCTTGGGTATAGTCTGGTTGAAGGGTTGGTGATGTTTAATAGGTACATGATGACGGAAATCTTCAGCAGCTTCTACTCTTGTTCCATGGTGGGAGCTTTGTCATCTGACTTTCCATTGTATTACTCTGTAGTAGCTCTTCTACCTTCTTAGGCTAGATCGTAGGGAGGGTTGTTTTCCCAGTTTTGAAAAGACTTCACCGCATTTCTTTGGAAAAGGATGTTTTTTGAAACAAGATTGTAAATGCTTTCACATATTAAAATGTTAGGATTATATTTTTATTTTCTGTTTTCCGAAAGCACCTGTTGGTTCAGGTTGTAAGGGTTCGTCTATGTAGGAGGTTAGAGTAGGCGCCCGCACGGCCTGGTAGGTTAGGTCATGATAGATGGTATCAGAGCCTAGGTTACCGGTCTCCCAGTACAAGAGAAAAATATCGAATAGAGTCCTGCAGATTGGTGTGTTGAAGTCCACATCTAATCCTTGGGAAGCTATGAAGCATTCTAGGAAACATCCCTTGTTTCATTCCTTCATGCGGTTTGTTTACTTGCTTGTACGGGTTGAGTCCAATTGGTGTCTCGACAAGAAAAATGAAGTCTTTTGACTCCGGCAGTTGTGAAAACAAGCAAGAGGAGTGTGAATAGGGAAGGTTCCAATTGGTATCTGGCCTGAGAGGCTGCGGTAAGACATGTATGATAGTCTAATGGCCATCCATGGGACAAATAGAGAGTAAATTTATCTGACTTGATTCATTGAAGCCTAAGTTGAAATGTTGTGTGTTCAGTGCTTGTATGACTTACTTGATTGATATGTGATTAGTTGCCGTGTTGTGAATTTATGGGTCTAAAGGTAGTCATAATTTGAATTGGTATGATTGATTTGTGGTAAAATGCAATGTGCGTGGAGTTAAGATTTCATGTTATTTTCAGAAAAGGACTCATCATTGGTTAAGATGGTGAGGGGGAGGGATTTACGATTGTAGGAAAACTTCAGTTTTAGGACAGTCAGGACTTGGTTGGAAACCATGGGAATAACGGGATTTTCCCAGCGGGATAGCGGGAAGGTGTTATTGTGATTAACTTTCTTCTGTATATCTTTTATGATTGCTGATAATTGGATGCTAAGTTTTGATCTGTACATTGCCAGGAATGGTCTTGGAGGTTGTTTAAGACCATGGCGGAATTGACGGGGTTAGACAGTGAAAATCGAGAAGGGGGATGAGTACACCTGCTGAAAATTTCAAATTTTTGGACTGTTACCGTTGGGACTGTCATAGCGGACCTACATCGCTACGTCGATCCCTCTATAGTGGTATTTTTATCGCTACAGCGGTACCACTATAGCAAAAAGGAAACCGCTATAGCGAAAGAGTGCAGGGCAGAATGCCTGCCCTATTTTCCCCTGTTTTCAATTTCATTCCCGAGGCCTTAAAATGCAATGGTTAAGCTATAAATTGCTATGTAAAACCAGGAAATCATATATATGGCTAATACAGTATGCATATAAGTCAAAATTTCTGAAAACTAGCATCCACATGCTTTAAAATGAGGGGAAAAGGAAACGAAAATACTATCTAAAACAAACCCCAAACGAAGGCGAAACCCAAAAGGCAGTAAATAGTCTTAATAAAGAGGGGAGGGGGGAGGTCCTAAGCCTCATCATCACTCAGGAAGGGGAACTCCTGCCTGTCTTTGAGCTCAAGTATGGGAAGCTCCTGACCCGGGGTGATGCAAGAGAACTTGACCTTGACGGTCTTCCATATTCGGGCAAACATGCGATCCCAGGAGCGCCTCTTCTTTTTCTCTTCCTCTAACTCCCTGCGGAGTGCTATAAATTCCTGAGCAGAAGGGGGCGGGACTGCACCTCCATCATCAGTGTCCTCCATGAACTTCTTGATAGCGGCCAGATTCTCCTCGAGCTGGTGACTAGAAATTTGGGGCTGAGGCTGGGAAGGGGCAGGGGTGTCATCATCATCATCATCGTCAACCTTCTTAACCGGCTGGATGCTTCCTGGTTCATCCACTTTCCTCTTCTTCTTGGATGAGACCACTTTCACTCGGAGAGGGTCGAAGGGGTCATCCATAGCTACCTCTAATTCGGTGTGATCCTCAGGCTCCCCAACCCGCCTGCACAATTCGGACACCAAGCCCAGAAGATAAGGGCCCTTCCTATGACCCCGGTAGAATTCCTTCCACTCGGATATGATTTGTTCCCCCACATTCATGATAATGCCCTGCATGGCACAAGCAATCACCAGGGCCTGGGCATAAGTCATATCACTTTTATTTCCCGATAGGCAAATTCTTTGGGATACCAAATTTAACCACATCCTAGCATCAGTAGAGAAGTAAGCACTAGTGATGCCCTCAGGACTAGGCCAGTAGACTTGATCTCAGAACTCTACATCTACCAAGGTATCTCTCAACCATGTCATATCCCAAAGTCTAGCCTTGGCCTCGTATACAGCATTAGAGACGTGAGGCACTCCTAGCACCTCATTGATTGTCTGAGCGTCCACAGGGATATCTACCCCTCGGATTCAGATAGTGGGGTTGGGATCATCCCAAAGGACGGTAGGAAGTATGGCGTAGAACTCTCGCACCCAACTTGTATGAGTGGGAGGGGCAGCCACTTCCAACGAGCCCCAGTTGAACTCTTAAAGTCTGCGATGGAAGGCAGCTGCTTTTCCATCCATCCCTTCCATTTTGCACCCCCTTTCATAAAAAAAATGCAGTCTCCGGTAATCCATGAACCTCTCCCAGCTAGCTTCATCGGGGAAATTCTCATATGGATACACGGGAAATTGTCCTTTAATTATTGGGTGTGATAACTTGCAATATAATAAGGGGTGGGGTTAGAACTCGATAAGGCCTAAGGGATTAAGAAAAAGGGGGGAAATTTTCTAAGTGTTAGCCTGGAGGGGCTACTGTTTTGTGGTAGTCTGCTATAGCAGATGATCGTCCGCTATGGCATAACCGCTATAACAGATATTTCTCTGCTATAGTGGGACCGCTATAGCAGAACCCAATTGCTATAGCGGTATTCATTATTCCAGAAACTCCAAGGGTATAACAATGGTGCCCCTTGACCCAAAACTCTATTTTTAACAATCCAAGTTCAGATCTGTGCTTCTAAAGTATCCTATTATAGTTTTATACAAAAAATTAGACATTATAACCCCTAAACTCCTGTCCAAATCACAAGTTTATTCAAGAACAACCCTTCACCCCCACACCATTTTTGGCCAAAAAGTACTTAATCCTTATGCCCAGAACGTCGGGGAGGCATTATAAATGTAAGGGAGCAACCATGCTACGGGAAATTCAACAAAAAAAAATCCAACCCAAGTTCAAGTTCAAAAAGACAACTACAATGTATACCCCAAATCCTTGTTTTCTACCCTAACCATGTATAAATTCATGCAAGGAAGTAGTAGAGGGAGTAGAAGTGATTATTACTTGAAATTTCTGACGTTAGGAGCGGGGTGATTAGGAGAATAAGGGAGTATTTTGAAAGGAAATAGAGGGGAATAGGGATGAAAACCCATTTCTCCCCTATTTCAACCTGTTGCCAACCGCTATAGCAGTCGGTACTCTGCTATAGCAGAACTGCTATAGCGGTATAATGTCTGCTATAGAAGACGTGTCAGTCCATTTTATGAAAGGAAAGGTTCTCCCGGGTCTTTTTGAATTCTTTTGCTCTGACATGACACGACACCCCGAATGTTTTGGGTTCTCGAGAAAGTCACGCGTAAAAAAATTTCCCTAGAGCGGCTCGAAAAATTTCCCAAGAAGCGGGATCTATTATTTTCTTCGAGTCGATGTTTCTAAATAAGGGAAGGTTTTGGTATTTCACGAAGGTTCATAAATACACGATCGTTTGGGACCATGAGATCCCCGGGCTAGTCCTCTACATCTTGTTATTTTTGGGATCGTTTAGGGATGAACGATGGGTAAATTGGTATCTTTTGTAATGACCAGATCCGTTGTTATTTCAGGAATCACGATATCGCAGGGTTGACGTGACGGACAATTTATAATTTTGAAATTTGGTCTGGGCTGACATCACTCTGCTATAGCGGTATTTATTCCGCTATAGCATAACTGCTATAGCGGATGGTCATTCGCTATAGCGGGGTAATGGGAGGCAGTAGCCTGTTACGCAATTTTAAGTAAAAGACTTCTCCTCCTCAGTTGGAAAACATATGAGGGTTTCTCCAAGAACCCTCCTAGGCTGCTACAAGGCTTGAGAGCCATGAGGAGGAGGGATTTTGGCAAAAGGGACGCGAAACAATGGATTTTTGGATCATTATCCAGCTGGGAATGCCTTCACGAAGCCAGAAAATACATCAGGGACTGCTTGGTGTCCAGGTAGGCTAGGTTTTCTTATTGAGTAGATTGTCCTGTTTACATTTTTATACTTATTGTGTAGTTGAAAAGAAGAATCCATGCTTAGGCCTTCGAGCACGGAATCTGGTGGATTGTGGTGTTGGTTATGTGTGAATTAAGATTTGGTTGGGTATTATTATCGTGTTGTCATAATTCAGACTATCCATGTGAATTAGGTATGGCAATGATAGAATTCAGGGACTAGGATGTCGGGAAGGTTAGGGAAACCAAAAATCTTGGGTATCTAAATGGAATTACTGGTAAAAAGGGAGTCATGGAAGGATTCAGTATAAAAGGATAGAAATAACTAGGATGTTTGAATATTTCAAGGGTTGGGGAGGTTCTCCCCTATTGTAATTTGGTCCTAGGAGAAGCTCGGGAATAAAGAATAAAGGGAATTACTAATTGTGTGTAAAAAGGGACAACCGAGGGATTTGGTCTTCGAACGGGACCCAAGGTTGAGTTACGTACCCGGGGTTAGGGTAGGTGATGGTTATTGATGTCTAATATGAATTATGTGTTCACATACTATTTCATAGTACTGTATGAGTTGCATGTTTTAGGGAATGAATTGTGAATGTCTAGTTGTCCGGTAATCAGTCTTGTGAAATGAACTTCTTTTGTTTGCTTGTTAGTTTTACAAGTATGTCTGTTCATTGGTTGTGATTGATTTGGACTTGTTATGACATTCGGTTGGCTCGGGTACCACGCCTATTATGTGTATACTAACAGTTGGCTCGGGTACCATGCCTAATATGAGAATTACTAATGGTTGGCTCGGGTACCATGCCTGGTACGGGAATTTTTAATGGTTGGCTCAGGTACCACGCCTGGTATGGGTTGTTTTAATTGCATTACTGATTCTTCTGATTGTTCCATGAGTGGATCGGGTTGTGTTTCTGAAATTGTGATTATTGCATATGGTCCTTGAGAGGCCGGGTCATTATTATTTGATTGTAGTTTGGTCTTGGTCTAGACCGGGGTGCATGTTTAACACTTAGGTATTGTCAGGGGGATCCCAGAGTATTTTCTGTTTTCCGCAAGCACCTGTTGGTTCGGGTGGTAAGGGTTCGTCTATCTAGGAGGTTAGAGTAGGCTCATGCACGCTCGGTAGGTTGGATCGTGACAATGATTGGACTCGTTTATAGAGCCTCACAAAATTTCAATATGTACATTGTCATTTATTATTTTCTTCAAATAATTATTATTTAGTTATAATTCTAATGTATAGGACTTTGAAATTAATTAAAGTTATAGATATTAAATTTTTATATGTAGTTCAAAATTGACTAAAATTTTGTCTCTTAGATATTTTCTTACTTTAAGACTTTAAAGTTAATTATAATTTTATTAACTTATAGCAATTCTTTCTTTATTAAACTAACTAATTAAATTTGTAGAAAAATAGAAACGCATTAAAGTCATGTTAGGAAAATATCAAGCACTTTGAGTTCCTTTTATGTTCAAAAGTCTTTTATTATTATTATTATTATTATTATTATTATTATTATTATTATTATTATTATTATTATTATTATTATTGTATATTAAACATTAACCAATTAACTATTCAACTTCAAATTTTTACTTTACTTGTAGGATTCAAAAACTAATGTACATTTTGTGAAGTAATATTTTAAAATCTTTTATGATTACCGACTCAAAAAAGTAGATAAAAAATTCAGCAATTAATAATTTACTCACACAATATTTATGTATACACAATAATTTTTTTATATGTGCTTATTATTAATTAATGTGATATATACGTGCAAAATACGTACACTTAACTAGTCTATATTATATTAAGGGAAAAAGACATGGTATGGTCACTCGGCCAAAGTAATTCCACCAAAAATGATCATTTCAAAATAAAGTCATTTTATGGCCACTCGGCTATTTAAATTCCATGTGCTTGCCATGTATACGATATGTATCAAAATTGTATAATTATTGTATATGATATGCATATGTATATGATTTCTATAGAAACTGCATAGGATGTGTATAGAAACTATATAATTATTGTATATAATATTTATTTGTATAAGATTTTAATAGAAACTTGTCACGACCTAAACCGCCGCGAGTGACACCCACCCAAAACCCCGGTGAGCGAACCAAGTAACCAAGTCAATACTTAACTAAACTAATAGCTAAAACTAGTTTCATAAATAAAAGCAAGATCTCATGTCTATAAGTTTTATTAGAATAGGAATAGGAATAGTATATAGAATCCTAGTTAGAGTTAGAATAAGAATAGTATATAGAATCCTACTTGGTAAAGGATTGTTATCTAGTGTCTATATATAGGATCGTTGTGTAATAATGTAGACACAATTTAATAATATTTCTTCTCCTATATTTCTCACATGGTATCAGAGCCAGACCCATTTAAATTCTTTGTTCACCGTTGTTGGGCCCCCATATTATATTATTCATGCTACAGTTAACTAGGTCTTGGCGTGTGGGGGAGTGTTAAATGTCCCACATCGGCTATGAAATGGGTAATTGGTCTCCTTATAAGGCTTGGGCAATCCTTCTCCCTTTGAGCTAGCTTTTTAGGGTGTGAGTTAGGCCCAAGGTTTAGCTATTGTAATAGGCTTGGACACACTCGTGAAGTATGCTATTCTCGACCTAAGTGTAGTTATTGTAATAAGCTTGGACACACTCGTGAAGTATGCTATTCTTTGTATGGTCGGCCACCTAAAAATGTTCATGTTGCTCAGCCTAACACCACAAGTAATAAATGGGTTTATTTATCTGAAGAGGAATACAATGAGTATCTTCAATATCGAGCAAGTAAGAAAACATCTCTACCAGTAGCCTCAACTGCATAGTCTTCTACCTTTGGATCATGAGTTATGGATTCAGGCGCTTCTGACCATATTTCTGGTGATAAATCACTTTTGTAAAATATTATTTATTCACAGTCTCTTCCAACTATTACTTTAGCCAATGGGAACCAAACCAAAATAAAAGGAGTTGGACAAGCTAATCCCCTATCATCTGTCACTTTAAGTTATGTTCTTTATGTCCCTAGTTGTCCTTTTAATCTTGCTTCTGTCAGTCGTTTGACTCGTGCCCTAAATTATGGCATACTATTTCTTGAGGACTCTTTTATCATGCATGATCGCAATACGGGACAAACAATTGGTGTACGATATGAATCACAAGGCCTCTACTACCTTAACTCTCCTAACTCCTCCATAGCATGTCCAGTTAAAGATTCTCCAGAATTAATTCACAAACGTTTGAGATATCCCAGTTTGTTCAAGCTACAAAAGATGGTTCCTAGTTTGTCTAATATGTCTACAATAGATTGTGATTCATGCCAACTTGGGAAACACACTCGTACTACCTTTCAACATAGTGCTGAGAGTCATGCAGAGTCTATCTTTTCCTTAGTTCACTCTGATATTTGGTGTCCTAGTAGAGTCAGCTCAACCTTAGGGTTTCATTATTTTGTTAGCTTCATTGATGATTATTCAAGATGTACTTGGATTTTCTTAATGAAAGATCGTTCTGAGTTATTTTTTATATTCAAGAGTTATTGTGCTGAAATACAAAATCAATTCGATGTCTCTATTCGTACCTTTCGTAGGGATAATGCCCTAGAATATATGTCCTCCCAGTTTCAGCAGTTTATGGCTCACCAAGGAATTATTCATCAGACTTCTTGTCCATACACCCCTCAACAGAATGGAGTAGCAGAGAGAAAGAATAGGCACCAGATCGAGACTGCTCGCACTCTTCTCATTCAATCTCATGTTCCGCTGCATTTTTGGGGTGATGCAGTTCTCTCATCTTGCTATTTAATTAATTGGATGACGTCATCTTCCATTCAGAATAAGATTCCTTTTTCCTCAGTCACCTCTATACTTTATTCCCCCTCGTGTCTTTGGGAGTACATGTTTTGTTCATAACTTAACCCCAGGGAAAGATAAATTAGCCCCCCGTGCTCTCAAATGTGCCTTTCTTGGGTTATTCTTGGGTACAAAAGGGATATCATTGCTACTCACCTGATCTTCGTCGGTACCTTATGTCAGCTGATGTACCATTCTTTGAGTCTCAGCCTTACTTTAAAGCTTCTTCTAATCATGATCATCTTAGCATATCTGAGGTCTCACCTATACTGACTTTTGAGGACTCTACCGTTATTTCTACATCTCCCTCCCTTGTGCCACCAGTCTTACCCGTATCGACTTTTGGGGAACCTATAATACCTTCTACATATCCATACATAGTTCCACCACTCCTGACTTATCATCTTCGTCCACATCCATCATCAGGTTCAGATGATTACCGTCATGCACCCAACCTTGCACATACTACAGACTTGTCTCCTCTTAATCAACCGATTGCACTTCGAAAAGGGATACAGTCCACTCGTAATACTAACCCTCATTATACCCTCTTAATTTATCATTGTCTATCATCACTACATTATGCCTTTGTATCATCTTTGTCCTCTGTCTCCATTCCTAAGTCTACAGGAGAAGAACTTTCTCATCCAGGATGGTGACAAGCTAACATTGATGAGATGTATGCTTTACATACAAGTGGTACTTGGGAGCTTGTTCCTCATCCTTCAGGTAAATCTATTATTGGTTGTCACTGGGTTTATGCAATTAAAGTTGGTTCAGATGGCCAAACTGATCGTCTTAAGGCTCTCCTTATTGCCAAAGAGTATACTTAAATATTTGGGCTTGATTATGGTGACACTTTCTCTCCGGTGGATAAAATAGCATCTGTACATCTTTTTCTATCCATGGTTGTTGTACGACATTGGCCTCTTTATCAATTGGACATTAAGAATGCTTTTCTCCATGGTAACCTTGAGGAGGAAGTTTATATGGAGCAACCACCTGGTTTTGTTGCTCAGGGGGAGTCTAGCTTGGTGTGTCAATTGCGCCGATCACTTTGTGGTCTGAAACAATCTCCTCGAGCCTGGTTTGGAAAGTTTAGCATAGTAATTCAAGAGTTTGGCATGAATCGTAGTGAAGCTAATACTCTGTGTTTTATCGACATTCTGCTCTAAATCTATGTATTTATTTGGTGGTTTATGTTGATGATAACGTTATTACCGGTAATGATCAAAATGGTATCATTAGTTTAAAGCAACATATCTTTCAACATTTCCAGACTAAATACCTCGGCAGACTGAAGTATTTTCTAGGTATTGAGGTTTCTCAATCCAGATCAGGTATTTTTATTTTGCAACACAAGTATGACTTAGACATTCTCGAGGAGACGGGTATGGTGGGTTGTAGACTTATTGACACTCCTATGGATCCGAATACTAAACTCCTACCAGGACAGGGGGAGACACTTAGTGATCCTGGAAGATATAGGCGTCTGGTTGGTAAGTTGAATTATCTCACAGTGACCAGACCTGACATTTCCTATCCTGTGAGTGTTGTAAGTCAGTTTATGGATTCTCCCTGTGATAGTCATTGGGATGCAGTTGTTCGCATTCTGCGATATATAAAGTCAGCTCCAGGTAAAAGACTACTCTTCGAGGATCGAGGTCATGAGCAGATCATTGGATATACAGACGCAAATTGGGCAGGATCACCTAGTGATAGACGTTCCACATCCGAATATTGTGTTTTAGTAGGAGGTAACTTGGGGTCATGGAAGAGTAAGAAACAGAGTGTGGTTGCTCGATCTAGTGCATAAGCAGAATATCGAGCAATGGTTGTAGCAACTTGTGAATTAGTTTGGATCAAACAGTTGCTGAGAGAACTAAAACTTGGAGAAATCGGTCAAATGGAACTTGTGTGTGATAATCAAGTGACTCTTCATATCTCATCAAATCCAGTATTTCATGAAAGGACTAAGCACATTGAGATTGATTGTCACTTTATCAGAGAAAAGGTACTCTCAGGTGATATTGTTACAAAATTTGTGAAGTCGAGTGATCAACTTGCAGATATCTTCACCAAGTCCCTCACCGGTCCTCGTATTGATTACATCTGTAACAAGCTAGGTACATATGACTTGTACGCACCGGCTTGAGGGGGAGTGTTAGAATAGGAATAGGAGTAGTATATAGAATCCTAGTTAGAGTTGGAATATGAATAGTATATAGAATCCTACTTGGTAAAAGATTGTTATCTAGTGTCTATATATATGATCTTTGTGTAATAATATAGACACAATTCAATAATATTTCTTCTCCTATATTTCTCACAAGTTTAAACAAAACAACCCAATGCGGAAAATATCCCCTAGAACTTGAAAGTCGTGTACCAAAATATCTAATAAGTCTAGAATACGGGGATGCAACCCCAATAAATAAGAAGTTTGAGTTCAAAATAATGGACTAGAAGTAAACTAGATGAACTCATGGAAGCCCGGAAGAAGCAACTCACCCTTGGATTCTTAAAACGTCAGAACTATAACCGAGGTCGCTTAGCAGCAGCCGAAATATGCTCTGTACCCAAAAAAGAAGAACAAGTACAGTATCAGTATACAAAAACAATAGTGTACTAGTAGGATCATCGGCCAGCTCCAAACATACGAGATATGAACAAATAACTAAAACTCAGTAAATCCAGACAGAACATGTAAATCCAAGCCAGTGAGTATAAACAAGACTCTCAGTCATTAATTAACTTAACAACCACATATACCATGTCCACTAATCACCACAAAACAACTTTAGATAAGATTCAACCTAACCTTTAAGTACACGGACCACCTAAGGTCCCTAAAACATCAACTATGGTGTTTAACAATGTAACCCCGGTCTACACAAGAACCATTCCAATATTTAATCACAGCAACCCGGCCACTCAAGGACCAACAGAAAATAAATGCCTCACAATAATCAATCCGGTTCACCCATGGAACTAACACAAGAAAGAATAAACAAGCATGTACAATCAAATATGCATAATCAATCTGAACCAGGTTGGTACCTGAGCCAACCATTATAGAATGTGTACCAGGCGTGATACCCAACCCTATCAATAGATATTCCATACTAGGCATGGTACCCGAGCCAACCAATAGAACTGTATCAGGCGTGGTACCCAAGTCAACCGATAAACCACAGATACAATGAATAAAACCACACTTGTAACCCAACAACTATTTAAACAAGTCATTGCACGGGACTGACAACAAGATATAATTTCACATAAAGTTCCTTATTACCTACATATGCAATGTACAGAAATACTATGTAATAGTTAATAGGCACATATAACATATCTTGGGAAAACAACAACCATCACCTACCTCAAATTAGCCTGAAAGCTCTATTGGACCGAAGCCTTCCTGTTTATTGAAGCTTTTGCTTGACCTTGGTCTAAAAACAACCACATAATACTACAATTAATTAATGTGGCCTAAATATTCCCTGGATTAAACCCAAATCCCAATCTCCAGGCCAAACCCATAATCGTTCCAGCCATTCCTGGGCTTTCCCACCATTAATTAACCTAGAACCACCATTTTTACAGTTACATTTAGCAAATTATGATAAATTAACCATGAACAAGTAATTATAAACAAAACCCAAGATTTATACACCCTAGAACCCTTGTTACACTGGGTTCTTCCTTCTTAGGTCAATCCAAACCTCCCCCCAAGCATGTAACTACCGATTCTAAAGCATAACAATCATAGTGCTAAGTTAGGGAGAAAAATCCTTACCTTTACGATAAAAATTGGTGGAAAACTTATGTGGAGTCGCCCAAATTGCCTTTGCCCTTCTCCAAAATGTTCTTGAACAATTTTGAATGTTTTTGAGAAAGTTTATGCATTTACTGCAACTTATTTTTCTATAACGGTCCCACTCTTCTATAGTTGCATCGTCGTAGCTGAAGGCACACGCTATAGCGGTGTTGACTGCCTTGACTTCCGCTATAGAAGGAAATTCTCCACTATAGTGCTCATCATCGTAGCGGTATGTCAACTGCTATAATAATTGACATAGAACAGAACCTTGGGAATCCTCTCAAATTTTCCCATTTTATAACACCTTCAAACCTTGACATTCTAAACCAACCCTTTCACGTCAAGTTCGATACCGGGAGGTCTACTCACCTGAATTCACTTCTGAAAAGTTCCACGGACTCCTTGAAATATTAGCTAATAGGAAATATATCTCAAACATAGAAATTCTACCTAATTTTTTCTTGAATTTTCCTAGACCATACCTCGCTCAGAAATCGTCCGAGGCTGGCATAGCCCAAAATTTCCAACTCCCCAACCCGAAAGTTTTCTAACTTGATTCTTTGTACGAATATTTTACCCATAATGATAGAACAAGTTGTTATAACAGATACCAATTTATCCATCATTCGTCCTCAAGTGATCAAACACGAAAAAGATAAGATAAAAGGAGAAAAGGGTAGTACCTGAATCCTCAAACAAGTGAGGGTACTTGTCCCATATGTATTTCTCAGTTTCCCAAGTGGCTTCCTCAATTAGATGATGCTTCCATTGGACCTTTACCGATCTAAGTTCCTTTGTCCTTAATTTTTGGACATCCCAATTAAGAATTGCTACCGGCGCCTCCTCATACTAAAGGTCCTTGTCTAACAAGACTAAATTCCAATTGATGATGTACTCTCCATCCCCATGGTATCGCTTTGGTATGGATACATGGAAAACTAGATGGACTCCAGATAAATTGGGTGGCAGTGTTAACATGTAAGCCACCCTACAATCTCGAGAACCTCAAATGGACCGATATATCAAGGGATAAGCTTTCCCCTCTTGCCAAACCGCATTACCCCTTTCATTTGTGACACCTTCAACAACACTTGTTCACCAGCTTGAAATACCATGTCCCTTACCTTGCAATCTACATACACTTTCTGCCTGCTCTGGGCTGCTAACAACTTGGTTTGGATGTCTCTCACCTTTTACTAAGCTTCATTCACCAAGTCAACACCCAACGGTTTCACATCGCCTGCCTCAAACCACCATATGGGTGATCTACATCCCCTCCTATAAAGTGCCTCGAATAGTGCCATGTTAATACTGGAGTGATAGTTATTGTTGTATGAGAATTCACACAATGGTAAAAACTGATCCCAATGGCCCCAAAAATTTATTACACATGCTCTCAGCATGTCCTCCAACACCTAAATCATCCTCTTTGACTGACCGACTGTCTGAGGATGAAAAGTTATGCTGAAAGTGAGTTGGGTGCCCAGCTCTTCGTGCAACTTGCCCCAGAACTTAGAAGTAAATTACGTACCTCTGTTTGAAATGATGGAAAGTGGCACCCTATGCAATCCCCCTATCTCTTTGACATAAATCTTGGCCAACTATTGGGAATTATAATCCACCCTGACCAAAATAAAATGAGCTAACTTTGTCAGTCTGTCTATGATGACCCAAAGGGAATCATACTTTCCCAAGGTCTTAGGAAGACCCACCATGAAATCCATGGCTATCCTTTCCCACTTCTGCTTGGGAATGGGCATCCTTTGAAGCAATCCTGCAGGCCTTTGATACTCATACTGAACCTGCTGATAGTTTTAGCAATTAGACGCATATTCAGTCATGTCCCTCTTCATCCCAAGCCACCAATAAAGTCGTGTCAAGTCTCGTTATATTTTGGTTACACCCAGATAAATTGAGTACCGTGAACCATGAACTTCTAAAAACACATTTTATATCAAGTCATCAACCCGAGGAACACAAATCCACCCTATAAAAGCATAATACCACACCAGCATCTAGTGTGACATCTCGGGCCTCCCCGAACACCACCTTGTTCTGAAGCTTGTTCAATTGTGCATCTTGAAACTGTTTGGCTTTGATTTCCTCCAAAAAATATAGGTTTAACCTCAATATTGGCCAACACTCCATCTTGTTCTTAAATTCCCAACTGCATGAACTTAGATTCTAGAGTCTGAATCTCCCTAGCCAATGGTCGCTTAGATACCCCTAAACAAGCAAAACTACCCATGATAATCGCCTTCCAGCTCAATGTGTCTGCCACCACATTGGCCTTACCCGGATGATACTGGATGGTCACATCATAATCCTTCAACAACTCCATCTACCTCCTCTGTCTTAGATTCAAATCCTTCTGTCTGAACACATGATGCAGGATGCGATGGTCTGTGAACACTTTACACTTGACACCATAGAGGTAGTGTCTCCAGATCTTTAGTGCAAAGATCACCATTTCCAACTCCAAATTATGAGTTGGGTAATTCTTCTCATGGTGCTTCAATTTTCTTGAAGCATATGCTATAACATTCCTGTCATGCACCAACACAACACCTAAACCTAAATGTGAAGCATCACAAAACACAATGAAATCCTTACCTTCAATCGGCAATAACAGAATGGGAGTTGTAGTCACAAGTGAATTGAGCTTTTGGAAGCTCTTCTCACACTTGTCAGACCAAACAAAAGGTACCTTCTTCTGAGTCAACCTTGTCAAGTGAGTATCAATGGAAGAAGAATTCTTGACAAAACCACAATAATAGCCCACAAGCCCCACAAAACTCCTAACCTCAATCCCAGAGTTAGGCCGGACCCAACTCTTAACTGCCTCAATCTTTTGGGGATCCACCATCACCCCTTTTTCTGAAACCACATGCCCTAAGAAAGCAACCAAAGATAACAAAAATTTATACTTTGAAAACTTGGCATACAATTTATGGTGCCTTAATATCCCTAGAACAATGTGAAGATGCTCTGCATACTCCTCCTTACTCTTGGAGTAAATCAGAATATTATCTATAAACACAATTATTAATGAATCCAAAAATGAGTTGAAGACACCATTCATTAAACTCATGAAAGCCGCCAGCGTATTGGTCAATCCAAACGGCATTACCAGGAACTCATAGTGCCCATACCGAGTCCAAAATGCCATCTTAGGTATATCCTTAGGCCTAATCTTTAGTTGATGGTACCCTGACCTCAAGTCAATCTTAGAAAAGACCGACGCACCCTACAGCTGATCAAAAAGGTCATCTATGTGGGGTAAAGTATACTTATTTTGGATGGTGACCTTATTCAGTTGCCTGTAGTCTATACACATCCTCATACTACCATCTTTATTTTCATAAACAAGACCAGAGCACCCCAAGGTGAAACACTGAAATGGATAAATCCCTTATCTAAAAGTTCCTGAAGCTGAGTCTTAAGTTCCCTGAGCTCTGCCGGAGCCATATGATAAGGAGAAATAGAGATTGCACGAGTGCGCGGCTCCAAGTCTATGCAACAATCAATATCCCTATCCGGAGGCATGCTAGGCAAATCCATCGAAAACACCTCTTGAAATTTGTAAACCACCAGAACTAACTCAATCAAAGGGGACTCCACACTAACATCCTGAAAATAAGACAAGAAGGCTGAAAAACATTTCCCAACTAACTTCCTAGCCCGAACAAAGAATATAATCTTTGCCAGCTTAGGCCTGTAAACAGATTCCCACTCTAGTCTATCCTTATTCAGAATCTCTAGAGTTACAGTCTCAGAATTAAAGTTTAGAACAACATGATATGGAGACAACCAAGTCATATCCAAGATAACAACAAAATCCAGCATATCCAGGATAACCAAATCTACCTAAGTCTGAAACCTCAGAAACACCACAGAGCAAGTACGATATGCTTGGGTTACTACCACAGACTCTCCAACCAGGGTAGAAACACGAATAGGGAAATCAAGAACATCACAAACCAAATCCATACCCAAGGCAAATTTAACAGATACATATGAATATGTGGAACCTGGATCAAATAATATAGAAGCCATCAGGTCACAGACTAGAATTGTACCTATTATCACTACATTTGATGCCTTGGCCTCAAATTTCCCCTAGAAGGCATACCAATAGGCTATGTCATCAATCTAGTAAACCTCTCTAACTGGTTGTGCTACTCCCCTTCCTGCATTACCATTGCCTTTGTTCCCATGGCCTCCCTGAAAATTACCTCGCTCACCCTGTGGACGACCCCTGCTATTGCCACTTCCACCTGCTGGAACCACAACTTTAGTCTGCTGCTGAGCCTGATTTCTCATCTATCTGTGAGGGCATTCCCTCTTGAAATGACCAGAATCACCATAATGAAAACATCCACGGTCAAGAGAAGGCCTGTGGTAGAAGTATACGAAGCCCCCTGGCCTCTAAGAGCTGCGAACTGCTGATTGGTTCCTGGATGACCACTTGCAGAAGCTGGCAGGGCTGACTGACTGGGACCCCTGGAGTAAGAACCATTGTAGTTACCCTCATTCCGAGACTTCTTAGCTACCACCTTATCTTGCCCAACCTGTCAGACCCCCTCTAGTTTCTTCACATAGTCAGTCACCTCATTAAAGCTCTTCCCTGCCGAAGTCATATGAACAGACAAAACCTGCAACTCAGTGTTCATACCTTTCACATACAGACAAATTCTCTCCTCCTCAGTGCCCATAATTTAGGTATCATAATGGGACAAGGCATGAAACTTAGCATCATAAGCTGAAACAAACATATTGCGCTGCTCAAGGGCCAAAAAATCACCCTTCTTGTGATCTCTCAGAGTGCGAGGCACATATTTATCTAAAAAAGGGCATGAAATTGAGCCCAAGTCATCGGAGGCAAGGCCAAAGATTGAAACTCTACATGAGCCCTCCATCACTGCTTGGCATCACCCTACAACTGAAAAGTAACAAACTCCACCTCATGCTGCTGCACAATGCCCAACTTATGCAACCTCTCATAGTAGTCCAAAGTAAATTCAAAGACATCTTCCTTCTCTGTAACATGAAATGATGGAGGTTTCAGCTTCAAGAACTTGGTCAATAGCTCATGCCCGGTCCCGATAATAACACATCCTAGCATCAGATGGAAGAAAGCATCACTACCCGATGCTTCATTCATCATGGGAGCTATAACAATAGCTAGATAAGTTCCTGGAACCTGATTTATTGGCCTAATAGGGGTGGCTTTAGTACCTGCCCCACTTAGAAAGGCTAACACCTATTGAATTACCTCGGATGACATAGGGGGAAGGCTTGCACCTCCGGCCGATGCCGCTTCCTCCTGCTCTGCACCCTCTTCAAGCACAACCTCAACCTCCTCCTCAATAAGATCTTGTGGTGGGGGAGAGGTCGCTGCCCTTGGCTCTACTGCTGCCTGAGCCCCACCCCTGGTGGGTGTTTCTCTTCCTCTGCCCTTCTCCTGCCCCTTCCTCACCCTCTAGCTACTAGTTCTACAACTGGAGCTGATACCCTTTCTCGTTACGCCTAGTGTTAACCATCCGTGGACAAAAGAGTGAAGGGAGTTAGATACTAATTTAGATCGCCAGATACCAATTGGAGTCAATTTATAGCACAAAGGAAGAAAGAAGAGATAGTTTTCTATAGTCCTATAGCCTCCAAAAGAAAAGTACAGACGTATCTGTACCATTCTGTGAGACTTTACTAGACCTATTTTGGTATGATGAGATCAATGAACCTAGGGCTCTGATACCATCTTTTTCACGACCTAAACTGTCACGAGTGGCACCCACCCAAAACCCTCGTTTAGCAAACCAAGTAACCAAGCTAATACTTAACTAAACTAATAGCTAAAACAAGTTTCATAAATAAACACAAGATCTCATATCTATAAGTTTAAACAAAACAACCCAATGAGAAAAATATCCCCTAGAACTTGAAAGTCGTGTACCAAAACATCTACAAAATCTATAATACAGAGATGCAACTCCAACAAATAAGAAGTCTGAGTCCAAAATAATGGACTAGAAGTAAACTAGATGAACCCATGGAAGCTCAGAAGTACCAACTCACCCTTGGATTCTAGAAACATCGACACTACAACTGAGGTCACGTAGCAACTGCCGGAATATGCCATGTACTCACAAAAGAAGAGCAAGTGCAGTATCAGTACACAAAAACAATAGTGTACTGGTAGGATCATCGGCCAGCTCCAAACATACGAGATATGAAAAAATAACTAAAACTCAGTAATCCAGACAGAATATGTAAATCTAAGCAGTGAGTATAAATAAGACTCTCAGTCATTAATTAACTTAACAATCACATATACCATGTCCATTAACCACCACAAGAACAACTTCAGATAAGATTCAACCTAACATTTAATACTTGGATCACCCAAGGATCCCTAATACATTAGCTATGGTGTTTAACAATGTAACCCCGGTCTATACAAGAACTATTCCAGCATTTACATAAAGCAACCCGGCCACTCAAGGACCAGTAGAAAATAAATGCCTTAAAACAATCAACCCGGTTCATCCATGGAACCAACACAAGAAAGAATAAACATGCATGTACATTCAAACATGTATAATCAACCTGTACCAGGCATAGTACTGAGCCAACCATTATAGAACCTGTACTAGGCAAGGTACCGAGCCAACCGATAGATATCTCATACCAGACGTGGTACCCAAGCTAACTAATAGAACTGTACCAAGCATGGTACCCGAACCAACCGATAAATCACAGATATCACACAATCACAGAAACAATGAATAAAACCACACTTGTAACCTAACAAGTATTTAAATAAGTCATTGCATGGGATTGACAACAAGATATCATTTCACATAAAGTTCCTTATTCCCTACACATGGCAATGTATAGAAATACTATGTAATAGTTAATAGGCACACATAATGCATCTTGGGAAAACAACAATCATCACCTACCTTGAATTAGCCTGAAAGCTCTATTGGACCAGAGCCTTCCTGTTTCTTGAAGCTTTTGCTTGTTCTTGGTCTAAAAACAACCACATAATACAATAATTAATCAATGTGGCCTAAATATTCCCCAGATTATACCCAAATCCCAATCCCTATGCCAAACTCATGATTATTCCACCGATTCCCAGGAGTTTCCACCATTAATTCACCTAGAACCACCATTTTTACAATTACATTTAGCAAATTATGGTAGATTAACCATGAACAAGTAATTACAAACAAAACCCAAGATTTATACACCCTAGAACCCTCGTTACACTGGATTTTTCCTTCTTAGGTCAATCCAAACCTCCCCTCAAGCCCGTAACTATTGATTCTAAAGCGTAACAATCATAGTGCTAAGTTAGGGGAGTAAAATCCTTACCTTTACGATGAAAATTGGTGGAAAACTTATGTGGAGTCGCCCAAATTGCCTCTGCTCTTCCCCAAAATATTTTTGAATAATCCTGAACATTTTTGGGAAAGTTTTTGCATTTACTGTGACTTATTCTGATATAACAGTCCCACTCTGCTATAGTGACACCACCATAGCGGGCCTCACCGCCTTGACTTTTGCTATAACGGGAATTTCTTTACTATAGTGGTCATCATTGTAGCAGTGTGTTAACTGCTATAGCGGTTGAAATGGAATTGAACCTTAGAATTTTTCCCATTTTATAATACACCTTCAAACGTTGACATTCCAAACTAACACTTTAACGTCAAGTTCGATACCGAGAGTTCTACTCACCCGAATTCACTTTTGAAAAGTCCTACGAACTCCTTAATGTGTTAGCTAATAGAAAATCTAACTCAAACATAGAAATTTTACCCAATCCTTTCCCAGACTATGCTATACCATACCTCGCTCAAAAATCATCCGAGGCTGGCCTATCCCAAAATTTCCAACTCCCCAGTCCGGAAGTTTTCTAATTCAATTCTTTGCACGAATAGTTTATCCATAATAACGTAATAGGTCATTACAAAAATATATAGACTGTGTATAGAAAATTTATAATTATTGTATATAGAATGTATATAGAAATTATATTATTATTGTATAAAATATATAGCGACTCAAGCGCTAGCGAATTGTCTAGAAAGTCGAATTTTTAATCCCTTGATTATTTATTGGGATTTGTTTCGATTGACTGGCTATTTATGTCCTTGCCCCTTATATTAAAAGCATGAAGGTCCTTAGTGTAACGACCCTCAAGGTCATTTTTGTGGTTTTTGTTATTTTCTTCCTTTTACCCTCTTCATAGCTTTGAATTGGTATTTATGATTTGCTGAAATGGGTGCTTAAATTTTTGAGGTGACCGGGTAAATTTTTAATGAGTTTTTGGATTTTGGAAGTCTAAAACATAAGAGAGTTGACCAAAGTAAATATTTGAAGTTAAAAAGGTCATTTTTGAGTTTTAAAGGTTTCACTATATTCAGAAAGTGATTTTTGACCTAGGGGAAAGTTTGGTTCGGTTCCCAAGGCTTTTGAGTGTATTTTGGGTCATTTGGTTGGAATATTATAGTTTATTTAAGTTTGGATAGACTTCGGTCAACATTTTATTAAAACAATTCCAAAATGATATTTTGTCAATTCGATCAGGTTTGAATTATGTTTTACAACTGGTTTACACTATTGATTTGTGTTGGGGAGGTTGTGAATGAGTTCCGAGGGTCGATTCAAAGATTGAAAGTTTTTTGAGATTTGTTGGTGTTCGGTGTCGTATTTGTGGTCAAAAGACTGCTTTTTCGGTAAATAGATGGTAGGTCTTAGATGTAGCTTTTAAGGTATCTTATCACATTTGCAGTGACATACTGCTTTTGCAGTGGAAGGACCACATTCGTGATATTTTGAGAAAATGGTGGATGTCTCTTTTACGGTTAATTTGATCGCATTTGTGTGTTTTGTATCATATTTGCAGTACTACTTTTGTGGTGAATTTACCACATTTGCAGTATACCTATTAGCCCTTATATCTCTTTTTCTTAAATCGTAATTCCAAACATATTTTGAGTTCTATAGCTCGAATTGAAGAAAATTTTGGTATAATATTTTTGTTTTTGAAAGGGGGTAAGTTTATAACCTTCATTTTGGTAAAATACCAATGATTTTCCATCTATTTCATCGATTAATCGCATTTCTGAAAGAGATTTTAAGAATTTTTCCCCAAAACTTTGGAAAGTGTAAGATGGTGATTGGAGGTTTGATTTCAACTCCATTTTTGATGAAATTTAAATCAAGGCTCCTTATTTTATGGGTAAAAGAATTTCAAAAGAATTTTTCCATTTCGTCGTCAGATTTAGTTGACTTTTTTATCCATTTTGACCGGAACTTTTATATCATAATATGGCTATCAATGGACTCGTATTCATGTATAAAGTGTGTTTTTGATAGATTGGGAGCATTTCGAGAGTATTCAAAAAGGGGAGGCTGCTTTGTGATCGTTGATGGATTGTGGTTTGACTTTGAGGTGGGTTATTATCATAACCCAACTCATCGTGAGTGGCACCCACCCAACTCCCGGATGAGCGAACCAATTAACAACTTAACGCTCAGTGGAATCTACAACTCAAAACCTGTTTGCATTAAAGTAAACTATCATTCACTATTAAATACTAGCATAATAAGAATTTGCAGAAAAATCTCCCTAGAATCTGAAAGTCACCGTACCACAATATTTACTACTGTCTAGAAAAGAAATGGGGATGCAACCCCAAAAATAAGAAAATGCATGTCTGAAACAAAGGACCAGAAATATACTGGATGAAACCATGGCAGCCAAAAGAGTAGCTTACCCTTGGGATCTGAAATCGCTGGAACTACAATTGAGGTTGCGTGTCAGCCACCGAAAGATATCATGTACTCACAAAAGTAAAGCAAGTGCAAAATTAGTACACAACCACCGTGTACTGGTAGGATCATCGGCCAGCTCCAATAAACAAGATATGATCAATAAACTAAAGTTGAGTAAGGTAAGGTAAACACGTAATACAAGCCAGCAATCAACTAGACTCTAAGTCTTTCCTCAGCTTACCAATCACATGTAACAAGTCTGACAATCATTGCACAATACACTATGACAATAACATAGAATCCTTTCAAGTAACCCAAACCAACTACGGATCCCTAAGACAACACATAAGTGTTTAACATGCAATTTTGATCTATACTATGACCAACCCACAGTTACATACAACCACCCGGCCTCTCAAGGACCATCATGAAACAACTACATATCAAGAACACAACCCGGTCCACTCATGGAACTATCATCAGAATACAATCAATGCAAGTGAAATCAAACCCGTACCATGCATAGTACCCGAGCCAACCATTGTAGAACTCGTACCAGGCATGGTACCTGAGCCAACCAATAAATATCCCTTACCTGGTATGTCACCCGAGTCAACCAATATGTAACTTGTACTTGTATATAAAGAGAGGCAAAATGGGCAGTAACTTTACCTCAAATTTTGGAAATTTATCCCCTTAACTTATACTTCTTCAAGAGCTTAAACTACCCTTCAACTTAGCTTGAAAAGAGGAAAAATATTTAAGAACCCTAATGGTATTTTATGGGTGCTATGTAAAGCTAAGAGAGAGCAAGAGAGAACTTCTGAAATCTTGATTTTTCCACAAGTTAAAATAAATAAAATGAGCTGATCTTAACCCCTTTAAAGGGACCTAATTTTGGTCGACTTTCTTAGCTTATTTTGGGTCCATAATTGTCAAGTAGGTAATGTACCTACTTGGCTATTTAACTTGTGCCTTTGTGAATTTCAAAATTATTGGGCCTTGGCTGCAAATTCTTTCCCTTTCTTTCACTTCTTTGGTCCAGAATTTATTCAAGTGGTTGATGGGTGTACTTGGCCCTATAAGCTAGTCAAAATAGTCTTAGTAGGTGATGCACCTACTTGGTTCTTTAGGCTTGTCAATAAGTCAAAGTAGGTGATGCACCTACTTTTCACCTACTAGCTTCGTTAAGTCAAGCAAGCTACTCACTTATTTTATTCCATTTTCTAAATCCTAATCCCTTTTGCTTTAACTTAACACTTCACTTTAAACATCAATCTCAAATACCGCCTTACTATGTTGAGCTTAAATACTTCCATCGAGATCAACTCGGTCATATATGTACTGAAATGTATGAGGTCTTATGATACTATTCCAACCTATTTTAAACCATCACTACTCATATAATAAATTTGGTCCTTCACTTATAAAACAAGGCTACATCAAGTTCCATATGAATAGAACTAGTATACGCAGAATACACAGAATACGCGATGTTACATCCTCCCCTCCTTAGAAATATTCATCCTCGAATGTTAGCATATTTAGCCAGCCCAAACAAGTTCAAGCCTAAGCTAAGTTCTACTATTAATGACATAATACATATAGACTTATACTTACTTGTTACTACCTCAACTGACACTTCGGCCTCTTTCTTCGAATTGAAACAAATGAGGATACTTGGATTTCATCGCTTTTTCCGCTTCCCATGTAAATTCTTCTACTTGTTGGTTTCTCCATAGTACTTTTAAGAAGCTACTTCCTTGTTTCTTAACTTATTAACTTGTCAATATAGTATAGCAATAGGTACTTCCTCATAAGTGAGATCCCCCATAATTTGTACATCTTTAGTAGGAGTAATATGAGATGGGTCACCTATACACTTTTGAACCATTAAGACATGAAATACCGGATGAACTGTTGAAATCTCTTGGGGTAGCTCTAACTCATATGTGACTTGGACAACTCTTCAAATAATCTTATATGGCCCTATATAGTGCGGACTCAACTTTTCTCTCTTATCAAATCACATCACCCCTTTCATTGGTGACACCTTCAAGAATACCCAATCTCCTATAGCAAACTCCAGCCCTCTTCTTCTCATATCTGCATATAATTTGTGCTAACATTGGGCCATTGTTATCTGCTGTTGTATTACCTTAACTTTTTTCATAGCTTGATGAACAAGATCTTGCCCAAATAAGGCAGTTTTACCCACTTCAAACTATCTGATTGATGATCTGCACTTCCTCCCATATAAAGCTTCATAGGGTGTCATTTTGATACTTGAATGGTAGCTGTTATTGTAAGCAAACTCAATAAGAGGAAAATGGTCATCCCAACTACATTTGAAGTCTAATACACAAGCTTGCAATATATCTTCAAGTGTTTGAATTGTACGTTCTTTCTGACCATCCATTTGAGGGTGAAAGGTTGTACTTAAATTCACTTGCATTCCCAAAAATGACCTTTAAAAATTCACAGTGAATTGAGCTCCCCTATTAGATATAATAGAGATTGGGACTCCATGTAGCTAAACTATCTCTTTAATATACAACATTGCATACTCTTCAACTGTATAAGTACATTTGAGTGGAAAGAAATGCGTTGATTTGGTGAGTATATCAACTATTACCCATATGGAATTAAACTTTCAATATGAGCGAGGAAACCAGTGATAAAATCTATGTTGATCATGTACCACTTCCAAATTGGAAGATCTATACATTGCATATAACCTCCGGGCTTTTGGTGCTCAACTTTGACTTGTTGACAATTTGGACATTGATTAATAATTTTGCAATGTTCTTCTTCATATCACTCCACCAATTCACTTCTTTCAAGTCATGATACATCTTGGTTGAGCCTGGATGGACAGAACATCTTGATGGTGTGCTTCCATCATAATCATCTTTCTTAGTCCATCTACATTAGGTACACTTAATCTATTTTGGAATTAGAGTAATCCATCTTGCGTAAGCTCAAACGCCTTTGTCATACCTTGTTGTAAATTCTCCTTAAGATGTAATAGAATAAGATACTTATATTGCTTCTGTTTTACTTAAGTGCTAATGAAGATTCTGTCGCATTTTGCACAATAACCCCTTCATCCAGAGATTCAAGAAGGCAAACCCCCAATCTAGCTATTTGGTATAGATCCTTAGCTATTCTTTGTCTTTTCATGGACTTCCCATAGGTTCTTGTCATCGTCTTATGACTTAAAGCATCGATTACCATTGTAATGACCCTTTCGGTCATTTCCACATACACGTTTTCCTTGTGCCATTAGAGCTTGTTGTAGCGGACCCAAGTCACTTAAGGCTTGTCAGGACCGGTATTTTGGTGTCGAGTTCATTTGTTTGGCCGCATTATAAGCTTTGAAGTCAAGCAAGTCGGCAAAACTAATCGTAAGATCTTTAACAAATTTTCTGAACTTTGGGTAAAATGTCTCGGAGCTTTTCTCTCAATATATAAAGATTTAGAAGTCCCCCGAAATACCCAATCGAAGGTCTACGAGTCTAGTTTCCAACGCACAAAACCTCATGTCCAACTGATCTCGGAGTAAACAGTTATGACTGTTTTACCGCGGACTGTCTGGCAGAAAATGGGTTGCGAAACGGGTCGCGAACCGGGTCGGGTTAAACTCGATTTAAGCCTCAACTTCACATTTTAAAATGCCATTTCAGTTTCGAAATAGTGATAAAACATAAGGGAGGATCCCGAGAGAATTCTTGAGTATCAAAATCGTGCGTTGGTGAATTACGAGCCTAAGCTTAAGAATTTTATTAGCATCGCGCGTGTAATTGAAAATATTTTATTTAAAAGTTGAATTTGGTAAAAATTATATTATTATTACCTTTCCAAAATATTTTAAAGGTTTATGAAAAATATTTTTGTTACGATATAATTGTATATGTATTTATTTTATAAAGTTTTTATACATTGTAATATTTTAACGGAGATAGTAAATTTAGTGGTGTTGAAATTTATTATTATAATATAGTAGGTTTTATTCGAAATAATATTTTAATGGTTATGGTATATTCAAAAATTATATTTATTTTACCACGAATTTATTCAATACCCGAGTACGTACGTAGCGGGGATCCACCTATCATTAATTAGATAAGGGGAGGTGTGGTGTTGACACACACCCCCCCACGTGGAAGCCAACTGATGTGGTAGGCAATTGCTGCCAAGCTTAAATCATTTGGAGCAAATTGCAAAGGCAATTGCTGCCTAACTTACATTATACTTCTTGGGTACGCAATTTTGGTGCAAAACTCCACTGTGTATCATTCTTTTGTTACATTAAAGGTTGGTTCCAATAAGCAAGATCTTGATAATTTATTGGATCACCGAAAAGAAAATCGATTATCTACGTCAAGTTATTCAAGCCTATTTCGAGTTAGATTTCATTTCGGAGCTTTCTCGGAGAGGTTCAAGCTTATCGTCGGACGATAGGTAGGTTACGGTTTACTTTCCCTAGACTCCGCATATATAGAATAAAATTGTATTAATGGGCATCCTTGGGTTGGTTTATTAGGTTGGTACCACGGACCTCGACTGCTTTATTCATGTCCGCCAACTTTTGTTCCTCCGTTGCTTGTAGTATTTGCCGATATATTTTACTTACCCTTATGGTCCTGTGAGGCCTTGTTGACTCTGGAACATAGAAGGTGGGATTTTGGGAATGTCCACGAGTCCCGGGCATAGAATTATCCTTTTAGGTTGGTTATGCTTGCTGAGTAGTTGTGGGCCTGTGCAGGGTCGATAGGTTGATTGTGAGCTGCTGGGCAGCTATTGTGTGTGATCATACCATTTCCATGAATATAAAGAGGTTTTATCCATGTTTTACTATGGTTTTGGCTTCGGGCCTACTGACACTATTTTCTAAACCTTGCATGGCCTCGGGGGCCTATTTTTTATGGAAATGATTTGGAAATGGTTGATTTAACTTGTGAATATTCCTGGATAAAAGGAAGTAAAATTATGTTTTAAATCACCAGTTTTACGATTCACGCTAGACTCGGCAGGGCCGGGGTGCTAGTTGAGTTTTCTTGCTACTTGAGATGATTTTAGCCTCGGTCGGACCGAGCACCTGAGATGACTTTTACTGTTTAGACCCGGTTATGCCCGGGCACCCTTGGAGGGGTTTTTGAGACATTTTCCTACTACTTTAGTCCTGGACAGGGTCTGGGCATTGCATATTCGAGACTGGGTCTCTATCCTGATACCGGACTTGCTTCCGGACGACATGTGTTGATACTGAGTTTTAGTATGGGGTCTGGGACCTCCATGGACCTTGCCATCCGGGCCAGGGGCTACGGGCTGCGTGTGCTGGAGGAGGGGTATACGGTGGAGTAGAGGTATACGGGCAGAGTCCTTCCATGGAACCTACCTGCTGGGCCGGATCGGCGCCGGAGGAAGTACATACAGAGATACCATGGCACTTGAGATCTTCATGCATCATATCATTCATTGTTTGAGGCTCCACCCTTGTTTGGTGTTTGCTGATTGTACGCTCCGGTAGTATGGGATGCCGGAGGGTTTGTTTTCACTTGTTTGTGTTCCTCGGTTGTATGGGCGGCCGGGGGACTGTAGGTAGACTTTTGTTATTTACTTACAGAATTGTTCTCCATTATGGATAAGTATGAGGTTGGTTACTGCTAGACTGTTAGTTTCTGGATTTGAGATTGATATGATTAGTTGAGTTTGATTCATGTCTCTGAGCATGCCTATCATTACTCTTTCTCTCTTCTTCTTACACTTGAGGTTACCGGTATACCGTCCATTTCGTAAACTTATTTTGTGTACACTGTTGTTGCAAGGACCCCAGGTGCGTTGTTTCTTACTTTCACCTGTGCCTATGGTGTGTGTATTCTGCTTACTAGCCTCACGTGTGGTTCTGTTGATTTCCCTCTGGGCTAGTTCCTGTGTACCTTTCGTTGATTTCTGTGATTGCTTGCTTCTATTCTGTCTATTACTACGCTTTTATCTTATATGTGCCCAGTCGGCCTATGATACCTACTAGGTACCTTATGCTTTGTATTTGGTGCTCACCCCTACCCCCCTGCATCTTTGGGTGCAGATCCTAGCGTGGGCCATCGCCGTTAGATCGCTGTGATTCGTGCTTGGAGATCTGTTGGGGACTACTTCAGACTGAGGGTGAGCTCTTGGCGATCGGAGCTTAGCTTTAGTTTATCTTTTGCTTCATGTACTCTATTACCATTCAGAGACATCTGTATATATTGTTTTGGATTATTTGCACTCCATGTATGTAGTTTAGGCTCTATACTATGATACCAGGTCTTGGGGTTTGGTTTAGTTTCCGCATATGTATATATTTATAGTCCTTTTATTTGTTCTATTCGTCTTGTTCTCTTAGTTATTAGATAGTAGCCCATTACTAACTGTTCTGGGCTACGGAGATTGGTTCACCTACCGGGGGTTGTAGGTGCCATCATGACCGAGAAATCGGGTCGTCACAACTTGGTATCAGAGATTTAGGTTCACCGGTGTCATCGGTATAGGAGCCAATGTCTAGTAGAGTCCTGCGGATCGGGGCGGAGACGCCGTTACTCAATCTTTGGGAGGCTACAGTGACATTTTAGGAAATTTGACTCTCTCATTGCCTCTGTGTCGTGCGTGGAACCCTTGAAGTTTCTAGAAATCTCATTTGTTCTACTTCATTCTTCCGCAGATGGTTTATACGAGATCATCGACATCACGCGGAGATGAGCCTCCAGCTCCAGCGCCAGCTTCAGCGCCAGCTCCAGTACCAGCTCCAGTGCCCACTTATGTGCCAGCTCCAACCGCAGCTCAGTCTCCAGATATTCGGGGATTACTATTACAGCTTTTGGGTGTGATTGGAGAGCGGCCTTCTGAGGTAGCGCAGACATCCGCTCAGGGGGCAGCCCTGGGTGCACAGAGCTCAGGAGCGCATCCTGCTACTATGGCTCCCCGTGCGGAGGGCATTCCGGTTCCATCTGTTGCACAGCCTCTTGCTCCTCGCCCAGTTATGACGGAGTCAGAGCAGAAGGCGTTGGGTAGGTTTTTGAGGTTAGCACCTCCGAGGTTTGCTGGTACTTCCTGGACAGGATCCACATGACTTTAAATTACTACCTGTGAGGGAGATGTTGCATCATTTGGGTTTGTTGGAGACTCACGGGGTTGGTTATACTACCTATCAGTTGGAGGGCCCAGCGAAGTTATGGTGGAGGGCCCCAGGTTGCTTGTAGACCCGTCGTCACCTCCTTGACCTGGTCTGAGTTTTATGAGGCCTTTATGGCCAATTTCCTACCCAGAGTGATCGGGAGCGTCACACAGGGAGCAGTTTACTCACCTTATACAGGGGTCTACGACTATCTCGGAGTATGAGACCCATTTTCATCAGCTAGCACCGTTCGGAGCTATGATCATTCCTACTGAGGCAGATAGGATTCGCAGATTTGTATGGGGTTTGAGGCCAGAGATCAGGCAGCCAACTGAGATATTGGTCGCCAGTGGTCGGTCATTTCATGCTATCGTAGACTATGCCCGCACTGTGGAGGACCTACAGCGACATGATCAGGTGTCCAGAGATAAGAGGCCTCGACATCAGGGTGTCTATAGTGGTTCCAGATATGGTGGTAGAGGTCCTGGCCAGTGGAGCCGGAGTTATCAGCCACAACAGTACCAGGGTCAGTCCAGCCGACCAGTTCAGGCTTCCCTTCAGACTTTCGGTAGTACCCAGTTCGAGCAGGGTCAGAGCAGCCATCAGGGCTATGGCGGCCAGTGTTCGAGGGGTATAGCTTCTGGGGAATCAGGTCGCGGTGGTCATACGGGATTTGCTGGTTCATCTCGACTGAGTAGGCCATCAGGGGCTTGTTTTACTTGTGGTGCGATTAGTCATTTTGCTAGAGATTGCCCTCAGTAGGGTACAGTTCAGTTGGCCGAGCCTTTACGGGCAGTTCAGCCCCCGGCTAGAGGGGGTGGTCGTCAGATTAGAGGTGGTGCTCCGCGCGGCAGAGTAGGTGGTAGGGATGGCGGTCGGGCAGGTGGAGGTCGTCGTCAGTTTTACGCGGTCCCTAGGAGACTAGAGGCAGTGGCCTCAGATGCTGTGATTACAGGTATGATTTTTGTGTGCCATCAGTCGGCTATGGTTTTATTTGATCCTGGATCCACTTGTTCATATGTATCTGCCTACTTTGTGCCTTGTTTGGAGTTGGCTAGTGAGCCATTATCTATTCCTGTTTCTGTTTCGACCCTAGTAGGAGATTCTTTAGTAGTGGATCGGATTGTGAGATCCTGTATGTTATCTATTGGTGATTCAGAGACTTGGGGTGATTTGATGATTCTCGATATGCTAGATTTTGATGTGATACTAGGCATGGACTGGTTATCCCCTCACCGTGTGGTTTTGGATTGTTATGCCAAGACCATTACCATAGTTGTGCCCAGTGTATCCCCGGTTGTGTGGCAGGGTTCTGTTAGCCATGCACCATCTGGGATCATCTCTTGTCTTCGAGCTAGGAAGTTGATTTCTCGTGGGTGTTTAGCCTATCTAGCATATGTCCGAGATGTTAGTGCTGACCCTACTTCTCCTGAGTCTGTTCCTGTTGTTAGAGACTTCCTCGATGTGTTTCCTACCAACCTGCCAGGCCTTCCACCTGAGAGAGATATTGATTTTGCTATTGAGCTAGAGTCGGGCACTAGGCCCATTTCTATTTCTCCTTACCGTATGGCTCCTGCAGAGTTGAGGGAGCTTAAGGAGCAGCTCCAGGATCTGTTAGCTAAGGGATTTATTAGACCTAGTGTGTCACCTTGGGGTTCTCCTCTTCTCTTCGTGAAGAAGAAGGATGGGTCGATGCGCATGTGTATTGATTATCGGCAGCTGAATAGGGTGACAGTGAAGAATAGGTATCCGATGCCGAGGATTGATGATTTGTTTGACCAGCTTCAGGGTTCAGTCGTGTTTTCGAAGATTGATTTGAGGTCCGGCTACCATCAGCTGAGGATTAGGGCGGAGGACATCCCTAAGACAGCATTCAGGACACGTTATGGCCATTATGAGTTCCTGGTGATGTCTTTTGGGTTGACTAATGCCCCCGCAGCCTTTATGAACTTGATGCACAGGGTTCTTGGCCCGTATTTGGACTCATTTGTGATAGTTTTTATAGACGACATCTTGGTATACTCGCGTAGTAGAGATGAGCATGAGCAGCACTTGAGGGTTATACTCCAGACTTTGAGAGATCATCGGCTTTATGCCAAGTTCTCAAAGTGTGAGTTTTGGCTTGAGTCAGTTGCATTCCTAGGGCACGTGGTGTCTAAGGATGGGATTAGGGTTGATTCGGGAAAGATTTCAGCGGTTTGTGAGTGGCCTAGACCTACTACTGTTACTGAGGTTCGCAGCTTTATTGGGTTAGCAGGTTACTACAGACGGTTCATTGAGGGATTTTCTTCCATAGCAGCACCCTTGACTATGCTGACTAGGAAGGATATCCCATTTCAGTGGTCGGATCAGTGTGAGGATAGCTTCAAGAGGCTTAAGGCCTTATTGACTTCAGCTCCAGTTTTGACTTTGCCGGTTAAGGGTCAGAGCTTCTCCGTGTATTGTGATGCTTCTGGGGTTGGTCTTGGTTGTGTGTTGATGCAGCAGGGTCGAGTAATAGCATATGCGTCGAGGCCGCTGAAGGTTCACGAGCGCAACTACCCCACTCATGACTTAGAGTTGGCGGCGGTAGTTTTCGCGCTCAAGATCTGGAGGCATTACCTATATGGAGTTCACTGTGAGATCTTCACTGATCACCGTAGTCTTCAGTATATCATGAGTCAGCGAGAGTTAAACTCGAGATAGAGGAGATGGGTCGAGTTACTGAAGGACTATGACTTCACTATTCTGTATCATCCGGGCAAGGCAAACGTGGTAGCGGATGCCTTGAGTCGGAAGGCAGAGAGTATGGGTAGCCTAGCTTCTCTTTCAGTTTCAGAGCGACCGTTGGCCTTGGACATCCAGTCCTTGGCTAACCGTTTGGTTAGGCTTGACTTGTCGGATCCTAGCAGAGTTCTCACCAGTATTGAGGTTCATTTTTCTTTGATTGACCAGATTCAGAGCCGTCAGTTTGAGGATCAGCAGTTGTGTGACCTTCGTGATCGGGTTGTTCAGGGTGAGACCAGCCAGGCTACTCTAGATTCAGATGGGGTTCTGTGGTTTGATAGTCGCCTATGTGTTCCGAGGATTAGTGATTTGATTCAGTTGATACTTCATGAGGCACATTGTACTAGATACTCCATTCACCATGGCACAGCAAAGATGTATAGAGACTTGAGGCAACTTTACTGGTGGAGTGGTATGAAGCGGGATATAGCAGATTTCGTATCTCGGTGCTTGAACTGTCAGCAGGTTAAGTTCGAGCACATGAGACCTGGTGGTTTGATGCAGTGACTTCCCATTCCTGAATGGAAGTGGGAAGGGATTACTATGGACTTTGTTGTTGGTTTACCTCGTACCTCTCATGGGTTTGATTCCATATGGGTGATGGGTAGGCTGACTAAGTCAGCACATGTTCTGTGCCGGTTCAGACTTCTTATGGGCAGAGAGGTTAGCTCAGATCTACCTTCGTGACGATTGTTCGATTGTGCATGGGAGTTCGCACGCTTCTATTCATTCATCACGACCCAGGGCACCCAGGTTTACATCTCAGTTTTTGGAGGATTCAGCGAGATTTGAGGGTACGAGGTTCATTGCTTAATAGTACCGCTTTCACCTCAGGACATGATGCGCGCCAGCTCCTGTGACAGAGGACGCATTCAGATTTTGAGAGGACATGCTTCGAGCTTTGTGTTCTTGACTTTGAGGTTCTTGGAATCCAGTTTGTTTTCCCTTGGCGAGTTTGCCTTATAATAACAGCTTCATTCGAAGTATCGGCATGGCACCTTTTGATCAAGGCCTTATGGCAGGCGTTTTGCAGATCACCGGTAGGTTGGTTTGATGGTTTTAGTGCTGGGCCACAGAGCACAGATTTGCTTCGAGATTCCTTAGACCGAGTCCGAGTGATTCAGGACAGACTTCGGGCAGCTCAGAGCAGGCAAAAGAGTTATGCTGATCGTCGGTTTAATGCCTTGGAGTTTAGTGCCGGTGACTTGGTGTTTCTCCGTGTATCGCCCATGAAGGGCGTGATGAGATTTGGTAGGCGGGGCAAGCTTAGCCCCAGGTATATTGGGCCGTTCGAGATTCTGCAGAGGGTTGGTAGTGTTGCCTATCAGCTAGCCTTGCCTCCGATGTTTTCAGCTATACATCCTGTATTTCATGTTTCGATGTTGCGTCGGTACGTCCCAGATGAGTCTCATGTGTTGCAGTGGGATTCAGTTCAGTTGGGTGAGGATTTAGCCTTTGTTGAGGAGCCGGCAGCTATTTTGGCCAGATATGTCAGGAGATTGAGGTCTCGAGAGATCCCGGTTGTTAAGGTTCAGTGGAGGCACCGTCCAGTCGAGGAGGCTACCTTGGAGAGCGAGAGAGATATGCGGGCCCAGTATCCGCAGTTGTTTGAGCCTTCAGGTACCCCCTTGACCTTGACTTTCGAGAACGAAAGTCCTTTTTAGTAGTGGATGATGTAATGACCCTTTCGGTCATTTCCACATACACGTTTTCCTTGTGCCGTTAGAGCTTGTTGTAGCGGACCCAAGTCACTTAAGGCTCGTCAGGACCGGTATTTCGGTGTCGGGTCCATTTGTTTGGACGCATTATAAGCTTTGAAGTCAAGCAAGTCGGCAAAAGTAATCGTAAGATCTTTAACAAATTTTCTGAACTTTGGGTAAAATGTCTCAGAAATTTTCGCTCAATATATAAAGAGTTAGAAGTCCCCCGAAATACCCAATCGAAGGTCTACGAGTCTAGTTTCCAACGCACAAAACCTCACATCCAACTGATCTCGGAGTAAACAGTTATGACTGTTTTACCGCAGACTGTCTGGCAGAAAATGGGTTGCGAAATGGGTCGCGAACCGGGTCGGGTTAAACTCGATTTAAGCCTCAACTTCACGTTTTAAAACGCCATTTCAGTTCTGAAATAGTGATAAAACATAAGGGAGGATCCCAAGAGAATTCTTGAGTATCAAAATCGTGCGTTGGTGAATTATGAGCCTAAGCTTAAGAATTTTATTAGCATCGCGCATGTAATTGAAAATATTTTATTTAAAAGTTGAATTTGGTAAAAATTATATTATTATTACCTTTCCAAAATATTTTAAAGGTTTATGAAAAATATTTTTGTTACGATATAATTGTATATGTATTTATTTTATAATTTTTTTATACATTGTAATATTTTAATGGAGATAGTAAATTTAGTGGTGTTGAAATTTATTATTATAATATAGTAGGTTTTATTCGAAATAATTTTCTAATGATTATGGTATATTCAAAAATTATATTTATTTTACCACGAATGTATTCAATACCCGAGTACGTACGTAGCGGGGATCCACCTATCATTAATTAGATAAGGGGAGGTGTGGTGTTGACACACACCCCCCCACGTGGAAGCCAACTGATGTGGTAGGCAATTGCTGCCAAGCTTAAATCATTTGGAGCAAATTGCAAAGGCAATTGCTGACTAACTTACATTATACTTCTTGGGTACGCAATTTTGGTGCAAAACTCCACTGTGTATCATTCTTTTGTTACGTTAAAGGTTGGTTCCAATAAGCAAGATCTTGATAATTTATTGGATCACCGAAAAGAAAATCGATTATCTACGTCAAGTTATTCAAGCCTATTTCGAGTTCGATTTCATTTCGGAGCTTTCTCGGAGAGGTTCAAGCTTGTCGTCGGACGACAGGTAGGTTACGGTTTATTTTCCCTAGACTCCGCATATATAGAATAAAATTGTATTAATGGGCATCCTTGGGTTGGTTTATTAGGTTGGTACCACAGACCTTGACCGCTTTATTCATGTCCGCCTATTTTTATTCCTCCGTTGTGTGTAGTATTTGCGGATATATTTTATTTACCTTGTGGTCCTGCGAGGCCTTGTTGACTCTGGAACATAGAAGGTGGGATTTTGGGAATGTCCGCGAGTCCCGGGCATAGAATTATCCTTCTAGGCTGGTTATGCTTGCTGAGTAGTTGTGGGCCTGTGCAGGGTCGATAGGTTGATTGTGAGCTGTTGGGCAGCTATTGTGTGTGATCATACCATTTCCATGAATATAAAGAGGTTTTATCCATGTTTTACTATGGTTTTGGCTTCGGTCCTACTGACACTATTTTCTAAACCTTGCATGGCCCCGGGGGCCTGTTTTTGATGGAAATGATTTGGAAATGGTTGATTTAACTTGTGAATATTCCTGGATAAAAGGAAGTAAAATTATGTTTTAAATAACCAGTTTTACGATTCACGCTATACTCGGCAGGGCCGGGGTGCTAGTTGAGTTTTCTTGCTACTTGAGATGATTTTAGCCTCGGTCGGACCGAGCACCTGAGATGACTTTTTACTGTTTAGACCCGGTTATGCCCGGGCACCCTTGGAGGGGTTTTTGAGACATTTTCCTACTACTTTAGTCCTAGACAGGGTCTGGGCATTGCATATTCGAGACTGGGTCTCTATCTTGATACCGGACTTGCTTCCGGACAACATGTGTTGATACTGAGTTTTAGTATGGGGTCTGGGACCTCCATGGACCTTGCCATCTGGGCCAGGGGCTACGGGTTGCGTGTGCCGGAGGAGGGGTATACGGTGGAGTAGAGGTATACGGGCAGTGTCCTTCCATGGGACCTACCTGCTGGGCCGGATCGGCGCCGGAGGAGGTACATACAGAGATACCATTTCACTTGAGATCTTCATGCATCATATCATTCATTGTTTGAGGCTCCACCCTTGTTTGTTGGTTGTTGATTGTACGCTCCGGTAGTATGGGATGCCGGAGGGTTTGTTTTCACTTGTTTGTGTTCCTCGGTTGTATGGGCGGCCGGGGGACTGTAGGTAGACTTTTGTTATTTACTTACAGAATTGTTCTCCATTATGGATAAGTATGAGGTTGGTTACTGCTAGACTGTTAGTTTCTGGATTTGAGATTGATATGATTAGTTGAGTTGATTCATGTCTCTGAGCATGCCTATCATTACTCTTTCTCTCTTCTTCTTACACTTGAGGTTACCGGTATACCGTCCATTTCGTAAACTTATTTTGTATACACTGTTATTGCAAGGACCCCAGGTGCATTGTTTCTTACTTTCACCTGTGCCTATGGTGTGTATATTCTGCTTACTAGCCTCATATGTGGTTCTGGTGATTTCCCTCTGGGCTAGTTCCTGTGTACCTTTCGTTGATTTCTGTGACTACTTGCTTCTATTCTGTCTATTACTGCGC